>OU343224.1:166397039-166455633 GCA_910596185.1 Chrysanthemum makinoi
AGTGGAGTTTATAGAGGTCGACGAGAGAGTGGACAAAACTATAACATCAGGTAACCGAGCAATAAGTGCTTCAAGAGTGGCAGCGGTTAAATCAGTTCAAAACCGAATTCATCATTTGTGTTTTTATGACAGAACAAGTTATTGACGAGCTTGATAGAGGTGTAAAGACTAGGAAGAAAGGTAAAGTTGCCATCATCTTTTTATTTACCTCGAAAACTTTGTGACAATGAATAGTTGAATTAAAGTAAACATTTATATAGTTGGAAAAAGACTGATGGGAGCTAAATACATCAGAAAGATCAAAGCGCAATTACAAAATAGGGATATAACAGGTATACGAGCATTCGATCTAATGACATATAGACTCAATATTCAAGTCTTCTTTAATTATGTGCCTTAGTTAATCACTTTTATAAAATGGGAGTTTAGAAGGGGGGTTGAATAGTTTTACGTTGAAACTTAGGAACTTAAACTATTTAGATCGACTTATGTCAATCTATTTAATGTGTGTGTTGGATGATGATAAATAATAATATAAATAAGTAATGCAATAAAAGTAGGAACACACAAAAACACGAGGAAGTATTTATTGTGGTTCGGCTACAAGAACACCTTCCTTGCCCTACTACACTCCCAGAGTTCCCACTGAGTTCAATAAGCACTACACACAACAAGCTCCTTAATGTGGCGGAGAGTCTCTCAGTAGCCAGCTCTTTCTTTTTTCGGTACTAGGCTGAACAGGTTCTTCCCAGGTAGAACCACACCTATCACAACGTCGCCTACCCTTTATGGTACAAGGCTAGATACCAGGTTCCATTACAAAGTAGGAACTACTACCCACACTACACCAATACAGGGACAACCCAAAGGATCACACTCACCTTACAATATAAGGATATCACTATCCTTGCCCAAACTATCTATCTTGAACATCTGATGCACCATATCGAATGTACACCACTTGCACCTTTCACTAATGACTTAGACACGACCCTTCGGACCCTTCATAATACTGCTTCGACAGCCACTTTGGCACTTTAATGCCGCCGGACCCTTTGACACTTTCACTAAATGCCTTCAACTATATCTTCTATGGAGGGAGAACTATCAACAAGAGACATGGTGGTCTTGATGATGACGAAGCTTAACAACTCATGACCTTGAGCTTGCACGTCTTCAAGAGGTGGTGATCTCTCCTTTAAGAGGAACCTGAGAGAATCACACAAATACAAAACTATATAGAAAGATCCTTTGGATATGAGGTTAGAGATATTACAATACTAAGAGATAGTATGTGTAAAGGGGTAAGTAACAAGTGACAAATGGCTCACTATTTATAGACAAAATTGTCTACTGTTCCACGGATCCCTCCCTAGAGGGATCCGGCTAGTGCAATCCTAGAGATCCGGCAGCTGGGTCAGCTTAAGTCTGGATTTTGGGTTGCAAATCGGGCTATGGGTTATGAGTTATGAACCATGGGTTATGGGTAATGAATTTTGGATACCCAACAAGATGCAATGTATCTAGACGTTGGGTCATGGGTCTTGGGTCATGGATCATGGATAATACCCAACATGACTTCATGCATGATGTCATGCAATGGGTCATGGATTATGGATCAAGCTCCATGGGTATGGGTCATGGACTTTGGGTTTTACCCAACAACATTCATTGTACCTAGTCAATGGGTCATGGTTTTTGAGTTTTACCCATTACATTACCTATTACAATATATACCAAGTATATATGTACATTTCCATATTATGTATACACTAGTTGTTATACATATGCATTTTTATAAGATGTAAACAATAATACTTGTTTAGTGTTTTATATGAAAATGTAAGTGTGTTAGTAAACTATTGGCTCAAACCATTTACGTATTTTATTTGTTTTGTTAAAATGATTTTACGTTTGTTATCGACAGAACACTAGAAGATCGTAAAATAAAATAAACGTTTTCATGGATTATTTGTATTAACAATGGAATTGACTAATATTAGTAGACACACTTCGAGTCAGACACTATGTGTGTATATATTTGTTAAACATCATATGTAGGTTGTAAAATGTTTTTTTTCTTTTTTTCTGATTTTAACACAAAATACATACTATTTGCTCATTTTAGAGTGAGTACACATTTTCGAATTATATTTTTCTTATCTCAAATGTGTTACTTCTACCTTAAATTTTCAGCTTTTTTAATCATTTCAATCTAGGACGAATCTTATTTTAAGGCTATCAGCCCAAATGTTTTGGTTTCTTGATTGCATTACTATGAGTCATTCAACATCAAGAAAGATGTAGCTATTCAATTTGATGGATTCGTTCGTTCGCTAACCATCTTCCATCCTGATGCACCATAATCAAATTGAATGTAAGATAACTTTAAATGAGTTGATGATCGATTTTTATTCGAACTTAAGATAATTGAGTGTAAGATAAATATAATTTTAAATGAGTTGAATGTGTCGAATAAGAAAGGATGTTAGCTAAGAAGTTTTATATGTAAATGGGTTGCATCTCCTTCCCAGGTGGTCTATTTGAATCAACAATACAAAGGGAAACAACGTATACCAACGATGCCTATAATAATTCCGTAGGCAAACAAATAATTCCGATAGCGTTAGGGAGGCTGCAGAAGATTAAAAGGAATTCGATGACTGATGACGGACGACTAATTTATAATCTTTAAAGGATATGTGTTTTTAATTCGTTTCATTTGTTTTTGTTATATTTTTTGGATGATTGTGTTCTGCTTCGCTAATCTATACTCATGTGAGATACGGAATGTTTATAAAGGCTTAAAAGTGAGCACATTAAGAAATTGTGTTTTTAAAATTGATACTTTAAAATTGCAATAGTATTTCAAATTTAAATAAGAATAGATGTTGAGAGCTGCTACAAAATAAATATCGAACTGCCAAGTGGTATAGATAGTCAACCGAACTTAAGTAGCTGGACTGCCAGCAAACACTTTTCTACAACATTACATTTGATAGGAGTATTTAGAAACAACATTATACTCCGCGTAATATTTTTGTGGTCAAATATAACTTTACAATGGCAAATGTTTACACATGTTCCTATTTTTTGCAGCCTGCAGCAGAGCTGATTAAAGACATTGCTGTTTTGGATGGTGTTCTATTGTTCAAATCATTGTAACCCTTCTATAAAAGTAATAATTCTATATTCCACATAGTGTTTCGATCAACATTAGATGTTCATTTTTCTTATAATAGTAGTTTTACGTATAGTTTTGATGGGCCGTTTGTCGTCTTTGGTAGGAGGAGGGACAGATGGTGGTTATGCTTTATATACGCCGATAGGTACCAGTCAATAGTTTTACGTAAACATAGAGAGTGATTAGTGATGGTAATGGTGGAGGAGAGACGGATGGTGGTTATGATTTATTTATGCTGGAAGAGGTGTTTAACAGTCCTATCGGTCTCATTCTTGCAACAAACAATTTTTTTGAATGAGGTAAAAGTTTACGAATTCTGTTTTTTTGTTACTGTACTGGTACCTATCGACTTATATAAGCATTTTATACAGCTATCATTAATCGTGGCGAACAGAGGCTTCAATTAGAAGTGGAAGCCGAGTATTTGGTTGGACATGTACAACCTTCTCTACTTGGACTATTGATTCTGTCCCGAACCGTCAAGTCTAATCACACAAGCTAGCCACTTGTGAATGGCCGAGCAATAACGGACTTTGCCGCAGACACAAATGCAATAAAGATCAGGAGAATATAGTGAATTCCCGGGTCGTTAAGTCCCACGGAGACTCAATGGTGTGTCAAAACAAACTCAGATGATAGAGTGATCACTAAGGATAGTGATCAATAAAGGTTTTGATGGATAATTACACTACTGAAAAAGTTAATAAATTACAGCGACTAAAATGCAAATTAAGAAAATTAAAAAGTTAAAATATATTAAATAAATGCTATCACTATTTTTAAAATGATGAGCGTTAAAACTTAAAACTAAGTTTAAAAATAAAATTAAGTAAGCGTACAAATAAAAAGTGAGATCTAAGAAATAGGAGTCCTAAAATCTGAAAATGACATTTTTACAATCCTAATGGTAAAAGAAAATTTATAGAAAAATAAAATTATTTTTATAACTATTTATCTAATTTTTATTAATTAAAAACTAATTTTAACTATTTAATAATAGCCTAAAATACAAGAAATTAGGAAATAAAGCTAGAAAAATAAAATTAAGACTTAGAAAAATCTAAAATATCAAAATATAATTTTCAAAACTATTTTATATTTTTCTGATTATTTTTGTATTTTCTAGGAATTAAAAACTATTTAAAACTATTTAAATTATTTAAAAATACAAATTTAACTAATAAAAATCTAGAAAAATATTTTTTTGTCTTTTTATATTTATCTAAACTTAAGAAAAATGAAAAATTATTTTTTTGAGACTTTTCTTAATTAATTGTATTTAAAACTAATTAAAAATGCTTAAAAACTAAATTAAATCAAGAAAAATAGCAAATCAACTTGGAAAAATATGAAAATTTCAGGAAAACTCTGAAATAATATTAGGAAGCTAGGAAAATTAGAAAAACAAGGGGTTATGTGGAGGGTTTAGAGTGTATGGTGCTTATTGAAATAAGCACTTGAATAAGCAAATGGAAACTAAAAGCACCAACCCAACAGAAGCTCTAATAAGCTAAAAGAACATAAATGGAACAAGTATCAACAAGCTATAACCTCTGATAAGCTGATTACAGATTTCTTGTTGTGAGCTTATGACTAAAAGCAGTGAGAAAGGGTGCCTACTTTGAGCTTATGCACAAGCTACTAGATAAAATGAAAATAAAACTACAATTGGAACTTAATCAAGACCTGACCAAGAACTAGAAGAACCAAAGATGGGACTGGACAAGCTCAAGCGAAGCTTGTGCAGAAAACTGCAATATCTAAAAACCTTGGAGACTCGATTATGCTTGAGTGGAGTTACCTGAGAAATGAACCCAATTGAAAAGCCATTATGAAGCTTATAGAAAATTTGTAAAAATCTAGAAAAATGGTGAGAAGGAATTAGACCAAGTGAAGTTTTTAAATCAACAAGTTTAACATGATTTGGTCCAACACTGAGTAAATGAAAAATCCCCCTAGGTGAGCTAAAAAGCGGGATTTTATGATTTTGACTTTTGAAGTAATTGTGAAATGTTGACTAACTTGAACTTTGATCTAGATTTAAGGTGAATATGATGTTCTTGGATAAAATAACCTCTGCTTTAGCTTTATCTAGGATATTTAAACACAAAATTAGCTTTTGGATTGCAAAAACTCTAACGATATAAGCAAGTGGAACAGTTCAAAGAGATTTTGACTATGAGCTCAAGGCACAAATAATTGACTCAATTGAGTCTAACTAAGCTTAACAAGCATGACTCAACAAACTTTAAACAGAACAAGCACGAACACATATTTAAGCACCAAATCAAACACCACTTCAATAATATGATTTGCAAATTTAAAAGGCTAACTAATGATTTATCATATATTGATCAAATGAGTTTTCTAACTAAAATTAACACTAAATAAACAGACACAAACCATACTAAACCACAGATACAAGACAAGCATAAAATGCAAAATGGCTAGAAATATGAAAATTTAGAAACTTACTCACATGAGTCCGTGATTCTGAGGCTAAAAGTAGACCCAAATCCTACTCTTATCTAACCTATTTCACCCCATAACACCTTGCATCAATGATATCCATCACCATTGCCAAATGCACCTCAGTTGACTTTTGTTGACCATGCATGAGAATTGTTTGAAAATGAAATGTAAGCTTATTCAAAGCTTATAGAGAGCTAAAGTAAACTTGTTTAAGCTTGAAACAAGCAACTAACAACCTGGATAGAAGAATTTGAAGAAAATCTCATGATAAACATAGAACTTTGGAATTTAGATAAAAGACTTGGATGGGTATTCAAAACACATTACAAAGAAGATTTAACATACATGTGATTCCAAAGCTGAGATTACAACATTTTAACTAAAAATAAAACATTTAATTAAAAGCGACATTAAAGAAATTAAATAAAACTAGCTACTACTCTCTATCTCCTTCTTTTTTTATACCCATTTGCCTCTCCACTTGCTCTGAGCTTTTCCCACTAATTTCCTTGACCATTGGATGAGCTTAAGTGAATATTGGCCATTTGATCATTTTGGCGGGAATTTTGGTTTTGACAGATGGCTATGGTTGAGTGAATGAGGGAGGGATCATTTAATGTTATTTGGAGTTGTGTGGAGTTGGGGGGACATGGAAGGGATAAGGTGAGGAGGGGGGATGGTTTTTAGTTGTATGCATTCGAGCACAAGTGGGGAGAAGGAAAATGGCGCCAAGGCCAAGTTTGACTGGTGAGAGAATATCAAAGGGGGGCCAAAATGGGGAGGGGTCACAGGTTATGATATGGTCCAAAGGGTAATGGCAGGGTCCAAGGGGGTTTTGACAAGGCCAAAAGAGGTGAAAAGGTTTATAAATATCAAGGGCCTATTATGCAATTTCTGAAAATGTGAGGACCATAACTGCCAAATCTGCAAAGATGTTTCAGGGGCTGAAATTGACAAGTGTTAATAGTACAAGGACCAAAGTTATCATTTTCAAATTTTCCAGGGACCATTTTTGCCAATTTTTAAACTTGGAGGACCAAACTTGTAATTTTCTCAAACTTTTTATATTTTTCACCCAAGGACTAATTTTGACAAGTTATGATATTAAAAGGACCTTTGGTGATTTTTCTTTTGAAATTTTGACTCAGGGACTATTTTTGACATTTTTAGAAACTTGGGGGCTGGCCTCCAATTATGCAAACTTTGCTCATTTTCATCTGATTTTAAACATTTTGCATCTGAAACATATAAAATGCAATTTTGAGATATATTTGATATTTTGATGCATTCGAGCATTTTAAGCGTTTTGCGATTCGGATTGACCCAAAATGATGATATTCTGCAGCTCATCCTCCACTCACTAAACTATTGCTAGTCCCTAGCAATCTTTTGAAAAAACTTAATGGATTTGAATCTCTTTACCAAAAGCCATTACTTACGGAGTAAATGAATTTTGGTTCAAGTAAGAACCATGGTACACGATAACCATGTGATTTTGAACCAAACCTTTCAACGCGGTTTGATTTGTCTTTACCAGAAGCCGTTTGCTCTGGACTAGCCAACTCTTAGATAAATTATCAATATTATCTTTGGTGAGTTGATTACCAATTATGGTTTTCCACTGCCTTTACCACAAGCCATAAACTTGCGGGCTGTACTCTTCACTTTTTAGGATATGGTGAAATGAATACCATACAATTTTGGGCAAATTGCAAGATCAGTTTGAGATATCTTTACCAAGAGCCGTTTGCTCTGGATTAGCCAATCCTTTTGTTTATTATTAGACAAAGGCGGTGATAACCAATTGAGTAAGTGCAAAACACACTCCAAAAAATTGGCCAAGGGGGTGGGTGGATAATATATGATAAAATTCGTGAGAATTCCCCAACTTAGAAATGAATATTGCCTCAATATTCAAAGTCACCGTGATTATGCGAAATAAAAGCGTAAAAGAAATACTCGGCCATTATTATGAAAGAGATTTTTTTTTTTTTTTTAAGATATATATATATATATATATAACATGTGGGGCATCCCACACTAGGGTGAGTAGAAAGAGGCAATATGGGTGAAAACCATATGGTGTGTGCTCTTGTTTTGATTTCAGTCGCTAAGCTTGACTCGACCGAGATTAATTGGTTCATGGGAAGCAAAGTGGAAGAAACAATCTCCATCGGACTTTCATTCAAGATGTTTGGATAAACATTGCAGCACGCGAAAGTTCCAAGCCGAGATATCTGAGAGAACCGGCTCAAAAATGATAAATGACAATGCCGGATCAAAATGGTGTCCTCATTCGAGAAAAAGGGAATGAGAAGTCACACCATATGTGAAGAAAAGAAAGAAAATCATGATACAAATCATGACTAACTCTTCATTATCGAAGGGAATTCATGATTTTGGATCATGAATCTCATCGATGAGGATAGAATGCGTCATCACATGATGGAAGAGATAATTAGAATCTGAGTGGGACAAGTGGTGTGCGAGAGGCTAGCAATTTCCACCACTTCGTGATGGTCTGCCTATCGGTTATTTCATCGAAGAGGATTTACTTTCCCAAAGTGTAGTCATTATTGAATTCAAAAGAGGATTTGAGAAAATCCCGGAAGTAACCTCGAAATGTCAAGAGAATCACAAAAAGCAAATCACACTCACTATCGGATATATCCTCGACTTCAGGATTGGGACAAGATCCTCAACACTTGATGATTCCGTTTCCGAAATAGTCTTTGAGATGATCATCCTCCATTATAGAGAGTCTTTGGGCAATAATAGGTAAGATAGGTGTGATGCAATAGGTGAGGAGTTGAGAAATAAGATCGTTCAATTGAATAGCACTCTCCTCGTCGTCCTCATAATTTTCCCTCATTTGAATAGTATCCTCATCATCATCGTCATCATATCGGATTCTTATATTCATCTGCTGAAGCTTACACTCCATTCTTTTCATTTGTAGCTTCTTTGAATGCGTATTTCTTGAGAACTTTGTGGAAGATTACATTCCTCGTAATCATTGAAATGCTGTGAAGGCTCGGAAGTTTGATGGTGATGGAATCTGTGGGGGTTGGAAATTGTCAAAAGCGGGAGGTGGAATTGTGAAAATTTTGGATTCATCGGTTGACATTCAAAAGTCGCATGAGGACCCCTTGATTACTTATGAGATAGTGGGAAAATAACTTTCACCAAAGTTAAGTTGTAACATGGTTAGGCTCATAGACAAAGGACCCGTGGTGAACAATCAAAACCGTAATGAAATCATTCCCACAAAACTTCATGAGTAGGATTGTATTGGGGTGTGGGTAGGTAGGAAAAATCGGTGTTTCATTTGAAATGGGATGGGATTACGACAAATTTGTCTCGAAACTCACATTGGTACATAACGACAATTTCCACGTTAAATGGACCTCCACGAGGAACATGTCGAAAACCATGACATGAAGAATTAAGCAGATAAGAGGGATAGAGATGAAGAATTAGCGGTTATAGAGGAGGATAAGGAATGGAGAATTAAACAGATTAGAGGGTAAAGATGAATATTTTTTGATTTTTTTTTTTTTTTTTACTTTACAAAAACTTTTTACAAAGGATGGGATATGTGCAAGAATGGATATGAAAAAGGTTTAACACCGCTAAAGCCTCCCGTGGCATAAAAATTGATCTGTCCGAGGCAGTCGAGTCTAATCCCACAAACGACCACTTGTGAATGGCCGAAGGCAATGCAGAGACTTAAAGCCTTTCAGACACAAATGCAATAAAGATGGAGAATATAGTGAATTCCCGATTACGTTAAGTCCACGGAGACTCAATGGTGTGTCAAAACAAACTTCGAGATGATAGAGTGATCAGGATAGTGATCAGTAAAGGTTTGATGGATAATACACTCTTTGGAAAAGTTAATAAATTACTGAAGACTAAAATGCAAATTAAGAAAATTAAAAAGTTAAAATATATTAAATAAACGCTATCACTATTTTTAAAATGATGAACGTTTAAAACTTAAAACTTACGTTTAAAAATAAAATTACGTAAACGTACAAAATAAAAAGTGAGATCTAAGAAATAAGAGTCCTAAAAATACGAAAATGACATTTTTACAATCCTAATGGTAAAAGAAAATTTATAGAAAAAGAAAATTATTTTTATAACTATTTATCTAATTTTTATTAATTAAAAACTAATTTTAACTATTTAATAATAGCCTAAAATACAAGAAATTAGGAAATAAAGCTAGAAAAATAAAATTAAGACTTAGAAAAATCTAAAATATCAAAAGAGACTTTTCAAAACTATTTTTATATTTTTGATTATTTTATTATTTTCTAGGAATTAAAACTATTTAAAACTATTTAAATTATTTAAAAATACAAATTTAACTAAGAAAAATCTAGAAAAATATATTTTTGTCTTTTTATATTTATCTAAACTTAAGAAAAATGAAAAATTATTTTTTTGAGACTTTTCTTAATTAATTGTATTTAAAACTAATTAAAAATGCTTAAAAACTAAATTAAATCAAGAAAAATAGCAAATCAACTTGGAAAAATATGAAAATTTCAGGAAAACTCTGAAATAATATTAGGAAGCTAGGAAAATTAGAAAAAGAAGGGGTTATGTGGAGGTTTGAAACTGTGTAAGTGCTTATTGAAATAAAACTTGAATAAACAAATGGAAACTAAAAGCACCAACCCAAAACAGAAGCTCTAATAAGCTAAAAGAACATAAATGGAACAAGTATCAACAAGCTATAACCTCTGATAAGCTGATTACACAGATTTGATGTTGTGAGCTTATGACTAAAAGCAATGAGAAGGGTGCCTACTTTGAGCTTATGCACAAAGCTACTAGATAAGTGAAAATGAAAACTACAAATTGGAACTTAATCAAGACCTGACCAAGAACTAGAGAACCAAATATGGGACTGGACAAGCTCAAGTGAGCTTGTGGCAAACTGCAATATCTAGAAAACCATGGGACTCGATTAACACTTGAGTGGTTCCTGAGAGAAATAATTGAAAAGCCATTATGAAGCTTATAGAAAATTTGTAAAAATATAGAAAAATGGTGAGAAGGAATTAGACCAAGTGAAGTTTTTAAATCAACAAGTTTAACATGATTTGGTCCAACACTGAGTAAATGAAAAATCCCACTAGGTGGCTAAAAGCAGGATTTTATGATTTTGACTTTTGAAGTAATTGTGAAATGTTGACTAACTTGAACTTTGATCTAGATTTAAGGATTGAATATGATATTCTTGGATAAAATAACACTACTGCTAGCTTTATCTAGGGTATTTAAACACAAAATTAGCTTTTGGATTGCAAAACTCTAATAAGCAAGTGGAGCAGATTCAAAAGATTTTGACTATGAGCTCTTGCAGGCACAAATAATTGACTCAATTTAGTCTAACTAAGCTTAACAAGCATGACTCAACAAACTTTAAACAACGAAAGCTGAACACATATTTAAGCACCAAATCCAAACAGGTTCAATAATATGATTTGCAAATTTAAAAGGGCTAACTAATGATTTATCATCTCAATGATCAAAGCTGAGTTTTCTAACTAAAATTAACACTAAATAAACGGAGACACAAACCATACTAAACACAGATCAAGACAAGCATAAAATGCAAAATGGCTAGAAATATAAAAATTTAGAAACTTACTGTGAGTCCGGTGATTACATTTAAAACTAGACCCAAATCTACTCTTATCTAACCTATTTCACCCCACATACTGCATCAACCCAATATCCATCACCATTGCCAAATGCACCTCAGTTGACTTTTGTTGACCATGCATGAGAATTGTTTGAAAATGAAATGTAAGCTTATTCAAAGCTTATAGAGAGCTTAAGTAAACTTGTTTAAGCTTGAAACAAGCCTAACAACTGGATAGAAGAATTTGGCCGAAAATCTCAACAATAAACATAGAACTTTGGAATTTAGATAAAAGACTTGGATGGGTATTCAAAACACATTACAAAGAAGATTTAACATACATGTGATTCCAAGAAACTGAGATTACAACATTTTAACTAAAAATAAAAACATTTAATTAAAAACGACATTAAAGAAATTAAATAAAACTAGCTACTACTCTCTATCTCCACTGCTTCTTTATACTGCCCCTCTCCACTCTCTGAGCTTTTCCACTAATTTCCTTGACCATTGGATGAGCTTAAGTGAATATTGGCCATTTGATCATTTTGGCAGGAATTTGGTTTTGACAGATGGCTATGGTTGAGTGAATGAGGAGGATCA
Source organism: Chrysanthemum makinoi (assembly GCA_910596185.1). NCBI lineage: Eukaryota > Viridiplantae > Streptophyta > Magnoliopsida > Asterales > Asteraceae > Chrysanthemum > Chrysanthemum makinoi. Next base: position 166,408,961 of record OU343224.1, read on the forward strand.
TTTAATGTTATTTAGAGTTGTGTGGAGTTGGGGGACATGGAAGGGATAAGGTAGGGAGAGGGATGGTTTGGTTGTGTGTAGCAGGCATTTCAGAGCCAAGTGGGAGAAAGGAAAATGGCGTGAAGGCCAAGTTTGTGGTGAGGAGAATATCAGGGGGCCAAAATGGGGAGGGAGTCAGGAGTTATGATATGGTCGAAGGTAATAATGGCGAGGTCGAGGGGTTTGACAAGGCCAAAAGAGGTGAAAGGGTTTATAAATATCAAGGGCCTATTATGCAATTTCTGAAAATGTGAGGACCATAACTGCCAAATCTGCAAAGATGTTTCAGGGGCTGAAATTGACAAGTGTTAATAGTACAAGGACCAAACTTGTAATTTTCTCAAACTTTTTATATTTTTCACCCAAGGACTAATTTTGACAAGTTATGATATTAAAAGGACCTTTGGTGATTTTTCTTTTGAAATTTTGACTCAGGGACTATTTTTGACGATTTTAGAAACTTGGGGGTGGCGCCAATTATGCAAACTTTGCTCATTTTCATCGATTTTAAACATTTTGCATCAGAAACATATAAAATGCAATTTTGAGATATTTTGATTTTGATGCATTTGAGCATTTTTAAGCGTTTTGCAATTGATTGACCAAAATGATGAGTATTTACACACTCATCAACTATGTTAGAATAGTATCTTTTACAAATATTCTTGATGTCAATGAGGAACAAATATGATATATAAAGAGGCGTAGGTTTTGCAGATTTGTGAAGAAATGGAAGTGCGGCTGCTAAATGTGTTGGATTCATCTGATAAACAAAACACTGAACTGATTCATGTTGGGATAGAAGGGATCTCAGAATATACGTCTGCTGATGAAGCAGCGGAAGCAATCTTTGAATACCAACAACCTTTAGTACGACTTCGTTCAATTCATAGGTATGCTGCATCAAAGAATTTAATTTCAAGATCTAAATATCTAATATTAAGAGGGTGTTTGGGATTGCTTATTGCTTTTTGAAATAAGACATTTGAGTACTAAATGAATGTAAATCTAAATGTGTCATTAAAATTATAGTTAAAAGTAGAAGAAAGAAAGAGCGACGTCTTTGAGTAATAATGTAAAAATGGGTTGTTAGAACACTCATTCATTTAATAGTTCCATTTACTTATGGATGGGTAAATTTTTGGTGTCTTTATCTCAAAAGGGGTTAAGTGGTTGAAAGGGTTAACGTAACAAAACAACTATGGTCCTATAATGAGATTGGTTGGCAAGTTCTAACTTCTAATACAATAAGAGCGTTTAAAGCAACCTCCATATGCAACTAGAAATGCAAAGGTACATACATCACCCTTTTTTATCTTCTTAATGTTCAATTTGGTCCATTTCACCGAATCATGTATTTTGTAACACAAACCAAAAAAACATTTGTAATTCTATACAAAATTTGGTTGCAATAGCAGAAGCAATAGACTAACTTCCTAATGTTTTGCAACATAATGATAATTCTAAACTATGTTATTATGTATGTTCTCAAGCTTCAAGACATACCCGATGCACATAGTACTTCTGTATAAAAACATACCACAGCGAAGCGCGAGTTAAAAACCTCCTTATATATACAAAACTCATAATAAGATATTATTATCTTTTTTAATTCGGCCGAGTGATCCACATGGTATGAATCAACCGTCACACATTATCAAACCACGTAATACCTTCCTTTTCAGGAGGTTAATATTTCAATCACGAATACGGATTATCAAACAAGTGTTGTAAAATAAATAATTTTTGAATATACCCTAGCGTTGCATTATAGCGTTAAATGTTGTTTTATGTATACCTATTATAAGTATATATAAGCGTTAGATTAAAGATACTTAATAATAATTTATGTGAGTTGTTGATATATGTATAATTTCGTGTTCATTTTATTATCCACAGTTGCTTTCGTGATTACATTTTCATATTATAATCTCGTGTAGGTTGTCATTTTTCTAAGGTCGAGAATTTGGTTACTTTGGATAGTGATAGTGATGATGAAGTCGAAGATGTTTATGATGAGACTTCGTTTCATGGCTAGAGTGCATATAATGTTAGTTTACATGAGGATGAAGATTATATCTATATGACACTTATGACCTTCTTCAAGGTTTAACTCGGAACAACAGCGTTTATGACTTCGATAGATATAAATCTTTGTAGTCAGTTTGAACATTAGATTTATTTCTTGTACTTATAGTAGTTGCTCATAAAACTGGTTTGTCTCTCTTATTCTAGTTTAGGTCTTAAGCCCTGTATGAGTGTTTGCTTTGCTTTTTGGTGATGTATGAGATTCACCCACACCGTTGTATCTTAGTATTTTTGGAGTAATAATATTTTGCCGGGGGTAACTCTTTTACCCAAAATAGACCGAGACGAACCGAAGGAACTGAAAAGCAAGCGAACAGTCCGACCGAAACCAACCGATCATATTTGGAGCGGTTTTCGTTTCTATATATTTATGATTTTGGCTTGCGATTTGGCTCGGTTCGGTTTGAGCCAAAAGCAGAAAACACTCCTAAACCGTTTTAATTGAAGGAGCGGACCGACATCAAAATCAAATCGAACCAATTGATTCGGTTCGATTATCGATTAACATCTTCCATAAATGGGTTTTACGGTTCGATTTTGGTGAGTTCGGTGTTCGATTTTGACTCGATACTCAGCCCCAATCTCTTGTATGTTTTAGTATTACGATCAGTTCTAATAATAATAATATCTTACTATATTATAAAGCATGAATGTCTTCTAAAAAATAAAACTAAAATTGACATTCTTAAGAGTTAACTACATCACATCATTTACAAAACAAATCCACACAAGGATGTACATTGTGATTGGTGTATTTTGATCTGACTTTCTCTTATACCATCAATGCAATCACGTATTGTGCACATCCTTTGTGGATTTGTTTTATGTCGTGGATGTGCTTAATCCTCTAATTAAAACACATTTTCTAAGATTGATTTCTCTACTACATAACTTACAAGTTTTAAAGCTTAATGTACAAATACAAAACATCATTAATATTATCAAAATATTTAATGTAATTAATTAATTAAATGATCAATATATACAATTAATGCAGTTATTAAAACACCCATTACATAAGAAATACAAATTATCAAACATATTGTACAACCAACTTAAATACAATTCATGCATTAAATGTTACTAATACAAATAATAAAGCACAATATACAAATATTTAAGCACGAGCAGGGCGTGAGCAAAATTTCCGAGCGAAGGGGCGCGTCTTGCGGTTAAATTCGAGCAGATGAAATTTGTAAAATTTTGATATCCGTAAATTTATTGTCAAAAAAAATAATAAATTAAAATATATTTTCACCAAAAATTTTTATTTCAGAGAATAGCAGCTATGGCCTTGCCGAATACCCTGGTAGTTTATAATTTACAACAATAACAATAAATGGGTGATTTAGCAAAACGATATAACGTCTTGGAGTATTTTTGAAATTTATAAAACTGTTAAATGATTATATAAAACTAAAACTAAAATTACATTCTTTTTTGTTTTTATAATGTTTTGTGTTTCAATGTAAACTACATTGACAATTAAAATATAATATTATTTAATAATTTACATGTAAACTCTTATAAATATATATATGCACCTATGATTACACGAGTGATGCATGGCATACCTAAAAGAATAGTCGACACTATTGCATACCCTTTGAGGTCTGGAGTTGCTATTGAACAAATATGAAAGTGGCTAAAGATGTATGACTTGAACAAAATGTATCCTTTTAATTTAATGAAAAGATTTAAACTAATGATTATTTTTATTCTTCTTAGTGAGTGACGGCGTAGCCAATAAAATAGTTTGAAGAGATTTGGTTGATGACATGTATCTGCGTGTACAATGCGTTCTTTTTTAATTAATTGTATATCTTCTTCTCTAGTTGACGACTTGAAGACAACAAAGCATTCCATTTACAAATTCATTGCAAAGACACAAAATTATGCAAGTTTTGTTTTGATCGTAAACATTGACGAACATGACGTGTCAACTGGGAAACACTGTGTATAAGTGAAATACTACGTGATAAATAGGTATTAACATATGTCACTGACAGTGGCAGAACATGAACATTTATTTTGAGAGGGTCGAATCGAAGATTTTTTATTTATGAGAACAACTCTACAATAAACAATAGTTTTCGCTTCTAATGACTTCATATTGAATAAGTAAGGAAACCACAATTTTTTTTTATTATTATTTTTTTTGGAAAAGGTTTTTCCCGCTAAATATTTATTTTTAGTTTAGGACTCAGAATAACATTATGCACAATTTAAGTTTAAGATTGTTTTCATTTGTAATAACATGTTTAGAAAAAGGTCAAAACATGTTTGAAGTAAAGACGCAAGCTTTATTATTTTGTGTGTGAAGAAAAACTCAAACAACAAAAAACATCAGTCGAATGATTAATTATAGACCGAAACAGGTACTTGTTCTTTTTACAACCTTATATTTTACGCATGGCAGCACTTGACAACCATCCAATGAAGTTGATGACGGCTGAAGTGGACTATATTTTGAATGAGAAATGATAAAGGGGCAAAACATAGTAATTTAAGCAAAATCAGTGGCGTCATCTTGATGGTTGTAAAATAAGTAGGTCCCATGGCCATCAAGATGATCCACGCATTTTAAAGCCAAATTAAGCTGCTTTAGATCTCTATCATTTCTCATTTTGAATATATAATATCAAGTTGAAAACTTGGTGGAATCATCTGATATTCTACAAGCATGTTCATTTTTTTGAATATAAATATGGGCTAATCATATGTTCATGCTTTTATAAGTGGCGCTATCTTTTATGGGACAGGTTTTTATGGGATAGGTTTATATGTAACTCTGAAATACAAGTAATATATTTTTTTTTTTTAGTTTTTAATGTAAAACTATACTTGAGAAAAACTCTGAACAAAAAAAAATATAAAATTAAGAAATAATTAAACTGACAAAAAATAAAAATAATGATAAAAACTATGTTGTAATTTAAATAAAAAAAAAAACAAAAAAAAAGGGCTTGGATAAAGGCATACAAAATGTATTCATAGTAGCACCCTTTATGTGTGTGGTATCTTGATGAGGACAAGGCATAGGAATTAGCCAATTAGTATACAAAGCAATTCGAACATTAAAAATATACTAAAATCAACAAAATGTTAAATTGTCTCTAAGACTAATTGTGGCATCATATGAATTTCAAACTTATTCATTATCATTTATTTAAATTTACTTTTTCATTTTTCATCGTGATGGTTCACTGCTTTTTATTAAAATACACACTTTATATAAGCATATCTTACAAGATCATCAGCCACATTTTCACAAATCAAATAATTAATAGTAAAAACATCTCATGAGGCCCACTTTCACATTGTAGAACAGTGGTGAAAGGCTCAATAATTCCTGCGTGAGCCTTGATCTCGTAGCGGTGTCATGATAACATCAAATAGTCTTGATATTCTAGTGTCAATTTTTTTCTTAATATGCTCATTATTTGTGTAGTTCTGCATCAATATATACTCTTATAACTCACTATTTCATTTTTCAGGGTATAGTTGAGCATTGGAGCAAAGAAACACATATTTGGAAAGGAGACTAACAAAGCTATACATGGACTTGTTGACCAGAAGAGAGTTACGGCGTAGGAATCTAGTACAACCTACGTCATAACTAAATAAATCTCTAGAAGACTAAAGTCAACGCAACTCAAGGTTACAGCGTAACTCCATCGAGTAGGTTACGCCGCATAAATCCAAAGACTTAGCCGTATTCAATGATCAAGAAGGTTACCCCATAACTTCATCACATGGTTACGGCGTAGATATTAAGAAAATATTAACGAGAGTTCTACGGACGTAACATGTTCTTAAGGTTACGCCGTAGAGATTATTAAAAGATAAGATCATCCAGTTATATGGAGGTTACGGCGTAACCCTTTACTTAAGGTTATGCTATAACTTAGTTGAAACTATAAATACAAGCTCTAATTCTGCATTTTATTATCATTCACTGGCCACATCAGAAGAAGGACGAATTAGGGCAATTGAGTGGATGAAATTCAACAGCTCTCCATCACTTTCCAAAGGAGAAATCATTCCATTTCATTCATAGTTTTAGCATCCATTCAAGTATTTATATCGAATCGGATGTTTACTTCATATTTGATTATAAACATTGTATTTTCTTCATTATTTAATATGAGAGGCTAAACACTTTATTTGTTAGCCTAGGTATGAATTTATCCGTACATTGGTTTATGTTTTCGTTTATTTATCGCTTTATGTAGATATCTTTCTAGCCTTTCATTTATCCACGTGTTTTGGCAGCGTTGAAGCTAGGGTAATACCTATGATGCTAGTTAGTATTGACCATAGAAAGCTAGCTTATTAGGTTGCGTTGAAGCTAGTTTATAAGGTAGTTGGGGCGTAATGACTAATACTAGACTTCGGCAATGTGACCATCGAAGTTGGGTCTAGGATTATAGGTTAGGTTGTATTGACCATTTCTGTCTACGACATATAACCACTACATAAGGCGAGTGTAGACACTTTAAGGAAATTAGATCGTGTCATGATAATAGTCGTAACTAGGCTAGCATATTCTTCTCCTACTTATTAAATCTATTTCATTTTCGTTAATTTAAGTAGTTAATTACAACTCCACTTATAAAACAGCTTTGTGACAATAGAGAACTTAAATTATCTTCCGCCTCATAGCTCTTGGGATGACCTCGGTTTTACCAAATACTAGACTACTCACGATCGGGTACATTGCCAGTCAGTGCTCACGTAGATCATAGGTGGACGACATCGGTTTTTACCAAATACTAAATAAACTTCCGCCTCATAGCTCTTGTCAGAAACTATGTGGGTTGTCCTTAAATAGTTACCCATATCTTTCTGATTGTCATCGCATTTAATTTACTATTTTTATTTCATTTTTGTTATTGTTAATCGAACCAATCCAAGACCTTAATAATTTACCTGCTTTCATAAAACATGAAAATACCAAAATAGCCCTATTCTACAAAGCATTAAGAAGTCGCCTTCACCTCCTCTAGCCATTCCCTTTGAGAACAAACTTCCTCCGGGTATTTGTCTATATTGTTTTACATCGATTAGGTACACTGCATAGATGTTGAAAGCTTGATCCATCATCATAGCAATATATTTCAAAAGTTGCTTTTACCGCTATGACAAACATTCTCTTATATAGACAAAGTAATGTTGGATATCCGTGGGGTCTTGTCTACGTGTCAAGCATTCAGTGGTGCAGTACGCTTACATTAAATGCTTATATTTTTTAAAAACCGATATCTTTAGGAACAATATTGACAATTATTCTCATTTTTATATCAACTTTGTGCTTGTTTGACCTTCTTGACAAGTGCTTCTCACATATATTTCTATGAACTTCTCGCCTAAAATATCTCTTAGATACTTAGATATTTTTCTAAGTATCTTAAATGCTCTAGAGAGGAGAATAAAGGAATCAATGAGTTATTGTTCGGGCTTACTGACTTTATCATCTTCTTATGGTTCAGAGTGGCTAGATGTCTTCTCTTCGATTTGTAGAACTCTCTAATGGTGACCTTTTAGATAGGGTATTGATTGGTACACTCTCATTTATTATTTGTACACTCAAATGTATAAACCGGTAAAGCTGCATATGATAAATATACAACTGCTTAATGCACAGATTTGAGTGTACAAATAAGAAATTGAAGTGTACAAATCATTAGCATTTTAGATATATTACTCAATAACTTCTACACTTGTACTATTTTATGTTTAAATATAGCTAGACATTATTTGACTTTACATTGTCCTGAAAGAAACGGTTTCTTAAGTTGATGCGCAAAGAATATGATTGCATTTTGAAGTGGAGCATTTTGGCTATATAAAAGGGTGGGGTAAGATATTTAAGTAAGTGGCAAGGGTTGTAACGTTTTCATCCATGCATTATATGTAAGTTATTGGTACATTTCAACATGTTCATTATTTTGTCTAATAAAACTACTGAACATCCTCACAAACACACAAAATAAGTAGATAATACATGATACCTTTATTGAAAATCTGAATGTAACAAATGTATGGTTTGACATGAATAAATTTTTTGTTTGAAAAGGTTAAAATATACAGTATTAATCACCACTTGAAACTTAAAAGTTTCACATCAAAGGAGCTTTTGACATTTTACCCAAGCTTCCAAAATCATACAAATCAACAGCATTTAGAGCACTTATGTATGATTTGACATGAAATACTGAAGTTGCATGCACTATGTTCTCTTATTTGAACTAGTTATCGATCGTCGTCTTTCCTAACTTGACTTTCTATTAGGGATTTATGAGATGACATGTCGTTCGATAGTCATTGACGATCATTGTCTTCTCGCGCAATCATTGCTTTTTCGTATTGTTAAATTAAATTGCGGAGTATGCGATTGCAATTGGATGCCAAATGAACAAATTAAAATTGGCTTATTCGGTTGGCCACTGGGCTCCTTCAGTTTGGGGAGGTTTTACAGGGGTTCAAGTCTTGCAAGGAAAAAATTCGAGGTTTTCTCTCCTAGTGTGAAGCCGTGAGTTCAATGGGTTTTCTTTGGCGGGTTTTCCTAGTGGTTGGGTCTCGGGTATGCCGTTTGCGTGGTTTAACTTGAGGGTCGGATTGGATTTGAGTGTAGATGGATTAAAAAAATGGGATGCCAAATGGATTAGGCCGTTTTGTCAACTTGGTTCATGCTCGGCTTAAATCTCTTATAGCCCTAGTTTTATGTGCAAGGTCATGACTGGCATGCGGTCCTGGGGAGCTCAAGTGCTGTTTGTTAAAAACATAGATGAAAATCGTATGATGTTAATATATTAATTATGATGAAACACAAGTTTTTCATGTGAGTGGTAGATGATTTCTTTGACAAGTTGCATGCATGTGGTTTCTTCTATTTTGTGAAATTTCTGTCACTTGATCATGCAGTTATTTAGATTATTTTTAATCTTTACATGATTTAGTTGTTTAACGTACTGCAAGCAAATTTTCTTAAAAATAAATGAGACCTCCAAGTAAAGGCTTACTTCTCGCACAAATATTTACAGTAAAATGAGTTTCAGTAAACGGACGAGGTTTTTCCATGTGCAGGTTACCACGTGAGGCTGAATATTTAACTCAAATCTACGTGGTCTTACATGGTAAAATCATATCTTGCCATTTTTCATATACTATTTACTGGGTTTAACCTCGTTTTCTTCCACAATTCCACAATTCCACTTGACAATGTATTATTGAGCATCATTGTTAGCAAATAGCATTCCATTTCCGTCGTCTTTCTTTGGTTGACACCATCTCCTTTATGCCGCCTGTGGCATGCTTACCTCTTCCGCCACCATGCAAATGAATTAACACATAGCCAACCTATATACGAATATTAGAGGATAGATATGCTCGAGCCTGATTGTGGGTTTGAGTCCATTAAGATTTCATTATGCATTTAATTTTATATATATCGTATCAATAAAGCATATCACCTACGGGGTTTCTACATTCAACATGGTATCGGAGCAGGTCTGATCCTAAGACATAGGTGGCTAAGTTGAGCCGTCTCCTTTATGGCACCCCGTCAAATCTTAGCCCCGCCATTTATCCCTTTTACAGAAAAAAAAGTTTCCTTTATTATTTGTTTCTTTGCTTCCGCTTTTGTTGTTGCTGCATGGTGATAATTAAACTACGCTTGATGTCAGATGTCTTCATCAACAAAGATGTTATTTGTTTTTGTTACTTTATTTATTTGCTTTCACTTATGCTTGAAGAATTGCTTCCGCTTGCTATCGGAATTCTTCATCAACAAATTATGTTTTTATTGCGTTAATATTCTTTTTAGTATAATAATCCAGACCGAAGCGTTTTTGCATTTCAGTACGGGAGAGTATTAGAGGATAGATATGACACAAGCCCGATTGTGGGTTTTGGTCTATTAGGGTTTCATTATGTATTCGACTATATATATATATCGTATCAATAAAACATATCACCAATAAGGATTCTACATTCATCAACGAATAAGTGCTACGACTGCATTGATTAAAATATGTGTATAGTTTTACACGCCATTGATGGCTGAAAGTTGTACTCTTTTCTTGAATATTTTAATCTTTTTTTTTGAACGGCGAGAAATATATTAAAAACTAGCAAGGAGCTAGATAAACGATTACAAAGTAGAAACCTCTAAAGGGTTTCGAAGCCAATTGTTCCATGTGATGGAAGGCGATTTGTTCAGAGGGAATACCACCTATATGAATAATCAGCGATCTTATCAATTAAATTACTAGCGTTTAGAGGAGTGTCAAGAAGATCAACTTCGATTACGAAATTCCACGGCGTGACCAAACGACTCATATAGTTTCCAAGATAGACTTCTGGCGGATGAAATATGCAGATCATCGAGCCATATGTAAATGTCACTTGGATGGGCTTGAGAAGAAATGTCTAACCAAGAAAAACTCTATATGCCAGCATGGCAAGAGAAAGCGGAACCACAAGGAATGGTTTATATTTTCAATCCAGATTATCACAGATGGGCGTTAAGAGAATCCACTTCATGAATCGCACTTTCGACTAAGGTTCCATCTAGTTGGAAGCGATCTCGAAGGGCTCTCAATAGAAGATGTTAATCTTTTTTGGGAGAATCGATTACTCCCACCTTGTTGCTAGGCCAATCATTAGAATATAGCATTGATCAATGTGCTCTGGTGTGGTTTTCCAGTAAAGATGGTTTCCATATACAGGTCCATGTATCAGAGAGTCATTAGCGAATACTCGACTAATGATTATAAAGGGTGGCGATGTAGTCACGTAGATGCCACTCAATATTGGGCGAGTCGGGTTAAACACCAGCCATTGTTCCAACATTCGCGAATCAAGCATTCCTTATTCAAAGCTAAGCGGAAAGGATATTGGTCTTTGCAAGGGGATTACCACATGTTTAATACCCGAATTTTGTTGCGGCACCATTGTTAACCGTTTTTGAAAGGAATGAGGAATGAATCAAATTTTCTGCATAGTGTTAATGGACCCAACGTTAGCTTATTTGCTTCTTTATATATGCTGGTATTTAGAAAAAGTAGAAACATGCCATTGTAACGCCATGAATAGAAGTAATTAAAATGAACCAGAGAAGAAGAGGGTTATTGAAAGCAATTGAACGCCATTTTTGAATAAGAGCATGGTTCAAAGAGAGAGACTACCAATCCAAGAGACCGTTCCCTACAAAGCTAGAACTAAATTCCATGAGATCAAGAAATCTTTTGGAGCTAGCGTCCTTCCCAAAAGAAATTCGATCTAATAGATTCTAACTTTTTGTTGCTGTAATAGGCATAGAAAATTGAAGGTGAGAATTGACACCAATAGATCTAAGCAGAAATGAGAGTAGATCGACCAAAGTATCCAAAGGAAGCGAAGATTTTCATTTAGATAATAAACAGAGAATTTTTAAAGATAGGATCCCAAGCTCTTACGTTAGCCATATTACGCTATGGGTAATCCAAATAAGAAAAAGGAGTTTGCATAGCATTACAACAGGTGATCGAGGCAAAAAGGCTGACTTGATCGAAAGGGACTCCAATACCAAGGAGATTGGATTTATGGAGATTGATTTTTAGGCCAGAAACCTCATGGAAACAATCCAGAATCGAAACCAAATTTTTGATGTTAACCCGCGGCCATTCACCTATAAACAAGGCGTCATCAGCTAAGAAAAGATGAGAAAGAATCATGGTATTAGCCTTGAAACCTCTATATAAACCGGCAGCCATAGCGTCTTCGATTGCAACGTGAAGACCTTCCATAGCGATGATGAACAAAAAAAGAGATAAGGGGTTCCCTTGGAAGCCCGGCGGTGATGTTAAATTCGTGGGGCTCCCATTGTCGGGATGAAAGAAGTAGCGAGGACAAACAACAGAAATCGGTTCATCCATTCTCACTCAAATCCCATGAAGCGCATCACTTGAAACAAGAAGTCCCAAGATGGATCGATCAAAGGCTTTTGAAGTCAATAAAAGCTTGAAGACCGAAGTTTATTCTTTTACGTTGACACCATTGAATCACTTCGTTGACCATGAGGGCCATCAAATTTGGCGGTTTTGGATGAATGCGGATTGTTCACGACTAATGCGAGAATCTATCACGGGCTAACGTTAAGACCTTTGAGATAATTTTATATTGAGCTCCATAGGTGATGCGGTGGCCATCTAGGCGAAAATCACAACATCACCATAGGGTTAAGAACCTTTGGAATTAGAGTAATAAAGGAAGTGTTACATCACAAGAGAAGAATACGTGTTGAAAAGTCTTGAACGAGAAACTACTTCCTCTTTGAGCATGTCCCAAAACTTCTTATAAAAGGCAAAGGTAAATCCATAGTGTTTTGGGCGATTTCTGAGAACCACTAATCCATATAGCATCACATTATCTCGGTTTCATTAACTTGGAGGAAACAAGGAATGAATTTTGGTCTTCATGTAGAAGATTTATAGAAAGGACCGACATGTAATTTTCACCGCGTTCTTTCTTTGAAATTTGGTTTCAAAAAGAATAAAAGCGCTTTGATCCTTTGGTTCCAAGCCATTTGCCCTTCATGTTTTATCCCTTGAATGGAGATATCTTCGGTTTTGATTAACAATGCATGGAAAAACTTAAATTTTTATCGCCTCGATACCCATTTAATTTTGGCTTTTAAGCAGGAGAAGTCTAAGTTCTCTAAATCCTTGGATTCTCGAAGGTTTGAGCGGATGCCCGTTGAGAGCCAACCATCACATCACCGGTTAACTGAAACTTAAATGTTATCATCAAAGTCTTTAAATTATTAAAAATCCGATTAGGTCTTGCTTATCACGAGATTGAGAAGAAAGCGATTTTTGGACCACTCTTTGATTATAGGTTTTAAGGCCTTCATCTTGTTTTTGAAGCTCACAATAAGGTTAGATTCATTCTCAGAAACATTCTTGAATATTTTAATCTAACATTCGATCTACAGATCGATACATAAAAGTCTATTTTTAAGATGAGGATTGCCTTAGAAGAGATCGGCCTTTCACTTCCAGATTTGCTAGTCCTTTGGTAATCGTTCTTAGGCATGAACCTGCCTTGGTCGGCCAGAAAAAGGGGCCTATAGTTGGACTCGTTATCTCATTAATCAATCTGTACTAACTTAAAGTGCAAGTCCTAGCTTGACACTTTTTTAGTAAAAGGTCAAACACGTAAATATATTACTCCAAAAGCGTTTAAGTACAAAAAGATATGGGTAAATCTCATATCTGTTACGTATAGGCGGGAATCTTAACGCAAGATAACGATGTATACAAGAAAAGGTCTACAACATTAAGCGACTCAAAAGGTGATAACGGTAAGTTAGACTCCTATGGAAATAAAATTACTTACTCTACCAAAGCTGGGCGTATCGATACCATACGATAAGCATAATAAGCGTGCAAATTTCACGGAAGTATATGTATCATGTTAGAGCTTGATCCATAGGTCATCATAATAATCTTAACGATCATGATATACCACCATTGGTGTGCATCATTTCGATCAAAAGTGTTCACAACCTTCTCTTCACTTGTCCTATCGGAATCATGATCTCGGGATATCTCAGAAGAATGAGTTAACCCTCTTAGTAGAAGAAGTACTAGGCGGAAAATCCTTTTTATTACCTGGATAATTAACATTTTTAATAGGATTACCATCATCATCAACAAGAGTAGCTTTCCCATCAATAATAAGCTTTTCAAACTCGATTTTCAACAATAGGGGTAGAACCAACCTCGTTAGCTTCCATTGGAATCACTCACAAGATTTTGGTTCTTGTGACCGTATAATACCGGTCTTAAGGAGCCCTAACCTCCCTGCTTCCATTGTTACTGAATCCTCTACATCATTAGAGACTAAAAGTACCTCATTTATCATTATCGATCATATTAAGATACGAAAAGAAATTATATGTAGCAATTGATACTTTCAGGCAATTGATTACTCCATCCATATTAAGACTTGCGAGAATTACAATTTCATTTAGATAAAGTTATACGTTAAATAGAAAGGAATATAAGTTTTAAAAAAAATAGGTTTGAGTTTCTCAAGTGATGGGGTACACCATCTAGCTAGGCAGCCCTAAAATGAAGTGTTCACCCTTCCAAGCCGAGTAAATTTGTCTCTTAAGTACTCTAAATTGTTTAAAGCCACGGTTCAATCTACCTTATGGGGATGCTTTGGATTTTTCGAAATAAGTTAACTTAATTCGCTCCAAAGAGACCACGGAAATTCTCAGCGATATCAAGCAATACTTTCATTGTTTTGGATTTAAAGCCTCGGGAAAGTTTCATTAATGGCTTTCGAGCCCATGCACATGTACTGTTTATTACTCACTGGTAACCCGTACCTAGCTCGTTGCTAGGTTTTAATTATACATACACTTGGTCGCTAAAAAAATCCTCGAACACTTTCTGAAAAACAAAGCAATTTCCTTTTTGAAAGTACCTTAAACTCAAAGTATCATTATACTTTAAATGAAACAGTAACAGAAAAGTAATTGGTTCACTAAATAATGATAGTACTATAAGATTCAGTAATATTGAAGCTTAAAGAAACAAAAGAATAAGTATTAAGTGAAAGTTAATGGTAGTAACATGGACCAATATGAGTTGTCTCATCAAAAGCCTTGATATGGACCAAAATATGAGCTGTCTCATATCAAACCTTTGATGGCACCATATGGGTTTACAAAACAGAAAATTAAAAAGAAAAAAAAAAAAAAAAAAAGTTACAAGACAAAGAGGGGTTTAATTGAACATGGTGGCCATGTGGGTGAAGTGAACATGTATCATGTGGTCATCCATGTGCCATGGAATTAACTCACCACTTCTTTTTGCACTTTGCCTACCACATTTCTGTAATACATAAAGGTTAACACCTTAATCATCCATTAATATTGTGTTTTTATTTTCATTTTATTTCATTGATTGTTAAATGAGGATGGTAATAGTAAATGTACTTTTGGTTAATTGACATTCAAGTAATAAATACTTTTTGGTTGCATTAATAGCATGTTTTAGTTATCTTCTATTTAAAGGAATCACTTTTTTTCTTGGGATTTTCTACAATGTGTCATGGTGGTACATGTTTAAGTCATTTAATGAGCTAAATTTACCATAATTAAATGTAAGTTGATATTATTACTTTCCAAAACTTCTTTTACTTGCCAAGTTTAATATCATTTTACATGGAAATGAAATTAATTTAAGAAAAAATTATGTTTAGTTAATGCTTCTAAACCAATGCCTCTATGGCATAAGTTAGAAAACCCCTTCTTTTTTGTTTTACACAATATTGTACTATGTAAAACACTTCTTTCTCCGCTCTCCAATAAATATTTCTTTCGTTATTTTTATATAATAAGCTTTCAACTATATAAATTACAACTAATCAAAACATTCGGAAATAAAAAATGTTGTTTGATTGAGTTATTAACAATGAAATATTGGTGTTTCTTTTAGGATGAAGTAATAAAATTTGCATATATCCCGAGTTAATAATACCATAAGCATTTTTCTATAAATGGAACTAGATAAAAATGGCGGCTAGAAAGCTAGAAAAAAAACTTACTTATCAATCTTATCGAACCAATCCGGCTTAAATTTTCTATTCCTAGTAAAAACTATGAATGTTTGAGACTTTTAATTTTTTTAACAAAGGTGTGTTGTATAGGAGGTTTCATGTCAAAGCCTACCCGATTACGAAATCGCCATATAATTCCCTAAGCTTATGATAAAACAAAAGTGAAGCAAACTCATTGTAGTGGATTAGTTTCTTGTTCTTTAACACGTGAAAACATGTGTAATTTCATCTAAAAGATGATTGACAAAAGATATAAAGGGCACTTGTTATCAGAAGTACTTATCATATGATTAGAAGTTATTGGAAATACCATTTGTTTTCTTGCAAGTCCTTTATTTTTTAAAGGGAATTGATACCTACACCACATCTTTTGATTTATGCATCATAATTTGTGCATTACAATTTGTACTGTACAATACTGTAATCTATAAATTGTGATGCATGCATCAAAAGATGTGGTGTGAGTATCACCTCCCTTTTTTAAAGGGCAAAAGTGAAATTGATTGAATCTCTTATTATAATAGGAGAATATAGATGATAACATCAAATAATCCTGAATATTAAGTGTCGATTTCCTCCGATAATGCTCGTTATTTATATCATTTATATGGATTTACGCTTGTTTTCAACTTTTAGATAAATTACGAGCATTGGAGCTAAGAGCGCGGAAATGGAAACATTACTAAATATTCATCACGGTGTGCCTATTTTGAAGAATTCGCGCTATATAACTCTCATTCGTCACTATTGCGTGACTCAGAATACCAACTTATCAAGAGGTTACGGCGTAACTCTTCCCAAAGGTTCCGACGTAACTACATTAGGTCAAATGAGGATCCGCGTACGATACTACGCCGTAACTCTTGCATCACTTGACGGCGTAACCATGTTTATTGAAGACACGGTAACCATTTATTAGGTTACTGGCATTCGTAACTAGTAGCGATCTAGTGCATTTACGACGGAATAGAAGGTTCGGCGTAACTCTATATGATTCGCGTAACCCGGACACGGCCTATAAATACCCCACAAATTTCAGCATTTCTAATCATCCCATTCCACACACAACACTCTGAGAACGTGGGGAAAAAGCTCAAGGCGGTCTAGGGGCATATACAGACGTTTCTAAGGGAGAAGTCACTCCATTACGATAAGCTTTAGCATTTTATATTTCTTTTACTTTCAATTTATGTATTTCGTACCTTTGAATATTTAATTGATTTGCATGATAAATATGAGCGGCTAAGCACCCTTTGGTGCTAGCCTAGTTATGAATCCTTAATTGTTTTGTTTGCGTTTACCTTTACTTCCGTACAATTATTTCTAAGTGTATGCATGCATAGTTCTTTGGTAGTCACCCTTGATTCGGTAGTTTTGAATGGCGATAGAGGCCAATTGCCTAGGAAATATGACCAATGACGACTAGGTGAGCGGTGAGACGGAAGGGTAAGATATGACCAACTGGCGACCCTTTCTACTTGTGCGATTTGACCAACTGATCACCTATCGTTTGGGTGAACTTAAGAATTGGGGGTGTAGTGTCTAAGTTCCTAACGGCGGGGCACTCACTATTTAGAATCTAGCATGTAGCGGTACTTAATGACTTGGCTTAGGGGACCAGGAACAACAGGACTTATGACGGTGCGTCTGATTTCTCATGTGGTGGCATCTTTGCTGATAGGTTAGGGCGAATTGACCAAATTCTGTCCTCTCAAATTTGACCCCACCTGAAGTAATTGGAAGTAGGTAGACGTAGAAATAACTAGCTAGGAGGATTGACTAGGTTAGCACCACTATTCCTATATTGATCTCTCTTTTCCCATTTACTTGCTTTTTCTGCATTAGTAGTTTAATTAATTAAATTTCCTATCGAAACAATTATTATTCTGTGACACTAGACTTAGTAATAATCCAACACACATAGCTCTTGGGACGACCTCAAATTTACCATTTACTATATACTACGCGACGGGTACACTGCCCGTTAGTGCATTAGGGTAAACCATAGGTATAGCGAGACACTATAAATATTAAGACCTTGTCAGTAAACCTGCATCAAGTTTTTGGCGTCGCTGCCGGGGAGTTATATTTGGATTTATATTAAGTCTTTCATTTCATTTTAAACTTTTCTCACGATCATATTTCTAGATTTCAGGTACCATGGAAGCTGTTAACATCGATAACCTCACTCTTGAGAAATATTTGGCGTTGACAAGAGAAGAACAAGGACCAGGGATTGTTAGGCCAGCCATTGCAGAAGATGCTCAATTCGAAATCAAACCTCAATTCATGAGGGAATTACGTGCAAATCCTTTCTCTGGAAGCATAACCGATGATGCCCATGAACATGTAGACAATGTCGAATACATTGTCAGCCTATTTAAAATTCCCAGAGTCTCACACGATGCTATAATGTTACAAGTTTTCCCTATTTCTCTTACGGGAGCTACGAAAAGATGGGTAGATCGATTGCCTGCAGGGGTCAGTGCCAGCCTACCTTAAAAGTATTTCATTCAGAGATCTGTCTCCCGAAGCGGCCAAGCAATTGGAAGAAATTCATAACTTCAAGCAAGAGGGTGGTGAAACGTTGTACCAAGCTTGGGAAAGATACAACGAATTGTTATACAAGTGCCCGACTCATGATCTCAACAGCAACAAAGGTGACGTCTTCTACAAAGGACTGAGCATCTCTTCAAGACAAATGATTGATTCTCAACGACCGATTCCTAGTTTGACACCCACTATGGCTTTAGAAACTATTCGAAGAATGGCAGACCACTCTCATAAATGGCACAATGGAGGAAGCAACCGAAGTAAGAGTGATGATATAGAAGGCCTTGCTGCGATAAACAACAAATTAGAAAGCCTTGGAAGAGAAATGAAGAAGCTCAAAGAGAATGTGCATTCCATTCAAGTTGAGCGAGATGGGATTCGTCCTTCTAAAGAATGTTCCTCCAATGAAGAAGTTAAAAGGATCGGAGAAGAGAACTATGGAAAAGAATTCCCTTTCAACAGCTACAATAATTACAGACCTAGGTATCGTGAAAAATCCCCTGGGTTCTACACTAAAATCAATAATAATCCTCCTAAACCTAGCCTTGAAGAAATAATGCACCGGCACATCGAAGAATCTGCAAAAAAGGGAGATAGACTCAAGGAATGGATGGTCAAAATAAAGGACACAATGTGAACCTCGTAACCAAGATGCTGCAATTAAGAACCTCGAAACACAAATTGGGCAAATTGCTAAGAACCTTGAAACAAGTAATGCTAAAGCCACCTCCTGCAAGGCCAAATTTAGCAAGATAAAGCAAAAAGGAATGCACAGATCTTGTCACTAATGATCTCTCCGGGATTAACTACCTAAGAGGATGATGATAAAGCAGATAACGACGAGTTCCTGCCAAGCCAACTTCCAAAAGCTACAATACGGAAAGTTTTCTTCTCCCTTGCACTATTAGTAACATTAAAATTCCCGCATTAGCTGATTTAGGGGCCGGGGTTAACCTTATCTCTACCACTTTGTTTGAAAAAATCAAGCTTACCAATTTAAAAGAAACAACTATTATGATTGAAATGGCTGATTCCTCTAAGGCTGTACCAAGGGGAATTGTGAACAATGTGCTTTTAAAAATTGGAAAATTTTTCTTCCCCACCGATTTTGTAGTTATTGACATGGGAAAGCGGGAGGCTTACAACTTGATTATTGGAAGACCTTTTCTGGCCACTTGTAGGGCTCAAATTATGGTTTTTGAAAAACAAATTTCCTTGGGGACTGAGAATGAACGAATAACTTTTAGTATGAAAGAGCATTTAAATCCAAAAACTGAAAATTCTAATAATATTGTTAATGTTCAATCGCTGAATCCCACTCAACACTCTAAACCTATTACTGGTAATCGTGAAAAAAGGTATTGATCATTGTAAGCAGAAACAGGATGAAATTATCCGAAGCATTGAGGAACTCTGAATCAAACAAACCTTTTGCAACTCGATGTCAACCAAAGAATGCGAATCAGTATGGCCGCCGTTTACTCGTCCTTAAAAATGTGAAAGAAAAGCGGATGAATTGATTTACCCTCATAAGGGAGAGAAACATGATGTTGAATTAGCATTGGAAGATTGGTACAAATCAAAACTTGGAAGCTCGAAATTTATTAAGGAACTTGTTAAGCGGTATGGGTGCAATCATCTCACTGACACCATAGGCGGAACAAGATCCAGCATCAGCATTACTGATTATATTACTAAAGATGATGACCAAGGAAAATCATGTGATAAATGGCTTTCAAGTAAGTTGGGAACAATTGGACTCAGTAATTCTACAAGGAAAAAATGGCTTGATAATTGGATGAATGAATACCAACGAATGATGGAAGTCGGGGATATTCAAAGACCCCCATAGAACCCGCGGCTCGAGTCTAACTTAAAGACTCTTTAAAAAGAAAAGTGCTCTTTCGGAGACAACCCGAATTATCCATTTCTTTTTGTTTTATTTCTTTTCTTGGGTTTTTGTTTTCTAACCATTTTTGTAGGAAACAAGGAACTATTTGCTGCTGTATGTTTCTGACGTCTGACAGTTACGGCGTAACTCATCTTGGTGATTACGCCGTAACCAACGTTTTTAGCAGCAGAACTCTTGACGCATTACCAATTACGGCGTATTCCATCTCAGTATTCGCCGTAACTACTAAACTGCTTAACTCATACCAGGTTTTCCATTCGCGGCGTAACTCCCTCATAAGGAGTTATGGCGTAACTTTCCTCTGTTTTAATTCTTTCATTTTAAAACACAATAACCTTGTATTAGTTTATAAATGAACTTTGTGGGTGTGTTCCCTGTAAACCCTCACGAGACTTCACTCGTCCACTTGGGACACCAAGTGGTTTAAAAGGCTTGTTGCATACGCTAAATGCAACAGTGATTCCTCTGAAAAGTGAGTTAGGTTGTTTTTCTTTTTATTTTTTCTTTTTAGAATTATGCTTGTCGGTATTGTGATTTCAGGGATTGAAGTTTTTTCATGACGCTTAAACGAAGGCGGTTCTTTTGATGGCCTTCTTTTTTGGAGCAAATTCAGGAGAAGTTCTCGCACTAATTCTACCTTTCTCTTCACCTTTATTTTACTGCCTAGTACAAAAGGGACTTTGTACAATTCAAGTGGGGTAGAATTATCTCTTGAACTTTATTTCGCCCTCATTTTTCTAGTTTATTTTGAAAAATTATGCCATTTTTAAAATTTTGACATGTTTTTCCGAACCTAACTAGATTAGACCTTAGCCGAGCACATACAACCCTTGACATTACATGGTGAGATTAGCCTTATCCGTTTCCAATATTTTACCCCAAATCCACCAAATTATGAGTGTGCCGGTAGCTTGTAAACTTTAGAACTTGGCCTTTGCATCATTTCGAGACCATAGACGAGATATGTTGAGTTAGCTCGATGTATTTGGACTTTTCAGTTTTAGAAGGCAAGATTATAGGATTATCACAATTAACACCTACCATTGTGAGTCTATCGATTAGTCACCTCGACTTTTCGACCCCCGTGTGAAACCCTTTTGTTGCACTCACCTTTAGTGCAAGATACCCCTAGATACACCCTTCTGAGCCATTCCTTTCATTTCGTCAACCCAATATATTGTTTTGTTACACCTATACACCTTAGCCTATCCTGTAGTCTTTATTTGTGATTGGGAAGTCATCATTTGCCTAAGTTCAAGGTTCGAGTGGAAAGGTTTGGAAATCACGCTTTCATCGACAACATTCATGAAGATCATTGAAGACCCCCCGAATTGCCTTTGTTTATCTCAAGTGGGGGGATGTTATGTTATTATGTTATGATTCAAAAAAAAACAAAAAAAGAAGAAGATTGAGTTATGATATTGTAAAGTGCGTTGTTATAAGCACTATAGTTTAAGCATTATTGATTCGTATCGAGGAGGCCACCTCGGTCACATTTGGAGTTGGTAGTTTGCCAACAAAGAAGAAAAGGTGGTGTGCCCATCATGACGTCCTCTAATGACACATCTACCTTGCATTTCATGATCTGGTTTCTAGACTTCTAAACTTGAACTTTGGGTGGACGGTGAGTGGTGATGACTTGGTTATAGATTTAGACTACCTGCTTGTTTTTCATTTCACACCAATTATATATCCATATCCTACCCTTTAGTCATGAAGCATGTCTAAGTGATGCAGCGAGCAATCTTTGATGTCTTGGCCATGGATTTGGTCATGTATCATTGATTTTGTCCACTTCGCCGTGACATGTTAGTAATGACGAGTCACCCCTTAACCTTTTTTGTGTCTACCCATATTGCCTTCGAGAATTGTTTAGCCCTTAACTCTAGTGGTGGAGATTTGTGTAACCGCCAAGCTTATGATAGAATACATGCTATGAATGTGCGATTGAGTGATCATCCCGAAATTGACACTTAGAATAGTTGAGAGATTTAAGTGTTTGTTCCCCTTTCGTGAGGTGTTCGGCTTTGTTTTATTCTAGCATAAGGGATTTGTAAACTCATATTTTCCAGGTTTTGGGAGATATCTTTTTAGGAATCTATCTAATAAGGTCTACTTGAGGGCAAGTAGAGTTCAAGTGGGGGGATATTTGATAACATCAAATAATCCTGAATATTAAGTGTCAATTTCCCCCGATAATGCTCGTTATTTATATCATTTATATGGATTTACGCTTGTTTTCCATTGTTTTCCACTTTCAGATAAATTACGAGCATTGGAGCTAAAGAGACGTAAAAATGGAAACATTACTAAAGATTCATCACAGTATGCCTATTTTGAAGAAGTTACGGCGTAACTCCTCTCTCACATTACGCCGTAACTATTGCGTGACTCAGAATACCAACTTATCAAGAGGTTACGGCGTTACTCTTCCCAAAGGTTCGGTAACTACAGTAGGTCAAATGAGGATCCACGCTGATACTACGCCGTAACTCTGCATCACTTACGGCGTAACGTGTTATTGAAGACTACGGCGTAACCATTTATTAGGTTACGCCGCTAGAATCTAGTGCATTTACGAAGGAATAGAAGGTTACGTAACTCCTATATTGGTTCGCCGTAACCTGACCTACCTATAAATACCCACGAATTCCAGCATTTCTAATCATCCCATTCCACACACAACTCTATGAGAACGTGGAAAAAAGCTCAAGGCAGGTCTAGGGGAGCATACGTAGCTGTTTCCATGGGAGAAGTCACTCCATTACGATAAGCTTTAGCATTTTATATTTCTTTTACTTTCAATTCATGTATTTCGTACCTTTGAATATTGAATTGATTTGCATGATTAATATGAGCGGCTAAGCACCCTTTGGTGCTAGCCTAGTTATGATTCCTTAATTATTTTGTTTGCGTTTACCTTTACTTCCGTACAATTATTTCTAAGTGTATGCATGCATAGTTCTTTGGTAGTCACCCTTGATTCGGTAGTTTTGAATGGCGGTAGAGGCCAATTGCCTAGGAGATATGACCAACTGACCCTAGGTGAGCGGACTGAGATGGGAAGGGTAAGATATGACCAACTGACGACCATTTCTACTTGTGCGATTTGACCAACTGATCATCTATCGTTTGGATGAACTTAAGAATTGGGGGGTGTAGTGTCTAAGTTCCTAACGGTCGGGCACTCACTATTTAGAATCTAGCATGTAGCGGTACTTAATGACTTGGCTTAGGGGACCAGGAACAACAGGACTTATGACGGTGCGCCTGATTTCTCCTGTGGTGGCATCTTTGCTGATAGGTTAGGGCGAATTGACCAAATGTTGTCCTCTCGAATTTGACCCCACCTGAAGTAATTGGAAGTAGGTAGACGTAGACATAACTAGCTAGGAGGATTGACTAGGTTAGCACCACTATTCCTATATTGATCTCTCTTTTCCCATTTACTTGCTTTTTCTGCATTAGTAGTTTAATTAATTAAATTTCCTATCGAAACAATTATTATTCTGTGACACTAGACTTAGTAATAATCCAACACACATAGCTCTTGGGACGACCTCGGCTTTACCATTTACTACACTACACGCGACCGGGTACACTGCCCGTTAGTTCATTAGGGTAGACCATAGGTATAGCGAGACACTATAAATATTAAGACCTGGTCAGTAAAACATGCATCAATAGAAAATGTGAAAATTGATTTTCTTTTTTTTATTGATTAATAGAAGAGCTTAATTTTAAAGTGAGGTTTTTTATTGGTCAATAAAAATCAAAATTGACTTTAATTTTATTAAATTCATCTAGTTAAATAAATATGTATAAAAACGCATATGTCAAGAAAAAACTAAAGGAAAATGAGAGTAATTAATTAAGTTTTACTTGTTAAATTTTAAATAAAATATAAAGACTTAAATAAACTTATCAATTGCATGTTTTTTAATAACTTTATATAAACTTATTAAATACCTACAGACTTTATATTTTGGTAAAAAAAAGTAGTACATATACGTTGTCGTATAATCATTTATTACTATATATTTAAGGCTGCCCACAGTCATGACCTGGGTCACCGCCTGCCACATCAGCTTTCTCTCTCCGATGACCAGACACGACAAAGTTGCCACAGTCGATGACCGAGGTTTTTTTCTTATTATTTTATCAAACGGTACAATCGGTCGAAAATTATACCAATATTTTTTTCCCTTTCTCGACCGATGTTCGACCCGACCTCCACAGTGGGCACGACCACTACACACGACGACCGATTTATTACGACCCACTGTGACTAGCCTAAGTAATGTATATGCCCGGTTATAAATATAAAAATGAAAGTACAAGTTGTTGTCATATGTAAATGAATATATGAGATTGTACATATACGAACGACTCATGTTATTCCTCTTTAAAAATTAAATAAGGAGATCCGCACAAGTATTTAATAACGTTCAATAGCGACTCATGTTATTCCCCTTTATAAGTTTAACCAGCGCGTACACGGATTTAAAAATTAAATATGTCTAGAATTATTATTACCAGGAATATAAATATCAAAATGAAAGCACGGCCTTACGGGTTACTGTGATACGAAAAAAACACACGAGGTTATCTATGAGAATCATTTTTAAGGATTATTACGTGCCATTAACCAAGTATAATATCTTGAACATGATATCAATAGTTAAATTTAAACAACGTCAACATCGACACAATTCAGTTTTAAAAAATCAATACTTTGTCCAACAAAAGTATATACAAAATATTAATAGATGTCAATACGTAATGAAACATTTATGTAAAAAATCTGTTCGTGCAAGAGTATTGTAATTATATACGTTGAAAAAAAAATTACATAATATTATATAGGATATATATGCAATTATTCACTTTTGGAGGGAAATATATGCATTTTATACATAAAAATCTTATTTAACAGGTTGATGTTGTTAGTCCATTATGTGATATATTGTTGTAACGGGCCTAGCCTGATTCTTGAATTATCTTAAGTCTCCTATATATTTGTACATGTAATCAGTATTGAATCAATAAAACAATCAGTATTGTATCTTAATATCCAATATGGTATCCAGGCCTTTCAATTTTCCGCTCCCTAAAAACAAAACCTTCCATCATGCTCCTTTCCTAAACACTAACCCTTCACATGCGCTTCTGAAACCCTAGCAAATCAACGCTCTCCTTGATACCTTTCTTGTTTTACGTGTTGGTAATTTGAGCTAAGGTCTCCAATCCACACGTCATTGTTACGGTGTTGTTCGTGCTTAGGTCACGAGCTTGTTGTCGATCAGTTTGTAATAACCGATCGGCGTGTGTTGTTTATTGTGTTCACGATGATGGTTTACGTTGATAATGGTCACCGTCATATTTTGCGCCTTCAAGTTGATCGTTGGTCCTTCGTTTGGTTCGGTCTTCTTGTAAGAAGTTCAATTGTGTTTCTCACTGCTTGGTGTATTGTTTGTTGGTGTAGAAAGTTCATTTTGAATTTTACAAAACCCTAGTTCACCTACTTGTTACATTAATAGTCCTACACAACCCCAAGTTATTCATTGTTTGCATGTTGATCATATGGCGTTACATCTGGGCACACTAGTAGTCTTATTCTGTTTTACAATACACCATACCCGGGTTGTTCACACCCTTTCAATAGCCCACAACACTTAATTTATTACACCCTACAACCAAGCCCAACTTATACCATAAACCCCCACTGGTTTTGGACCCTCGCCCAACTCACTTCAGCCGGTCACCTCACACCACGCTGCCTTCTTGATGCGGCCCACCGCACCATATCGGCCCAACCGATCCCTGACATCCCCATCTCATCACCCGGTTACTGTTCATCAGCCTACACATGCTCCAGGAGGCCCACAATTGCAACCTATGGGACCCACGACTACTCCAGGTCAGGAAAATACCTTGCCTCATGCTTTTGCGCGGGACTCTCCTTGATCCCACTCGGACACGGAACATGGATCAGTACGAGCTCACATCTAAATGCATCTGTAATAGTCTTAGTAACATTTTAATACTTGCATGTATCCATCTGTCTCGGTTGGTGGCGGGCATAACATTCGTTGTCACAATACGGGAAAAGCATTTTGCCTACTCCTTCTAGACCCCTTTACTTAAATAACGTCCTTATTACCCCTCATATTGTCAAAAATCTTATATCTGTCCGTCAATTTGTCTGTGACAATAATTGCACTCTAATTTGATCATTTTGGTTTTTCGTCAAGGATTTCATGACAGCGTCGGGTGCTTCTCGATGTGACAGCACGGGCGACCTTCCTTTACCTATCGGACCCTTGTCCTATTCCCAAGCTCTTCTTGTTAGTCAACAAGCGTGGCATGGCGCCTTGGACATCCAGGGGAGCAAAGTGCTACGTCGTCTAATCTCAAATAATTTTATATCTTGTAATAAGGCCACCCGTGCTTTGTCATGCTTGCCGCTTGGAAACGTTCGTCTTCCATTTGTGGGTTCGATACTATTGTTAATGCATGTTTTGATGTTATTCATTCTGATGTATGGACTTCACCAATTTCGAGCATCTCGGGTTTTAAATATTATGTTTTGTTTTTGGATCACTATTCTCATTTTCTTTGGGACTACCCGTTGATAAACAAATCTGATGTATTATCAAAATTTGTTCTATTTCGCAAATACGTTCACACTCAATTTAAGTGTGAAATCAAATAGTTTCAATGTGACCATAGCGGTGAATTTGATAATCGCACACTACATAAACTTTTTGTCGACAATGGCATTCAGTTTCGTTTCTCATGCCCCAAGACATCTCAACAAAATGGGAAGTCAGAACGGATGAGTCGCACCATGTAAGGTTTAGAGACAAATCGCAGGAATAGACAAATCTCAGTCCTTGATAAATCGCTTAAGTTGACAAATCGCTTAAGTGACAAATCGCTTAAAGTGACAAATCGCTTAAGTTGACAAATCGCTTAAAGTGACAAATCCCTTAAACAAAAAAGTACGTCCACTACCTTGTCCTTTTTGTCGCTTGGTCTCAAAAGACAAATCGCTAAGTACACAAATCGCTTCACATAAACAGACAAATCGCTTCAATAAGCAATCTCAAGAGAGACAAGTCGCTAGCATTATGGGACAAATCGCTTAGAAGAAGCAAAGGTACGAGACACAAATCGCTTCCAGAAAGCTTTCAAAGCCTAATCCAAAACAACCCAACCCTTGATTCAAGCCTTCCAAATCAAAACCTAAACACATATAATGATTCTAAACACAAAAGTACTATCAAAATCCAAACTTTAACATAAGAAATGATCCAAATGATGCTAACCACTCTAAACTTATTCAAACCCAAAAACCTTATTAAAACCACTAAAAATTCAAGAACATGAAAGATGAGTGATCAAACCATGGCTCTTGATACCAATTGTTACATATTGGATTTCACAAACACATCAAACCATGTTTAATGTAGGCGTATAGTTTAGAGTTTAGAGAGAGAAAGTGGAAGATGAGAGCCTTTCTAGAGAGAGAAAGTGAGAGAGAAAAACAAAGAGAAGGTTAGATTAAGAATGAAAGGTCCAACTCTGGGAGGTAGAGGGTATTTATAGTTTTACATATCGCCCTCTCGGGCGTGGATCGGTATACGATTGGGTAAAGACTCGTCCGTCCACCGGTGTTGCACTAAGCTAAACTAATAACTAAATAACTAACTAATAACTAGTAAATAATGATATGTCTACTAGCTAACTTATACCAGATTATATTTGGGGTGACCGACTCTTCACTATGGAATTTCTAATTCCTAACAAAGTTCTAAAAATAAATATATTCAATAACATACACCCAATGATAATGATGTTAATGGATTAACAAACTGAACCTACCTCTACAAACGGTTCAATTGTGGAAATAGAAGCGACTAAGTGGACACGTTAGGGTTTTCAGATGTTTCACGAAAACAAAGTTGA
The DNA here is from genome assembly GCA_910596185.1 of Chrysanthemum makinoi. Taxonomy (NCBI): domain Eukaryota; kingdom Viridiplantae; phylum Streptophyta; class Magnoliopsida; order Asterales; family Asteraceae; genus Chrysanthemum; species Chrysanthemum makinoi. The sequence continues at coordinate 166,437,141 of OU343224.1, forward strand.
AAAATAAGCGAAAAACATAAAATATTCGTTTGGTTTACAATTTAATAAGGTGCTGTACATCTGAAATGGCAGCCGGGATAATAGCCTCGTTAATGACACCATGTGATCTTGTAAGGCGGAGGCAAAGTAGTGATGTTTTGATACCCCATTTGCCGAATTGATAGACCAGCAACTTCGTAAGTTTGTACAATGCGCCTTCTTTTCTTGAGGTTGTCGTTCAATTTTACTCTCTTTCTTTTGTTCGTATTCATATCGGAGAAAAGATCTTCCAACAGAGGTTTGTCATTAGGACCTACCACATTTGCAAATGACACTTTGTTGGGTTTAACCTAAGATTCAGGGGCTTCAGCGTCTTTCTTTGTTGGTGTATCTTCTAGGCTAACCACAAGAACATCATTGTTCTTGGATTCAAGGCCAACAAATGAATTTTTGTCAACCACATCCCCTTGTTGATCATCACAATCCATTAAATCTAAAGACGGAACACACAATTTTTTATCGACGCTTTTGTTGACATTATCTTGGGAGGAAACAGGTCCCAACATAGGTGTGTCATTTTGGCCAACCACATTTACATATGGCAGGTTGTTGTCTTTAAACTGAGATTTGAGAATATATTATGTTACAAAACAGCAAATTAAAGTATTTTATTTATCGGCGATGTTTCTTGATAATGTAGATATCTCGTGAGCTTCGTTGATGGGTGTTCCTACTTCTGTCTAAACAAAAACAATATTGTTCGGGTTCGGTTGGAAAGGCAATTGTTTTGAACCACATCTTGCTTTTCATTATCACAATCCATTGCATCTGAAATTATCACCCGCTTTTCATCGTTTATGTAAGACGACCAATCATTACCACAATCCGGTTCTGCTTTTAAATATATATATACATAAGTAGGGACGTATGCTATAGGCGATATTAAAAGTAAGTGAAATATAACGTATAATAATGGGTCACCGGGTATTTTATTTTCCTCGTTAGGTGCAACTGGTTGAAGTTGAGTACTACTTTCACCTCCATATTCCATAACAGGACATTTTTGGGTCATGGCACAAGCTTCAACAAGAATACCAAGGTTACATGGTTGCGTTTCTTTAAGCCCATCATCATTTTCCTTTGTCCGTTGCATGGTCCGCATGGACAACCTTATCCCGTTAGGGCCTACAATATGACACGGCGTGGCTGTATCGACCAATGTTTGATATAAGTGTAGACACGAACGATTATTTGAGTTTGGTATAAACATTGGAGGTAAACTGAAAAGTAAATAATAACCTTCGGATCATCGGGAGTAACGTCAGAGTCGTTTGTGGTGGCACAACTTTTAGATTGTTCAGGATCAACAGCAGCATCATTATTAAGACCCAATAGTTGCTGTACTTTTGAAAGTCTTCTTTTCACACTCCTAAAAACATCAAGTACAAACGGTGTGTTTCTAGAATGAATGCCGTTTTCTATCATCAAAATTTTTTTTCCAAATCCAGTAACTCACGAAATAGACCCCCTATCGAATGAGTAGTTCCCGTTTGTGCAACATTTAAATTGAAATCGTCCATGCACAAGTTTAAATTGAAATCGTCCGCGAATTCATACGAATGCTCTGCAGTCTTGTCACCATCGTCTGTGTCTGGAACAGACAAACCATCTATAAATTGGTATTTGTAATACACGCGTTGCTTCATTTCACTTGTGTTGCGAGAAAGTTCAGAATGGGAGTTGAATCCTAACAAAAAATTTTAAAATTCTGATATACTATGAACAAATTCAGGTACAAGTTAGTGGGGTCAGAAATGTAAGAAGGTGTGATTCATACCGGTCTAAAGAGGTTACAACAGTCCGCTTTTCGAAACTTTGAAAGTCTTGACCAAGCAAGACCACGTGGAATGACCTTATTGTCTTTCACCCACCAAAGCGAGCTTTTAGGGTAAGTCTCCAAAATCCAAATCTGTAATAACCACAAGCTGTCATCTTTAAAAGCGTGTACTTATGCGTATCGTTTTGGTAAATGTTTTAAGGTTTACCAAAGTAAAGGTGCACATTTATGATGAAACAATACCTTTATTGGTTCTTGTTTTAAAATAAATCACAAACTAAAATGTGTTATAACATTGTTGTAATCTAAATTACGGGTAACTTTTATATTACTTGTATAGAGAACAAAACACCAGCATTTCATAACAATAAAACAACAACATTAATTTTAGGTACTTTTGAAATGAAAAAGTAATAGCACAACAAAATTGAATCAAAAGCTTTTAATAACCTGTTTTTGTAAAGAATATGTTATCAAAGCTAGACATTCATACATTAGTACAAACTACTGAGAATTCTAACCTTGAAAGCCCAAGTGAACCCGTATAGATTGTATGTGCGAACTTTGGGTTCTTTTTCAATTTTAACAAATGATCTTTTACTTGTATATGAACAATATTGCATCCTTTGATAAAATTTATACATATATTCACCCCTAGGAAATGCATTCCAGCTTCAAAATCGTCAACCAAGCTCAATAAGTGTTTATGGATGCAATTCCTGTCTTCTTTTCCCATAAACACCGGTCTGCATTACTGACCAGACCACAACAAGCATCCTCATCGAAAGAGATAACCACCTTTTCCCATCCTTTTTTCCATCATTAACAAGGGCCAAAAGATCAATTTCATGTACATTTGTTATACCATTACTCTTTTTTTCAGGAAATACACGATCGAAAAATGCGCTAGATCGTTTAATGGTTTTGAAACTTTGCAAAATCACGTTATCGGACAAATTCTTTCGGCCAAACCTTAACGAATGATCCCCAATTTGAAATTTTAGTGGAATCGAGAGGAGATGTTAGAAACATATAGGTGTTGCAAAACATAATGCATTAGAAGGTCATTATTACGCACGACTTTATATCCAACCATGGACAAAAAGCGTTTGCACGAACAACCTTTGCGTTTTCATTCTTTGACAAACAGAGTTTAATATCTGGCAGCAACTTCAATGTAGAACGAATTGCGCTTTTACAATTGTACAACTTTAATTTTGTCATATGGAATTATAGAGTAAAATTAATTAGGGTTTAGAGGGTTCTGTGAATAAGATGTGGTTTGTGAGTGTGTGCGCATGATGTAGAAGAAGACGTTTAATTGTAGAAGCTGTAACAAATTGTAGAAGCAGATGTTTGATTGTGTGTGTGTCTTGTATGATGTTGTGTGACTTCGTCTTTGAGTTATTATTATTAGTTTTATAATACAACCAGTGTAAAATGACCATATTATCCTCGTGTATAAATACAAGTTGCCCAATATCATATAGTTTCCCGAAAATACATTTTGGTTGCCCAAAATACATGACATATACTCTCCAAATACGTATACGTCATACCTTTGTCGGCCACGTGGCACTCCATGGTTGGCTACAAGAAAATCATTGGGAAGCTGGTTATTTTCATATGGCAATGGTCCGGAAAGTGATAAGCATCAGGGCGCGCGGTCTATTTGACTAATTTTCCCATAAAATATTCATTTCTCGCCATGTAACCTTTGATGAAACTGTTTTTCCATATGGCACTCCTAAACCAACATTGGTACCCAAATACAATTTCTTGGATGACTCACCCGATATAAATCCTCCATTCATTTCATCCACCCCCGTTGTGCAACCCACTGTGCCTCAACCGACAAACGAGCCAACAACAGCAATTCCCACCAGTCCTAATACAACCCAACATCACGTAACCCATGACCCATCACCATCCCCATCACCACCCGACGCCCAACAAGAGACACCAAATACATCACCACCTACGCACCAACACCAACAAATTATCCCCGATCCACCTAATAAACCAAACCACTCTCAATTCATCCCATGGTCACACGATTTCGTGTTGGGACTAATCGTCCTACAGAGCGTCTCAATATGCATGTGTCTTCGGTTTCACCATTGCCAAAACCTATTGATGCGTCTCTGCGATCCAAATTGGCAAAATGCTATGTGTGATGAATACGCTGCACTTATTAAGAACGAAACTTGGACTCTTGTGCCTAGGCCCACGGAAACCAACATTATTCGCTCTATGTGGCTTTTTCGCCATAAGTATTTGGTTGATGGTACTCTTAGTCGATACAAGGCTCGACTTGTGGCGAATGGTAGTAATCAATTAGAGGGGGTTGATGTAGATGATACATTTAGTCTGGTGGTTAAACCAGGCACTATTCAGACTGTTCTGAATTTAGCTACTTCTCGACATTTGCCGATTCATCAGCTTGATGTCAAGAATGATTTCTTACATGGTGACTTATCTGAGATAATTTATATGCACCAGCCTCCGGGGTTTCGGGATCCAGTGCATCCGGATTATGTGTGTTTATTGCAGCGATCTCTGTATGGGCTCAAGCAAGCATCTAGAGCATGGTTTCAGCGATTTGCATCCTATATCACTCGAGTTGGGTTTTCTCATTGTTGTTGTGACTCATCTTTATTTATATACAGACGGGGACGGAATCTTTACTTGTTATTATATGTTGATGATATTGTTCTCACTTCTTCCTTTGAGAATTTGTTCTGGCGGGTTATTGGATCACATCAAGAGTTTGCTATGAAGATCTGGGTCCTCTTAATTATTTTCGGGTATCTCATTTACCGTGATTCTTGAGGTTGTTTTTATCTCGGAAGAAATATGCTATTGAGATTTTGAAGAAAGCATATATGGTTAATTGTAATCTCAGTCGGACTCCTATTGATACTGAGTCTAAACTGGGGGATGATGGTGATCGGTATCGATCCTACTTTATATCTGAGTCTTGCGAGGTTCTTCAATTATCTCACCTTTACTCGCCGGATATATCTTATGCAGTTCAGCAGGTTTGCCTTCATATGCATGACCCTCGAGAGCCTCATTTCTCCTCTCGGATTTTAGCATGTTGGGTACACCTTATACTATGGGTTACGATTGTTTGCATCTTCTACTACATCCGGTTGCTTATTGATCTGCGGATTGGGCTCCTACCACTAGGAGATCGACTTACGGGTATTGTGTATTTCTTGGCAACAACTTACTCCGTGGTCCTCTAAGCCTCAACCAACGCTTTCGTTCTAGTGCGAAGCATAATACCGTGTGGGTTGCCAATGTTGTTCTTTGAGACTTGTTGGTTACGGAATTTCTTGCGTGAGCTACACACACCCTTATCTTCCGCTACGTCTACTGTGATAACGTTAGTCTTTGTTTATTTGTCATCTAATCCGGTTCAGCATCGTGTCTGAAACACATTGAGATTGACATCCATTTTGTTAGAGACTTGGTTGCTACTACCGTTCGAGTTCGGGTCCTCCATGTACCTTCTCGTTATCGAGTATCGGACATATTGAAGGGTTTACCATCCGCCTTGTTTGAGGAATTCGCTCCGGCCTGGCGTTGGTGTCCTCCCGCTCCGCTGGGGAGTGTTAGTCCATTATGTGATATGTTGTTTAATGGGCCTAGCCGATTCTAGAATTATCTTAAGTCTCTTATATATTTGTACATGTAATCAGTATTGAATCAATAAAACAATAGTATTGTATCTTAATATCCAATAGATGTATGCATAGGTAATAGGTTAAAAACTAATTTAATGGAATACTCCTCCGTCCATAAATGTTCAATTTTGACTTTAGTCTTTTTCTTCATTTTGACTCTAAATATTTTTGTTTGTGTTATATAATATTTGATGAAATTATATCAACGAAATACATTTAAAACCCAATTCATTCATATATTTTGCATCAAGTGTTATATAACATAAAGATAAATATTTGAGGTCAAAATTAACAATAAAAGACTTTGAAAGTTCAAAATGGACATTTAATATGGGACGGAGGTAGTAGTAGACAAAAGTCACAAAACGTTTCTTATAGGATATAATCTACCAAAAGACATCAAAACATCAATCATACAAAATTCAAGTCTCATAAACAAGGATAGTGACTAACCAATATATGCATTCTGCGATTTATATGAGTAAAAATATAATATACTCTTTTACGATTATGTAACTTAATGAACAAAAGCTAGATAATCTGTCTATTGAAGTATTGAACCACAGGTAATTGTATGTAAAATCGATTATGTTCACTTCTAAGTTCTAACCACATCTATCAGTCAGATAATAAAAAATCAGATAACGTGGATCGTATAATTTAGTTTGTTAATTTTCAACAACAAAGGAAAGAAAACCTACATCTTAACTTTAAAGTAAGAGATGAATAGCTATAAGTTAGATAGTGCAAGGCACAATTACATGTGTATCAATCATGATCACTAAGATACAATAATACGATATTTTTAATACTAAAAGAAATATAACAAACCTTGAATTGCTAAGTAGTTGGGGTTTCTATATTCCAAATAGCAAATGTGCTAGCTAATACATATTATTAATTTGGATCAAATGAGAAATATAATTAAGATCGAAAAATGAGAAGAAGCTACAAACACAATAGATGCATCCATATAAATAGATGCATCTCATTATTATTATTTTTTTCTTATTTGAAATATGTGATTACAATTCTTTCTCACTCTTCTTATTTAAATAATTTTTCTCACTAAATCTATACTCGATCTATACTCCGTATTACTTAGGATCACGGATTTGTCGTGCTGGATATTTTTTCTGATATATTGAATAATTTGGTGTATCATGTTTAAGGTGGTTGAATTTAACCATCACGTTTTCTCTTTAGTTTGAGTTTGTGAAAATCCGCATGACACATTCTTTGTGGAATTTTGCAAATTGTTAATATTGAAGTATGCTAATTCCTACACGTTATGTGTACGAACTCGGTATAACTACTACTTTTGTAGCATGAAACCGTACGTAAATTAATGGTTGGTTGGCAACTAAAATTCCATATGTTTTTGGTCATCTGTCTTGAGAGTTGAGAATGAACTCGTTCATACCTTCAATTCATAAACAATCTACACATTTATTTTATATAGACCATTACCCGAGTATAGCGGTGATCATGTATAGATGCGTTAATTTCGTGCATATGTATCATTAAGAAGTGAGAGTGAAAAAGTGGTTTAATTTAAAGTGTGATTAAGAATTTAAATATTTATAGCTGCATTGACTTTATAAGTAGGTGTGTTTTAATTGCAACATACTCCTTTTTCAAGTTTTTGTTTTAATCAAATGTGTTTTCTCTTTATATGTAGTATATTTAATTTACCTTTTTAACGCGTTAAAGGTTTGTCAGATTTTGACTTTTTGTGGCTAAAGGTCTTTGATTCGTCGCTAAGGTTTTCAACGAACCTTGCGATATTCTTTTAGCAAGGTTGTCGTGGCTAAATGCCTTGCTACGCTTTTTTTGACTTTACTAACATTATCACCAAACAGGTGTTATAAAACACATCTTTCTCCATAAGTCGCAGACATCCAACTTATGCTCACAATCAACCAAAAACGCGCAGTTGGTGGATGGTATAGCAAGGGACGACGTGTACCAGGTGCTCTTTACGCATCTCTCGTCGCACCACTACACCCGGCCTTATAAGTCTCAAGAGATAGACAACGTACTACTTGTTATTTGTATACTAGTTTTTCCGTAATTAGATAGTTCATATAGCAATACCAAAATATTACTACTGCTGTATTATTTTTTGCTTCCAATCCAATTTGTACAATGAAATAGAAGTCAGCTTTTAAGTGGACCCACCAAGGGGAATTTTGTTTTGTGACCACACCAACATCCACCCCTTCAAATTAGCATAACCACAAACAAGCTTGTGGAATTGTGGTGGGTCATGATTATATGGCTTTGAGTACAGGAATTATTGAGGATGACTATTTTACCATTTTCATGCGTTACCAATTTTAGCAAACTTTTGTTAATAAAGAATTATATACGATGGTAAACAAACATGCACTACTTTTAGAGGTTTTTTGATTAGCTTATGTTATAAGCTTATTGTGAAACAATTGATAATTTAAGATTATTGTAGCTTCTTTAAGTCGAGGTGTCAACTTCATTCCTGACTTAGATAAGCTACAATAATCGATAACAATTGCTTTAAACCAAAAGATCAATATAAATATTAACCAAGGTAAACGGTAAACCGACACCTACATTGAAATCTATATTAACAAATCTATATGCAAATAAGCGAATGTTACATCCTGCACGGTTATGAACCAACCAGTGATTGTTTGAAGTGACACCATACAAGGTATCAACATTGAACACACGATTAAAACGAGCCAGACGCGTATCAAAGAGCACATACGCACATCAAATGATATTTCTAACGAAAGTATCAAATAAACACACATATATACATCAATGGATACATTTGTAGTCAGCTATGCCTTCTCTGGCATCAATCACACTCATGTGGATACTTCATCAAATCTAAAATCAAATGTATTTGTGTCCTGTGGACACTTAATTGGTCCCACACAGAATGAGTTTGTTAAACAAATGTAACAACCAACATGAATGTCAATCAAAACTATGTAAACAAACTATATTAGACGTTGTTGCTCAAAAAAGTGCACATTTAAAGATGTTCATATCAGGATAGTTGCATTACATGTATACACGAAATTACTCGGACCATACTTATCTTGAGTCGAAACTAAATCCATGTAACCTAGTTGCTTTGCCCTCTCTAAACATTATTATCAATTTCATCATCATTTTGGAATATACAAACAAAATGCTAAAACTTTCTAAAATAACAAGACCATGCCATTATGCAAAGTCCTGTCATTATTCTCTTACTTTTCTCTTTCATAAACTTTTAATTTATTATGCCTAATATTTTTAGGGTTCTAACTTGTGACGAAGACACAACAACTTTTTGGTGTCTTAACTTATGACTCACAAGCAAGAAGTTAAACCAATATTTTAAAGCCAAAACACATATTAGTATTGAATATGACAAATTGGATCATCTAGTATCCTGAACTTTTAAAAGTGCATAATAGTATCTTAAACTTGACAAAACGAAATTTCTACTACCCTATACTATTTAACTCAACAATTAATTGCTTTTTCATTCTAAAAATTAGTTTAGTAAAGTCTTTTAATAAATAATTTATAGTAAAACTTGGCTAGTTAAATAAAATTTAATTATATATAATATTTTAATTGATTATTTAAAATATAAAGAATATATATATATATATATATATATATATATATATATATATATATATATATATATATATATATATATATAGGAGAGTTAACGTGAGATCAAACTTAAAGTTGTAAAAATAAGATCAAGTTTAAAAAACTACTAAAATATTTATAAATAATAATTTTAGCAATAATACACATAAAAAATAATATTTTAATACAAATTAACATTTTAGCAACTAATAACCAAATGATACATGATTTTGGATTAGTGATACTTTGATACATTACACTAATAATATTCCAAAACCGATACACATTACACTTCTAATCAAGGTGTATCACCTAAGTTTCGTAAATTTTAAAAAGAAATCTATTGAAACTTTAACAGTTTTAGTTGTAGTTAATAAAAAATTTATTTTTTGTTGTAAGGAGAGTGTCGCTTGTCAAATTTTAGTTGGATCTCATTTTATGTTTAAGCTTGATCTTATTTGATCTAGATATATATATATATATATATATATATATATATATATATATATATATATATATTATCTAATTTTAAAATATTTCTAACACATTACTCATAATATATCTTCGTATTATAATATTAACTGTTATTGTTAGATTAACTTATAACTAACTGTGGACGAGTTTTGTAATTTTCAGTTGAACAAATGCATATAAAGAAGTAAATAGTTAAATTGTTATAGTCTCAAAAATATTTGAAACAAACACTTATTATATAATATGGATATCTATATATCCAAAGTAGTGAAATAGTTTCACTTTCTATAAAGTATTATTTCTAAAATATATGTATTCTCAATAACTAAATATAATATTATATTAATTATGAGAAAAATAAAATTAACTAAATTTTTATTAAAATATGATTAATCAACTTAAGTTTAACTACAAATCATTTTATTACATAGTCTTTAGTAAAAAATAAATAAATAAAATAAATAAATTAAAAAATAATAAGTTATGAAGTTAATTTAGTATAGGGTAGTAGTGATTCCAGGTTTGTCAAGTTGGGTATCATTCTATACCCTTAAAATTTTAAGGTACTAAATGATTCTTTTTGTTAAGTTCGGGGTACTAATATGTGTTTTGGCCTATTTTTAATTAGGTTGTTAGTATTTAATACTTTCGACACAATAAGAAGGTAAAACTATTGAACTAGGGTTAAATAGTTTTTGGTTCAACAGTTTTTTGTTGTTGCAAAAACCGACTTCCGATGAACAAATCAATTCCGTTGAACCAGTTGGGTTGACTAGAGTTTTAAAAGTTGATTAATGGCATAAAAGAAATGTTTAAACTGTTGAACTATCGGCTAAACCTGTTTTTTCATGAAGAACGACTTGCGGTGAACAAAATGGTATATTGATGTCCTATGTATTAGTATAAAAAAGTAATTAATGTAATTACAATAGCTTAATTGTACAATCAATTATGTACATACATTCATTCAAATAAAGATGAAGAATCACGTAATAAAAGCTTGGCCTTTGTGTAAATTGTGGTTGTGGTAGTAGTAGTAGTAATATTAGAGATGACTATTGGGTCACTATTAGAGTAGGACCCTTTGTGTGTAAAGACACCAAAAAGTAGGCACTTCAAAAGCCCATATTGAGCATTATCACTAATTGGTATGGGTCCCCATCAATTTTTAATTATAGCCCACTTATAATAAAAGACACTAAAAGATGCATGTAAATGCAATTGGTTAACAAAATAACTATTGTTAGGATATTATACCCGAACATGGTATGTTTATTTGAATAGATCTTAAACATGGAAGAAAGGTTGATTGTCCATGGTGATTTTGCCATTAATGATCTTGTTAGGTTCGTTTTAATGGATACCGAAAAGCTGAAACCTCATATCGTCTAACAAAATGTCGTTATGATTTATCCTGAAAAGCATGAGCAAAGGTGAGACTAGCACGTAATTTTTGCCTCGTTAGCTTACCCTGATAAATAGTTTCAAATCCTAAAGTTTATACATACCGATCTCTTGATGATGGGTAAACACGTAGGAAACGTTGATAATGAAACTCGATCTTCCTATGCATATTAGTTAGAGAATATTGACAAGTAGAAAACTGACGGTTTAGATGAGGGGAGGGAGATAATGGGTGGAATACACAGATTTTTATGTGAGTAGAATAAGTAGGCAAAGATGTAGGAGAATATAGCAATGCTCAGTTAGTTAAGGTGTATATTACTACACTGGGTTTCAATATACATGCCCTAGTGGATGAATATATGGTACTATTAGATTTCAATGTATTCTCTCTACTTGCACAACGGTATCTTTATTTGATGTGTTCTTTCACTTTCACATGTAGCATGGACCCAATGGTGAAATCACCCTTTTGTGGTCTCTTCTATTACGGATGATAGACGTTTAAAGGACGAGAATGAACGTTAAAATGAAAAAATTAAAATGTGGATGTAGTTTCTTGTGACAAAATATTGCTTGTCTTTAAGTTAAATAAATGAATAGTAAACATATACTATTTGATTAGACGTTAGAACAATATATATATAATCTGTAAAATGATAGATATAGACATGTTATCTTTGTAATAACCACATATATGCATTGAATTATTTTCATTTGTTTTTTTACTTGAATACAAATATACTTAACTTAGACTAGATTAGATCGCTTGTCGTGTGAGGCATGATTCATAATAAATTCGATTCAAAAGAATTGTAAGACGGTAACAAGTTAGAAAATGACTATTATCTTAAACGATAATATGACAAATACTTATTCGTTATCATGTTAGAAAAATATTAGCTCAAATGTATACTATGACCGTGATAGTTTGAATTAAAATAGGAAGCCTCTTCGAAAACAACCACCTTTGAATAAAATTATGGTGTTTTTCTTTCGGGTTATTGGGGCGGATTTGTTTTAACTCAAGTATACGCGATTAAACTGGAGTATTTCGTCATCGTTTATAACTTTTTTTTACCACCTTTAGCATATGTATCTAGTGAGTTTGAACGAGAAACATAAAAGATAATAGGATGTCCAACCACAAAATCACATTATTGGTGATTTGAAAACAACTGGAGTATATGTTATAGCATTATTATAATTTTGTTCCTAAGCAATAATACAAAGATATATTTCAATGATTTAAAGTCAGTTATAAAAACAAGATGGTTATACGGAGTATAAATTTTGAATTTAATGTAATGTAATCCCTACATGATAAGTTTCTTCAATAATTTTCTTTCAAACAGTTAGAAATATTAATGACGATAGTTACAACATATAAAAAGTCAATCCCCCATAACTTACATTGAATATTATAATTGAAATTCTTCAATAAAGAATATGAAAGAAGTAAAGTTATCTTTAAATAATGAAAGTGAAGGTTGATAGGTATTTTGGTAAATTTAAAAAAAATAAAAATTAAAAAATTAAAAAATAATAATAATAATAATAATAAATGTTAGCTTTAGCAAAATGTCCCACTTGTAGCGTCACTTGGTCTATTGATTTCAACTTACGTCCATTTCACAGATGTTAAGTTTTGGACCCACGGCTTTATAAGATCATTTTGGACTTTCGACCCGGTTTTACTAATATGACGACTTTTCTTAATTTTGACTTTTACTTATGATAAAATTTCCAATCAATTCTCATTCCTTAAGGAATGATAAAACAAAACTTGGGTCAAAAATTTTAAGTGTTTCGGGACCAGTAGACATCTTTTGAATGTTGACTGACGATTCTCGAAAGACCTGGCCACATACAATTGGTATTTGTTCTGGATTGTTGTTGAATTTGCTTATGCGTCACCTGTAATGCGTTTTTGTATACAACAAATACGTATGAAGTAAAATAAACAGTTTGGCCAACGAAGTTTTGAATATGGTGTGAATAACCATGGTAACCGGGCGGACCTAGGGGGGTTCCGAAGGTTCACGGGAACTCAATGGATATTTGTAGTCTAGTGTAAACTTTTATTAAAAATCTCGATTTCTCCGAAATGAACATGATCCTAAAATTTTGTGTCGCGTGAATACATGTCTTGTTTAGTTAGTTCACTTATATGTAAAAGGGGGGAAAAATAATACATGTCTTGTTCAACCATGTATTCTTTACACTCATAAGTAAAATTGTGCACCTCTTGTTTTATGTCATGGATCTATCTTAAGGGAGGGGTAGCAGACCCAGACAACCGTGCCGTAGGTTATCAATAGACATTTGGCGCTAGAGCATGAAACTCGCTATGTGATTGATATAGTCGTTACGCGGTAGCTTCTAGGTTAATCAATTGAAAAAGTCATTTATGCTCGTTTCAAAAGATTGCTAGACGCGCGCCAAGTTTAGTGGATAAGATATAGGGAAGTAAAACGTAGAAACCACATCATCCAACGAATTAAACATATTTTCTGCTTGATCTTTAGGTTTACATATCATTGTTAATTGATGATTGCAACCAATGAAGAATACAAGTATTTCTCGTATCGATTTTGAAGTATTTACCAAGGGTAATTCGATATTAGTTTCATATGAATGATCCATAATGAACGGTTAACAAAGACTTTAAGAATTACTCCATCCGTTTTGTAATAAATGTCCACATTGCTATTTTAGGATGTTTCAAAATAAGTGTTCATTTTGTATTTCAACAAATGAAAAAAGGTTTAACATGTGAAGATTATATTTGATTGATAAAGATTGTAGTTAATAGATTTTCCTAAAAATATGTGCATTTTTTAAGTAGACATTTGTTATGGGACAGATAGACTATATATGTCTTGTGTACCTACTACGGCTATAAATTTTATAAGATGAGCTATGCTACATCCATAAAAAAAAACCACAAAGAAACATTCACAAAAATGAGGTAGCATGTTTCTATTTGTGGCTTTTCAAATAATTTCTCTCTTTTATTTTTGATTAACCCAATTAAAACATTTCATCTCATTTTTGTGAATATTTTTGTTTTTTGTTTTTTCTTTAATGTAGCATAGCTCATTTTATAAACCTGTTTAAATTATGTCAAATGTTGTGCTAAGTGGACCTAAAAGTTGACATCCTCCACCATGAAAACAAAATTAGATAAAAAGGTATTTATAGTACTTTACCATCTTTTCCAATTACATAAAATTCGAATCACTTAACTAATACTTTTATAACTTTATCAATCATGGCATTTGTTTTCAATTCAATCTTTGAACAAAAAGAAAGGGATAAAAAAAAAAGTGTAACTACTTGTTTTTAACATTATTGAGGATCCATGTCATGTAATATGATCAAAAGTGGTCAAAAGTTACTCCAACCAATAACATTTTAAAATGCGTGACATCCCAAAACCCAACTCTGTAGTTACTACTTGATAGACCTTTAGCTTAATGGCATGTCTCGTTGAATTTCATCAACCTAAAAGTTGTGAGTTCAAGTGTCGTTAGAGACACTTGTGAGACAGATTGTGAGTTAGGTGATATGGGGGTGAATAAAATTGTCGTTCTAAATAAATTAAGCCTACTTGATAGAGCTATTTCGGAGTTTTATATATAAGGTATGAACTAAGGCCTTTCCTCTGCCTAACATAAAATTAGAAAATTGTCAAGATAAATGTAACATAATATACAAATTTAAAATGTATTAATGCATAATATTCAAAACTTTGTTTGGCTCATCAGGACTATGAGACTACTATAACAAAACGGGACCATTGGTCGGGAAAAAAAACCTTGGATTTTCAAATTTGAAAAAACTTAAACTTGAACTTTCAGTCTTTTTGACGAGCGCAAAAGTATTGGATACCTCATATTAGCAAAAAAAAAATATAATAAATAAATAATTTCCGAAATGAAAATTAATAACATTTAGAATCGCGACTACTGTCTACAACAGTTCAAAACTATTGATTAAAAAGTTTTTATTACATATGTGAAAAAGGGAGCAAAAGGTGGAGCATGGTTTTATAAACAAAGAAATGTCAAATAGAACCTGCACAAGAACATGGATATGAGATCAATTACCCTTTTAACTCTTTTAACACTTTTCTTATGCTTTCTCTTCAGCCGCATACAATGCCTTGATTTCTTCCACGCCGTCCATAGCTGGAAGATGGGGGATCGCTTCGTGCTTTGGAACCAAGTCAAGTGACTGTCATTACAATGTGTTAGATTTACATTTGATCAGTTTTTCATTATATACAGAAAATTGGATATGCCACCAGATTGACACTATCAAACAGTATAAGATGCATGATCGTTTATGGTAGGGGGTTAAATTGCAGCCAATATATGTAAGAAGGTAAACTTGGGTTACATCTTGTTGTTAAGAGATTAATATATACCGTGTCAGTGGAATATCTCTAGTAAAAACTTTTCCAATCATATTTAATATAATACTTATCGTGACAATTTTAAAAAAAGCATTCTGTTGGACCATTTTATACTAAATGTACCCTATTTCACCCACAATCCAGCTTAGAGATGCATAACGTGTTTGGGCCCGAACCAAAAAATCCAGAAAAGACCTGTTCCTAGGCCCAGTCGACCCGAAAGCGAATTTGGTCCTACTATGTTTCCCAAAGACCAGTCCTAGTCCCGGTTAAGCCCAAAAACCTCAGAAACCGTCCAGAGTCCTGACGGCTCCTTCGGCCCTATTCTTAATTGAAAGATCCCATTTTAGTCCAAGTAGCTACTTTTTTTTCTTTAGTTTGAAAATTACAACCTATTGAATATGATTTAAATGTAGATGCAAGCAACATTTATAAATGTGACGTTGAAAGGTGCCATATACCGTATCTTTCCAGTAAACGACTGTCCTCCAGCTTGTTCCATCAAGAACGACATCGGGAATACTTCATACAGAACCCTATTTCATATACAGAGCAACAATAGTAAACATAATCCATTGTGACATAATTTCTGAGATAGTCATCTATAAAGATCAGTTAAATGTACCTTAGTTTCCCACTTGGGCTCTTCTTATCAGCAGGGTACAAAAACACACCCCCATAAAGTAATGTGCGGTGGACATCAGCAACCATACTGTAACAGATGGTATTCAGTTATGTTAGCATTTTACAGTTTACTTGGTCAAACTTAACCATAATAAACAATTTTTAAGCGTACAATGGTTTTGGTAACGATTTCTATAAGTTCGGTGACCAGATTAGAAATGAAGTGAAAGTGTGTTGCTATTTATTGCAATTTGCCCTTAATGATGAAAGAATAATAAATAGCTTACAAGTGATACTAACGTAACAATTTTAAGAAAGCTTTCAAAACTAAAGTACTAATATACCTTCCAATATATCTTAAAGATTTGGCAGATGAACCATCTGTGGGGTACTTGCATTTTTCCACAAACCTGAAACTTGAAGAATGTCAAAAAGATGCATCATAAAGACACCAACGAAAGTGGGACAGAACATAACTGACATACTTTGCAGTGGGACCGTCCCAGTTCTTGGCATTTCCTTCATTGACCGAGTAGATCTTTCCTTTCTTTGGGATCTGTATATGTAGGAGTTAGATGCAGTCATATGCAGAAAGTATATATGAATGACCATAATATATACGATGTAAGCATGAAATGTAAATATAATTCTTAAAACTAAGGTGTAAGGCATAAGACACAAAAAAAAAACTTCTTTCATCACAATAAAATGTTTCGGTTGAGGAAAAAGTTGTGTTCACCTAGTATCCAAAATATCCTTCGCCAAAACACATAGCGGGCAGGTAGTTTCTCTCTAGTTGATTGTGATTTTGATAATTTAGAATCAAAATTGTTATGTTTAGATAAACAAGCAAGTCATGGGCATAACAAACCTGATTATTGAGATAAATCAACTGACTATCTGATCATCGTATTATTTGAAAGGTTAGAAAATGGTGTACCTTGATGTCCGGGTGGGTGAGTATAAACTCTCCTAGTGATGGATCAAGAGTAAAACCATTCACACCAGATCCAGTGCTCAAAACAAACTGTAAAAAAGAAAGTATTTCTCAGAGTAAATTATAGAAGAAAATAATATTCAAGTCAGCGATCATATTGGTTAACAAACTTCACGTAACGAGTGTTGAACAAGTTCATGCTCAACCATGTGAAAATTAAAGGAATCAATAAATCAGAAAAAAGTTGAAGTCAAACTTCAGACCTATTTACTTAAATATGGTTTGATTCGAGTTGCGTTTTTTGTATAACACGTCAAACAGGTAACATATAAAGATTTAGCTAAAAAGGAAATGGGTCAAACAGGATTAAAGTCAGCCATGTATGTATAAACCTCTTACCTAAATGATATTCAAAAAGATAAGACTTTTACTGATATGATATTTTTGTGATCATACGTGACACGCTAATTATTTTCTTCGAATTTGATTTTTGGGGACCCAACCCATTTCTACTTGAGCCAAAAGATTACCCATTACCCAATTCCTATCTCTAAAAAGAGTTTATTCTCACCGTGCAAGAGCTACCATACATGCAGTATCCAGCAGCGAGCATATTTTTTCCAGGCTGAAGTACGTCTTCTAAAGAGGGATCATCACCGTCTTTTATCATGTAGATCCCAAAAATCTATATAAGGAAATGTTAGTTTATCACATTGCAAAACATCATCATGAATAAATTTCAATACATGTATACAAAGAACCAACACAAAAATGTAACAAGTGTTAATGAGGTGTCATACAGTTCCAATGGAAACGCCACAATCAATGTTGGAGGATCCATCTAGCGGATCAAACACAACACAATACCTGCATAATTTGCATATACGTTCTCAAAACAAATGAAGCTGAAAAATATTATTAAAAAAAAAAAAAGTGATTAAAAATACAATCGTTTCTTACTTTCCACGCTTAGACGGCTCAACAATTATTGCTTCTTCATCCTCTTCAGAAACAAGTATGCACTGAAAGAAGATTAAATGACACGGTTAAAGAGTAAAACAGTATATACTATGACGATGAAAAACATTCACAAACACTCACTGTTCTGCCACTGCTGACCAAAGCTTTCACGAAAACTTCATTTGAAAGAACATCCAGTTTCTTCTGCTCTTCTCCCTGTAATCAGAACAGACCCACAACATCTTATGAACAAGAGCAAAGATTTTGGCACCCGATGAACAGATAGGGTGACGTTTTGGATAGGGAGACGTTTCATAACAAGATAAAGATGAAGGGATCGTTTTCTCATAAGGTTCAGAACAGGTCGGTTTAGGCCAGGTTGACCTGCAAACACTTTTCTTCTGTAAGGAAGGCCTATGTACTAAAACAGATTTTGGTGACCCTTGACATTATCTTTTTAGCTAATTTATTTATTTGACATATTGGAGATAAAACACAATCCAAGTTGACCCATTCATAAGTAATTT
>OU343224.1:166455733-166616750 GCA_910596185.1 Chrysanthemum makinoi
TTATTTTAAGTTCCAAAATTTTTGTCTTTTATTAAAGTTGCTTATAATCAGTAGTATAGTAGTTTTGCAAAAGAAAAATCACAAAAACATCATTTTAAAAATAGTGATAGCGTTTATTTAATATAAATTAGCTTTTTAATTTTCTTTTTCAAGCTTATTATTAAGCACTGCTTTTTATAATTTTCTTTTGTTTTCTCATTACCATAGGATAATTATAGAGAAAATTTCAGAATTTTCTTATTTTGTTTAGTATTTATTAGAATTTAAAATAGTTAAAAAGTATTAAATAATTAATAATAAATAGATAAAAAGTGTAAAAAATATATTTTCAATTTTAAAAATAAGTTTTATAATATTTTAGATTTTTCTAAGTTAAAATTTCACTTTTCTAGCTTTATTTAATATTTTCATATTTAGAGTATTATTAAATAGTTAAAATGGTTTTAAATAATAATAATTAAATAAATAGTTATGAAAATAATTTTAATTTTCCAATAATTTTCTTTTATTATTAGGATTGTAAAAATATAATTTTCATATCCATAGGTGTTTTATTCTTTTAAATTTACGTTTTATTTTGTACGTTTATGTAAAATTTAGTAAACGCATTTGATACACGTTGTTTAACTGATTGTTGTGCTTTATAGCCTGTATCCAAATAAAATTCCAATCAATCGAGTGTAATTATCAACCAAAATCCTTACAGATCATTATCCTTAGTGATCATTCTACATCCTAACGCTTTAAGCACCATTAATCCTCCGCTGGGACTTAACGAACTGAATCCACTATATTCCAAGGGAAATTGCATTGTTTTAGACTGTTTGAATTTTATTACGGTTGACCATTCACAAGTGGTTGACTTGTGTAATAAACTTGATGTTTGGAACGATCAAATTTTATGCCACGCCGGGAGGCTGTAGTTTGTTTTAAACATTTTCGCACTCCATACTTGCACATATACCACCTTTGTAAATAGTTTTTGTAAAGTTATCAAAAAGTTCATTAACACTTTTCCTAAAGTGTTAACAACACAAAAAAATATATAAAACAACAAAACAATCGTAACGCTTATCCCAGATTTTCTTTAAGGTGATTCTTAAAGAGGTACGATTTGGTTAAACGAGACAATACCAAAAATATTGTCCAAAAGTTTTTAAACCCTTAGCACAAATCCATACCTACGTCTTTTAAGTGGTACTTAATAAATACATAAAAATCAACCGCAAAACCAAGGCGTAACACCTACCAACCGGGGTGTGAACATTAATTAGTTCCCAATCTTAAAGATCAAAACTTGCCTTTGTGTCCTTGTGATTTGGTGTACCTTTTTCAAAGAAGCCATTTCATTTGTGATTATTGGTTTAAGTTCACTTGTCGCTTTGCCTCGCATTTGTTTTGAAAACTGATTTTAAACTTAGTGCATGCAAGACTCGTTTCCGTTCCACAAGTCCACTTTCGTGAGCTTGCAAGTATTCCACGAGACGCAGAGGACGCTCGCCCTTCACCGCGGATCGAGGAACGCCTAGCACCACCACCCCCCTCCGTAATGGCGTAAGATAAACCGATGAATGAGCTTCTCCAAGCACCCATCGAGGGTTACAGAGATGCCATTGTTGTCCCAAACCATCGTGGTCGATACCTTTGAGCTCAAAACCGTGTTGCTTAATCTGGTAACCCAAAGCCAATTTTATGGTTTTGAGCTGATCGACTCATGCACATATTCTATGGTTCAACAAGATTGCATCGACCATCAAATACAAGAATGTCCCACATGAAGCAATTAAGCTTCTTCTCGCTCCCATTCTCTTTGAGAGGACAAGCCCGATTTGGCTTGAGAAACACCCCCCTCGTTCCATTGAGACATGGGAGGATTTAGTCACTAAGTTTGTTAACGAATTCTATCCTCCATCCCTAACTACAAGTCTTAAGAATGAGATAATGAAATTCACTCAAAGATTTGATGAATCATTCGGTGAGGCATGGGATCGCTACTAAAGAGTTGTCCAAAGTGTCCGCATCATGGTTTTTCCGAAGTTAATGCAAATGGATACTTTCTACAATGGTCCGATCCAAGTTTGACCAAGACTCTTTAAATGCCTCCGCGGGAGGTAATTTCGAAAGCAAGACCACAAAAGAAGCCTTGCAAATCATTGAAAACAAGTCCTGTGTCCGCCTGCATCTAACAAAGACATATCGCCTCGCCTAATGCGACCTTCTACTTCATCTCACGCGAGTACATCTAGCAATCATGCTAAGATTGACAAACTCACGGATGTTATTCGTGCTTTGGTTCTTGCTAACCAAAAGAAAGTCACTTTCACACGCATACCATCACATGGTGAAGTGAAGAAAGTCGAGGTTCAGGTCACTTGTGGTGGCCCTCATGCATACTATAACTATACTACCACCGATGGTAGTCCGTTTGAAGCCAATGCTATAGCCGGTACTTCACATCGAGGAGGTAATCAATACCGTCCTCAAAATGAACCAAACTACCGCGTATAATACTTATCGGGACCACCCGTTTTAACCGAATCATAACATGCAAAACCGAATCGAACCAACCTAGAATGAACCAAGGTTATCAAAACCAAGGTAATTTCTATCCCGAACCAAATCAAGGTTTCCAACATCAAGGAAACTTTAATCAAAACAATTTCAATCGAGGGAATCAATTTCATGGGAATATGAATCCTAACCAAGGAAATTTTCAAAATCAAGGCCCTAATCCTAACAATAGAGGCCGTAATTTTCCTAATCAAACTCAAGCCATTGTTCCAACTAGACCATCATCCGATGAGCTATGAAGCAATTCATGAAATCCCAAGATGAAATGAACAGTTGTTGGTTAGCCGATTTCGACATTAAGAAGTCTTTAAATGATCAACCCTGCCTCGTGAAAACTTCCGAGCAACACGATCGCTAACCCGGGGCTTATGCAAAGGCGATCACAACCATAAGTGGTGTATCATACGATGGACCCGCTATTCCTACTACCTCTTCTTCTTCTTCTCTCCTGAAGGTAGTGGAAAGTGAACCTGAGGCAACAAAGGACAAGGAACTTCCTACTAATAACGGAGGTACCAACGATGTCCATCCTCAAGTTGTCCCAAACCCAAATCCAATCCGTGAGTTGTTTTGAACCTCCAAGAGCTCCCTCTGAAAATCCCAAATCCAAATCTTCTATTCCTTACCCATCACGCTTTAATGAGCAAAGTCTAAAAAGCCAGCCATCAAATGGACAAATTTTTTCAAATTTTCCAAGAACTACATTTTGACATAAGCTTTACGGATGCTATCATGCTGATGCCCAAGTTTGCATCAACTCTCAAACACATGTTAAGCAACAAGGAAAAACTGTTTGAAATGGCTAAACTTAACGAGAACCGCCGCTAGCTTCAGTAAAGAAGCTTCCCGAGAAGCTTGGAGATCCCGAAAATTTCTCTTACCTTGTGTATTTCCAAGGATGGTTGAATGCTTTGCCTTAGCCGATCTTGGTGCAAGCATTAACCCGATGCCTCATTCAAGATGGAAGAAACTTTCTTCCTGACCTTACTTACCTGCATGACTCTTGAGCTTGCAGATCGCATCAATATCCCGCCCACTTGGCATTGCCGAGGATGTATTCGTGAAAGTAGGAAAGTTCCATTTTCCACCTGACTTTGTGGTTGTTGACTTCGATGCCGATCATCGGGTTCCCCTCATTGTTGGACGATTCCCGAACGGGCCGCGGCTCTCATTGATGTATTTGAGCAAGAAATCACATTACGCTGGGGTAATGAAGTCACACCTTTAACCTTGATCAAACTTCGAGGTACTCCGCAAACTATGATTCCGAAGCCTGTTAACCTAATAGATATCATTGATGTTGCTTCTGAAGAGTACTCTCAAGAAGTTCTTGGTTATGATCATAATTCTTCGAGTGATAATCTCACTCATTCATCTCAACCCATCATTGCCAATTTACTCCTTCTCTCAATTCGCTTGAGGAAAGTGACTTCATCTTGAAGAGATTGAAGCATACTTGTCTAGTGATTCGCTTCATGGGAAATTGATCACGCCCCAGACGGGGAGATATTTCATCGGAAGTTGCTCAATGATGATCCATCATCACTCCCTCCCGCCGAGCTTCATATAAGGAAGTCAAGAGCTTGAGAAAACTCAAGAATTTCCCCGAGGTAGAACTTAAGGACCTACCACCTCATCTCGAGTATGCATTTCTTGAGGGTGATGATAAATTACCCGCCATTATTGCTCGAGATTTGAGTAAAGATGAAAAATCGCTTGATAAAGGTCTTGAAGTCACACAAGCAAGCAATTGCTTGGAAACTCTCTAACATTAAGGGTATCAACCCCGAAGTTTTGTACTCACAAAATCTTGATGGAGGATGACTTCAAACCGCCAGCTCAACATCAAAGAAGAGTGAATCCAAAATCCATGATGTTATTAAACAAGAGGTTCTCAAACTTCGATGATTAATTTACCCGATCTCGATAGTCCTTGGGTTAGCCCAATTCATCGTGTTCCAAAAAGGGTGGCATAATCGTTGTCACAAATGAAGAAAACGAGTTAATTCCAACTCATTGGTTACGGATGGCGTGGTTTGCATTGACTATCGTAGTTGAATGACGCCACCGAAGACCATTTTCCTTTACCCTTCATGGACCAAATGCTTGAGAGATTAGCATGGAACTAATACTATTGTTTCCTAGATGGTTTCTCGGGGTATTTTCAGATCCCCATTGATCCACAGGATCAAGAAAGACCACATTCACCTCCATACCGAACTTTTGCCTACGTGACGATGCCTTTTGGCCTATGTAACGCCCCGCACGCTCCAACGATGTATGATGGCAATTTTCCACGACATGATCGGGGAAACAATGGAGGTGTTTATGGATGACTTCTGGGTCATTGGGGACTCATTTCAAACATGTCTCTCCCATTTAGAAAAATGCTAAAACGGTGTAAGACACCAATCTAAATTGGGAGAAGAATCACTTTATGGTCAAAGAAGGCATAGTCCTTGGCCATAAGATTTCAAAAACGGGATTGAGGTAGATAGAGCAAAAGTCGATGTTATTGCTAAATTGCCTCATCCTACTACCGTCAAAGGTATTAGGAGTTTTTAGGTCATGCCGGTTTTTATCGCAGATTCATACAAGATTTTTCTAAAATCGCCCGGCCTATGACCCATCTTCTTGAAAAAGATGCTCCTTTTATCTTCTCACCGAAAGTGCATCGCTTTTGAAACATTAAAGAAAAGCTATCGAAGCACCCATTCTCGCTGTTCCGACCGATTGCCTTTTGAGCTCATGTGCGATGCAAGTGATTTTGCTATCGCGCCTTAGGGCAACGATAACCAAGCATTTTCAGCCTATCCACTACGCAAGTAAGACTATGATCAAGGCTCAAACCCATTACACCACCACGTAAAAAGAGCTACTAGCCGTGGTGTATGTATTTGAGAAGTTTCGGCCGTACCTAATCTTGACCAAATGCTGTGTATATCGGATCACTCGGCTCTCAAATATCTCTTTGCAAAACAAGATGCAAAGCCGAGATTGCTTCGCTGGGTTCTCCTCCTGCAAGAATTTGATATCATTATATGTGATAAAAAGGAGCCGAGAACCTAGTCGCCGATCATCCGTCTCCCATTAGAAAACCCACACCAAGATGTTTTCGAGAAAAGGAAATAAATGAAACATTTCCTCGAGACACTCAATGCGTTTCTGTGGAACCTTACTACCCCATGGTTTGCTAACTTCGCAAATTACCATGCGGGTAACTTCATAGTGAAAGGAATGTCGACCCAACAAAAGAACAAATTCTTCAAGGATGTTAAACATTACTCGACTACCCCTACTTATTCAAAATCGGCGGATCAAGTCATCCGACGGTGTGTTTATGGACAGTAAGCTATGGACATTCTCAAAGCTTGCCATGCCGACACACGGGGCCATCATAGTCCAAATTACACCGCCAAAAGGTGTTTGATTCCAGATTCTTTTGGCCCACGATTTACAAGGATGCCCACGAATTTGTCAAAACCTGTGACGCTTGTCAACGCCACGGAAATATCTCACAAAGAAATGAAATGCCGCAAAACGCCATTCAAGTGTGTGAGATTTTTGACATCTGGGGCATTGACTTTATGGGGCCATTTCCATCATCTCGAGGAAACAAATACATACTCGCGGTCGCTGACTATTTGTCAAAATGGGTTGAAGCTAAAGCTTTACCTACCAATGATGCCCGAGTTGTTGTGAAATTCTTAAAATCTCTTTTGCTAGGTTTGGAACTCCACGAGCTATAATCGGATCGGTATGCGATTTCAGAATGACCTTTGATAGAGTCATGCAAAAGTATGGTGTAACTCACCGCTTCTATCGGCACCACCCCCAAACAAGTGGACAAGTGGAAGTTTCTAACCGAGGTATAAAAAGAATTCTAGAAAGGACAAGAGGCTTAAACCGCATCCCGGTCGGATAAACTCGATGACGCACTGGGCCTTCCGTGACAAATTTTATAAAACACCCATCTGTGTACTCCATACAAGCTAGTGTACGGAAAGGCGGTCATCTACCAATTGAGCTGAGCACAAAGCATACCGGCCTTGAAACATGCCAACTTCGATATTCGCATACTTGGTGATCACACGAAAGTTCAAATGAATGAACTAAATGAACTACGTGATCAAGCATACAAGAACTCTTTGATCTACAAACAAAAGACAAAGAAGATTCATGACTCTAAAATCAAGAACCGCTGCTTTCAACGCCGGGATCGAAGTCCTTCTTTTCAATTCAAGATTGAAGATTTCTCAGAAAACTAAAATCCCGCTGACCATTCACCATCACTAAAGTATTTCCTTATGGAACTATTGAGTTATCTCAACCCGATGGTCCAAATTTTAAAGTGAATGGTCATCGATTGAAACACTATTTTGGAGAGGACATTCCACCGGTTGTCCCTGATCTACAAACTTTCCCCATGAACCAATGAATGCGGGGATCGAGTCAAGCTAGCGATTCTGGTGAATCAAAAAACAAGAGCACACCATATGGGTTTTCACCCATATTTCTACTTCTTTCTACTTTCTACAACCCTAGGGGAGTTGCCTCGCTATTGTATATATAAGTTTTTATTCATATAAAAAAAATGTGTATATATCAAAAATAAAATAATGGCCGTAGTATTTCCCTTTTACGTTCTATGTTTCAAGTATACAAATGGGTACTTTGAATATTGAGGGCAATATTCATTTCTAGTGGGGAATTCTCAATTAATTTTATCATGTAATTATACCACCCACCCCCATTTTGGCCAATTTTTTGGAGTAAGTGTTTTGCACTTACTCACCTTACGTTATCAACCATGTCTAATAAACTAAAGGATTGGCTAATCCAGAGCAAACGCTCTTGGTAAAGATATCTCAAACCTGGACTGCTTGTAATTTGCCCAAAATTGTATGGTGTTCAGTTCACCATATCTTTAATTAGTGAAGAGTTGGCTAGCCCGCAAGTTTATGGCTTGTGGTAAAGGCAATTGGAAAACCATAATTGGTAATCGACTCACCAAAGATATTTTATCTAAGAGTTATTAGTCCGTATAAACGGCTTCCGTAAAGACAAATCAAAACCGCGAAAGTCGGGTGATTTGCTCAAAATCATTTGGTTATCATTGTACCAAGGTTCTTACTTGAACCAAACATTTGGCTACTCCGTAAGTAATGGATTTTGGTAAAGAGATGAAATCCATTAAAGTTTTAAAAGATTTACTAGGACTAAGCATCTTGGGCATGGGATTGATGAGGCAACACTACTCCCGATGTCACAAAAAGTGTGTTTTATGTCAAAACGTGAAAATGTTTGCATTCCAGTCCTGCCGATGTCAAATAGCCCTGTAAATAAAAAAATATCATTTAGGTCCACAAGAGTGTCAAAACAAACCCTTCAAAGTTTGAAAATTACAAAATGACAACTTTAGTCCCTAAAGTTTGAAAATTGTCAAAAATAGTCCTCGTGAATTTAAAAAGTGAAAATAATCAAAAGTAAACCTTGTACTATTCATAAATGGCATATTCGGTCCTTGTGATAACTTTGGAAAAAGTGCAGGTTTAACCCCTCAACTTTGCAGAAATTACAATTTTGGTCCTTGTGATAATAAGCTAAACCAAACCGGACCCTTTGTTATTATTAACACAAACCCAACCCAAATTTCGCCCAAATGCAAACCCAAGCCCAACACATCAACCTTGGCCCTGAACTATGAACCCCGAGCCACCCAAAACCCATTGAACCCCTCGCCAATATCCCATTTGAACCCCCACCCTAATATTAAAAACTGGTCAACGAAAGTCAAATCCCAAATAAGTATCGCTCATCTCACAAAATTCCGCCAAACCAAACCACCATGGTTTCAAAATGCACTTTTCCGATTCCACCTTTCCACCTCACCTGCTCACCGCTTACCCACTCCCTAACACCTCCACATCCAACAAAATTCTTTAATTGCTTGAACCACTACTCCTCGCTAAAACAATTTTTGCCGCCAAAAATGCCAAATGGACGATTATGATGAGATTGATGAATCTCAAGGGTTGAAATCGTGGGAAACATTCAGAGGTCGCATACGAGCCCAAAGAGATCAATATAAAGAGATAATGAAGCAATGTGGAAAATATCTAGAGTAATTTAACTTAGTTTATGTCGTTTTAGAATAATTTCAAATTCCAGTGTATGTTTAAGCTTTAAAGTACTTTGTTTAAGTTTTTCTGTATTGAATCTATTTTCAAGAATCAATTTCAAGTTTCAATTTCATTTTCAGCTTTATGCAATTTTCATATCCAAATTTCATTAGTCTAAAGTTGTTTGTAGTTGTTATTTTGGACTCATAAGCTCATGTAAGCTCCTTATAAAGCTTTTTAAAGCTTTTAGAAACTTTAAAATCCTGCTTAGTATCAAAGAAAAAAATACCAAAAATACAAAAAAATTAGTCATAAATCAAAAATCAATCAAGAAATGATCAAGAAGCCGAGCGGTGGTTGATTTTGATTGCTCTGGTTTAGTGCTTCTGGGAAGCTATAGGTTGTGGTCTTGGCTTTGGTTCAGCTTTGAGCTTGAAATCAATTTGTGTTTATTTCTTGATTTTGGTTATTCATCAGAGAACTACTTATCACTGGTTATCTTTTTGTTTTTATGCTTGTTTGGTGTATGATTAGTGAGATTAGTGCTTAATATTGCATGCTTGCTCATCAGTTCTCTATCACTTAGTTTTCACTTTTTTTCACTTTTAATATTGCATAATAGTAAATCATGGTCTTGTTGTTATCACCGGTGTTTGTGTCTAAATCAACTTTTTATATCATTAAATGTTTGTATGAATCACATATTTAAATCGTTTAAACTTTGAAAAGCTTCAAAACAGTTTTTATAAAAGTTGTTTTGATTTACTTAGTTATCTGTGTTGAGGTTATTTGGTTGTTACTTGTTGTTTTTTTGTGTCACATTAGTTCCCAATAACTCATAGATACAATAAAAATCAGTGCTCACTTGTTAAAAAGTCAAAATCCTTAATCTTACTCTAGTTGTTCATCAGTTAGAATTTAACTTGTCAAATTCATCATAGTAGCTTATAACTTGGTAAAATAGCTTAATTTCATCTTATCTTAGCTTATTACAACATAATCAGTTAGTAGAATCAATTCAAAGTTCATATTAGTCAACTTGTTAGTGTAATATAAAAAAGTCAAAATTTCAAATTGGTAGCTAATAAACTAGATAATTTTATAGGATTTAATATTAAGTTTCAAGATTTGAGCTTTTGGGATATTAATATTCAACTGCTCATATTTATCATAGTATTTTTATAATTTCTAGTTAGCTTATTTAACCGCTATTTCTTAGCTTTCTTTAGACCCTTTTCTAAAAAAGTGCCCTCGTAAGTAATAGCTTGATTGAGTCTTTTTCACAAGCTAATAAAAAGCTCATTAGTAAACCTTAGCTTGTGAATTTTGGTTTTTTTGTGTAGCTAACCTATCTGTCTTAAAGTTCCAAGCTTAATTTTTTACTTTCTAGCTTATTTGATAGGGCTGCTTGTAGCTTTTAAGTTGTCCCATTCTTGTGTACACTAGATAACCAGTGTACTTAAGCCACTTTCACAAGCTCACACAGAGCTTAATAGTGGACCCCACCTTGTAAATTTTGGTTTTTGAAAGCTCACCTAACAAGCTTCATAGTTCGCTTATTTTGAGCTTTGGAGCTTGCCCTAGCTTAATCTAGCCTACAAAATCCGTAAGTAAAAGCTTGTTTGTTTTCGTTTAGTGAAGTGCTTATTTGCTTTTTAAAAGCTTATCAAGATGATTCTTTTGTGCTTTTTAGCTTAATATAAGTAGCTTCAGCTTATTTATATCTTATTTTAACTTTGGTTCCAACTGTGAAGCTTGTTTGAGCTTAAAAAAAATCAAAATAAGCCATAAGCTCAAACTGTTGAGCTCATAAGCTCATTCTCAGCTTATTTTTAAGTTCCAAAATTTTTGTTTTTATTAAAGTTGCTTATAATCAGTATAGTAGTTTTGAAAAGAAAATCACAAAAACATCATTTTAAAAATAGTGATAGTGTTTATTTAATATAAATTAGCTTTTTAATTTTCTTTTTCACTATTATTAAGCACTTTCTGCTTTTATAATTTTCTTTTGTTTTCTCATACCATAGATAATTATAGAGAAAATTTCAGAATTTTCTTAGTTTGTTTAGTATTTATTAGAATTTAAAATAGTTAAAAAGTATTAAATAATTAATAATAAATAGATAAAAAGTGTAAAAAATATATTTTCAGTTTTAAAATAAGTTTTATAATATTTTAGATTTTTCTAAGTTAAAATTTCACTTTTCTAGCTTTATTTAATATTTTCTTATATTTTAGAGTATTATTAAATAGTTAAAAATGGTTTTTAAATAATAATAATTAAATAAATAGTTATAAAAATAATTTTAATTTTCCACTAATTTTATTTTATTATTAGGATTGTAAAAATATCATTTTCATATCCATAAGTGTTTTATTCTTTTAAATTTATTGCTTATTTTGTATCGCTATTTAAAATTTAGTAAACGCGACGATACACGCTTGTTTAATCCGATTGTTGTGCTTTATAGCTCAGATCCAAATAAAATTCCAATCAATCAAGAGTGTAATTATCAACCAAAATCCTCAGATCATTATCCTTAGTGATCATTCGACATCCTAACTTTAAGCACCATTAATCCTCCGGGACTTAACGACCGAATCCACTATATTCCAAGGGAAATTGCATTGGTTTTAGACTGCTGAATTTTATTATTTGCCATTCATTCAAGTGGTTGACTTGTGTAATAAACTTGATAGTTTGGAACTAATCAAATTTTGGCGCCACGGAGAGAGGTCAGAAGCTTGTTTTAAACATTTTCGCATCCATACTTGCACATATACCACCTTTTGTAAACAATTTTTTTTTTGTAAAGTTATCAAAATCAAAAAGTTCATTAACACTTTTCCTAAAGTGTTAACAACACAAGAAAAATATATAAAACAATAAAACAATCGTAACATTTTCTATCCTCAGATTTTCTTAAGGTGATTCTTAAAGAGGTACGATTTGTTAAATCGAGACGATACCAAAAAAATATTGTCCAAAAGTATTTAAACCCTTAGCACAAATCCATACCTACGCCTTTTTAGTGGTACTTAATAAATACATAAAAATCAACCAATCGCAAACCAAGGCGTAACATCTTCCAACCGGGGTGTGAACATTAAGAAGTTCCCAATCTTAAAGATCAAAACTTACCTTTGTGTCCTTGTGATTTGGTGTACCTTTTCAAAGAAGCCATTTCATTTGTGATTATTGGTTTAAGTTCACTTGTCGCTTTGCCTCGCATTTGTTTTGAAAATCGATTTTAAACATAGTGCATGCACGCCTTCCAAACCTCCACAAATCCACTTCGTGAGCTTGAGTCATCTTCCGCGACCGAGGAACGCCTAGCACCACTACCCTCGCCGTAATGGCGTAAGATAAACCGATGAAAGAGCTTCTCCAAGCACCCATCGAGGTTACTTAGATGCCATTGTTGTCCAAACATCGTATGGCTACACCTTTGAGCTCAAACCGGTTGCTTAATCTTGTAACCCAAAGCCAATTTTATGGTTTTTGAAGGACGACCCTCATGCACATATATTCATGGTTCAACAAGATTGCATCGACCATCAAATACAAAATGTCCCACATGAAGCAATTAGTTTCTTCTGCTCCCATTCTTCTTGAGAGGACAAGCCCGGATTTGGCTTGAGAAACAACCCTCTGCTCCATTGAGACATGGGAGGATTTAGTCACTAAGTTTGTTAACTAATTCTATCCTCCATCCCGAACTACAAGTCTTAAGAATGAGATAATGAAATTCACTCAAAGATTTGATGAATCATTCGGTGAGGCATGGGATCGCTACAAAGAGTTGCTAAGGTCAAAGTGTCCGCATCATGGTTTTTCCGAAGTTAATGCAAATGATACTTTCTACAATGGTCCGGAGCCAAGCCGACCAAGACTTTAAATGCCTCCTCACGGAGGTAATTTCCTGAAAGCAAGACCACAAAAGAAGCCTTGCAAATCATTGAAAACAAGTCCTGTGTCCGCCTCGCATTTAACAAAGACATATCGCCTCTAGCCTAATGCGGATCTTCTACTTCATCTCACGCGGAGTACATCTAGCACCGATGCTAAGATTGACAAACTCACTGGATGTTATTCAAAGCTTTGGTTCTTGTAACCAAAAAAGAAAGTCACTACACGTACACCACATCACATGGTGAAGTAAAGAAAAAGTCGAGGTCCGTGGTCACTTTTCAGGGCGCCCTCATGCATACTATAACTATACTACCACCGATGGTAGTCCGCTTAGTTAATGCTATAGCCTAGACTTCACATCATGGAGGTAATCAATACCGGCCTCAAAATGAACCAAACTACCGCTAATACATTTCAGTGGACCACCCGTTTTAACCGTAATCATAACATGCAAACCGAATCGAACCAACCTAGAATGAACCAAGGTTATCAAAACCAAGGTAATTTCTATCCCTGACCAAATCAAGGTTTCCAACATCAAGGAAATTTTAATCAAAACAATTTCAATCGAGGAAATCAATTTCATGGGAATATGAATCCTAACCAAGGAAATTTTCAAAATCAAGGCCCTAATCTAAACAATAGAGGCCAGAATTTTCCTAATCAAACTCAAGCCATTGTTCCAACTAGACCATCGCCTCGATGAGCTATTGAAGCAATTCATGAAATCCCAAGATGAAATGAAAGTGTTGGTTAGCCATATTTCACATTAAGAAGTCTTTAAATGATCAACCCGGCTCGAAAAACTTCCGAGAACACGATCGCTAACCCGAGGGGCTATGCAAAGGCTTATCACAACCGTATGGTGTATCATACGATGGACCCGCTATTCCTACTACCTCTTCTTCTTCTTCTCTCCCGAAGGTACGACTTCGTTCAATTCATAGGTATGCTGCATCAAAGAATTTAATTTCAAGATCTAAATATCTAATATTAAGAGGGTGTTTGGGATTGCTTATTGCTTTTTGAAATAAGACATTTGAGTACTACATGAATGTAAATCTAAATGTGTCATTAAAATTATAGTTAAAAGTAGAAGAAAGGCAGAACGGCCGTGCTGAGTAATGGGTAAAAATGGGTTGTTAGAACACTCATTCATTTAATAGTTCCATTTACTTATGGATGGGTAAATTTTGGCTGTCTTTATCTCAAAAGGGTTAAGTGGTTGAAAGAGGTTAACGTAACAAAACAACTATGGTCCTATAATGAGATTGACGAGGCGGTTGGCAAGGTTCTAACTACAATAAGAGCGTTTAAAGCAACCTCCATATGCAACTAGAAATGCAAAGGTACATACATCACCCTTTTTTTATCTTCTTAATGTTCAATTTGGTCCATTTCACCGAATCATGTATTTTGTAACACAAACCAAAAAAACATTTGTAATTCTATACAAAATTTTAAGGTACAGCGTAAGCAATAGACTAACTTCCTAATGTTTTGCAACATAATGATAATTCTAAACTATGTTATTATGTATGTTCTCAAGCTTCAAGACATACCCGATGCACATAGTACTTCTGTATAAAAACATACCACAGCGAAGCGCGGGTTAAAAACCTCCTTATATATACAAAACTCATAATAAGATATTATTATCTTTTTTAATTCGGCCGGGTGATCCACATGGTATGAATCAACCGTCACACATTATCAAACCACGTAATACCTTCCTTTTCAGGAGGTTAATATTTCAATCACGAATACGGATTATCAAACAAGTGTTGTAAAATAAATAATTTTTGAATATACCCTAGGCGTTGCATTATAACGTTAAATGTTGTTTTTATGTATACCTATTATAAGTATATGTAAAACGTTAGATTAAAGATACTTAATAATAATTTATGTGAGTTGTTGATATATGTATAATTTCGTGTTCATTTTCGTATCACAGTTGCTCGTGATTACATTTTCATATTTATAATCTCGTGTAGGTAATCTGTTTTCTAAGGTTGAGAATTTGGTTATTTTAGATAGTGATAGTGATGATGAAGTTGAAGATGTTTATGATGAGACTTCTCGTTTCATGACGACTAGAGGTGCATATAATGTTAGTTTACATGAGGATGAAGATTATATCTATATGACACTTATGACCTTCTTCAAGGTTTAACTCCAGAACAACGCGCGTTTTATGACTCGATAGATATAAATCTTTGTAGTCAGTTTGAACATTAGATTTATTTCTTGTACTTATAGTAGTTGCTCATAAAACTGGTTTGTCTCTCTTATTCTAGTTTAGGTCTTAAGCCCTGTATGAGTGTTTGCTTTGCTTTTTTTGACTGATGTATGAGATTCACCCACACCCGTTGTACTTAATTATTTTTTGGAGTAATAATATTTTACCGGGGGTAACCCTTTTACTCAAAATAGACCGAACCGAACCGAACTGAAAAACGAGCCGAACCAGTCCGACCGAAACCAAACCGATCATATTTGGAACGGTTTTCGTTTCTATATATTTATGATTTTTGGCTTCGATTTGGCTCGGTTCGGTTTGAGCCAAAACCGAGGAAAACACTCCTAAACCGTTTTAATTGAACTGAACTGAACGGACCGACATCAAAATCAAATCGAACCAATTCAGTTCGGTTCAGTTATCAGTTAACATCTTCCAATAAATCGGTTTTCTGTTCGGTTCGATTTTGGTCGGTTCAGGTCGATTTTGACTCGATACTCAGCCCCAATCTCTTGTATGTTTTAGTATTACGATCAGTTCTAATAATAATAATATCTTACTATATTATAAAGCATGAATGTCTTCTAAAAATAGAAATACTTAAAATTCAGCATTACTTAAACAGGATTGCTACATCCACATACATTTTACACAAAACAAATCCACACAAAGGATGTGGCACATTGTGATTGGTGTATTTTGATACACTTTCTCCCTCTTCTCTTTCATTACACCAATCACATGTTGCCACATCCTTTGTGTGGATTTGTTTTTGTAAAATGTATGTGGATGTAGAAATCCTCGCAATACTAATTAAAACACATTTTCTAACATTGATTTTTCTACTACATAACTTACAAGTCATAAAGCTTAATGTACAAAATACAAAGCACTATTAATATGGTCAAGATATTTAATGTAATTAATTAATTAAATGATCAATATATACAATTAATGCAGTTATTAAAACACCCATTACATAAGAAATACAAATTATCAAACATATTGTACAACCAACTTAAATACAATTCATGCATTAAATGTTACTAATACAAATAATAAAGCACAATATACAAATATTTAAGCCTGAACGGGCAACGGGCAAAATGAGCTCGAGCCCAAAGGGTCACGTGCCAAACGGGCTCGAGCCCGAACGGGTACGGGCTAAACGAAATTTTTGATATCCGTAAATTTATTGTAAAAAAAAATAATAAATTAAAATATATTTTCACCAGAAAATTTTATTTCAGAATACCACCGCCGCAACGCGCGAATACCCTGGTAGTTTATAATTTACAACAATAACAATAAATGGGTGATTTAGCAAAACGATATAACGTCTTGGAGTATTTTTGAAATTTATAAAACTGTTAAATGATTATATAAAACTAAAACTAAAATTACATTCTTTTTTGTTTTTATAATGTTTTGTGTTTCAATGTAAACTACATTGACAATTAAAATATAATATTATTTAAAAATTTACATGTAAACTCTTATAAATATATATGCACCTATGATTACACGAGTGATGCATGGCATACCTAAAAGAATAGTCGACACTATTGCATACCCTTTGAGGTCTGGAGTTGCTATTGAACAAATATGAAAGTGGCTAAAGATGTATGACTTGAACAAAATGTATCCTTTTAATTTAATGAAAAGATTTAAACTAATGATTATTTTTATTCTTCTTAGTGAGTGACGGCGTAGCCAATAAAATAGTTTGAAGAGATTTGGTTGATGACATGTATCTGCGTGTACAATGCGTTCTTTTTTAATTAATTGTATATCTTCTTCTCTAGTTGACGACTTGAAGACAACAAAGCATTCCATTTACAAATTCATTGCAAAGACACAAAATTATGCAAGTTTTGTTTTGATCGTAAACATTGACGAACATGACGTGTCAACTGGGAAACACTGTGTATAAGTGAAATACTACGTGATAAATAGGTATTAACATATGTCACTGACAGTGGCAAAACTTGAACATTTATTTTGGAAGGGTCGAATCGAAGATTTTTTATTTATGAGAACAACTCTACAATAAACAATAGTTTTCGCTTCTAATGACTTCATATTGAATAAGTAAGGAAACCACAATTTTTTATTATTTTTTTTTTTTGGAAAAGGTTTTTCCCGCTAAATATTTATTTTTAGTTTAGGACTCAGAATAACATTATGCACAATTTAAGTTTAAGATTGTTTTCATTTGTAATAACATGTTTAGTAAAAAGGTCAAAACATGTTTGAAGTAAAGACGCAAGCTTTATTATTTTGTGTGTGAAGAAAAACTCAAACAACAAAAAACATCAGTCGAATGATTAATTATAGACCGAAACAGGTACTTGTTCTTTGTACAACCTTATATTTTACGCATGGCAGCACTTGACAACCATCCAATGAAGTTGATGAATGCTGAAGTGGACTATATTTTGAATGAGAAATGATAAAGGGACCTAAACTTATGAGTAATTTTAAGCCTAAAATCAAGTGGCATCATACTGATGGTTGTAAAATAAGTAGGTCTCTGTAGCCATCAAGATTATGCCACTTGATTTTAAGCCTAAAATTAAGCCTAAGTTTAGGTCTTTCTATCATTTCTCATTTTAAATATATAATATCAAGTTGAAAACTTGGTGGAATCATCTGATATTCTACAAGCATGTTCATTTTTTTGAATATAAATATGGGCTAATCATATGTTCATGCTTTTATAAGTGGCGCTATCCTTTATGGGACAGGTTTTTATAGGATAGGTTTATATGTAACTCTGAAATACAAGTAATATATTTTTTTTTTTTTTTTTTTTAGTTTTTTTTAATGTAAAACTATGTAACAGAAAATACGGAACAAAAAATATAAAATTTAACAAGTTAAAATAATTAAACTGACAAAAATATAAAACATAATTGATAAAAACTATGTTGTAATTTAAATAAAAAAAAACAAAAAAAAAGGCGCAGAATAAAAGGGCATACCAAAAATGTATTCATAGTAGCACCCTTTATGTGTGACGGTATCTTGATGAGGACAAGGCATAGGAATTAGCCAATTAGTATACAAAGCAATTCAAACATTAAAAATATACTAAAATCAACAAAATGTTAAATTGTCTCTAAGACTAATTGTGGCATCATATGAATTTTCACTTCAGCATTACATTATCATTTACTTAAATTTACTTTTTTTCATTTTTCATCTGTGATGGTTACCTCTCACTTTTTATTAAAATACACACTTTATATAAGCATATCTTACAAGATACATCACACACACTCACAAATCAAATAATTAATAGTAAAAACATCTCATGAGGCCCACTTTCACATTGTAGAACAGTGGTGAGGAGGCTCAATAATTCACGCGTGAGCCTTGATCTCGTAGCGGTGTCATGATAACATCAAATAGTCTTGATATTCCAGTGTCAATTTTTTCTTAATATGCTCATTATTTGTGTAGTTCTACATCAATATATACTCTTATAACTCATTATTTCATTTTTCAGGGTATAGTTGAGCATTGGAGCGAAGAAACACAGATTTGGAAAGGAGACTAACAAAGCTATACATGGACTTGTTGACCAGAAGAGAGTTACGGCGTAGGAATCTAGTGCAACCTACGTCATAACTAAATAAATCTCTAGAAGACTAAAGTCAACGCAACTCAAGGTTACAGCGTAACTCCATCGAGTAGGTTACGCCGCATAAATCCAAAGACTTAGCCGTATTCAATGATCAAGAAGGTTACCCCATAACTTCATCACATGGTTACGGCGTAGATATTAAGAAAATATTAACAAGAGTTCTACGGACGTAACATGTTCTTAAGGTTACGCCGTAGAGATTATTAAAAGATAAGATCATCCAGTTATATGGAGGTTACGGCGTAACCCTTTACTTAAGGTTATGCTATAACTTAGTCGAAACTATAAATACAAGCTCTAATTCTGCATTTTATTATCATTCAGCCACATCGGAAGAAGGACGAATTAGGGCAATTGAGTGGATGAAATTCAACAGCTCTCCATCACTTTCCAAAGGAGAAATCATTCCATTTCATTCATAGTTTTAGCATCCATTCAAGTATTTATATCGAATCGGATGTTTACTTCATATTTGATTATAAACATTGTATTTTCTTCATTATTTAATATGAGAGGCTAAACACTTTATTTGTTAGCCTAGGTATGAATTTATCCGTACATTGGTTTATGTTTTCGTTTATTTATCGCTTTATGTAGATATCTTTCTAGCCTTTCATTTATCCACGTGTTTTGGTAGCGTTGAAGCTAGGGTAATACCTATGATGCTAGTTAGTATTGACCATAGAAAGCTAGCTTATTAGGTTGCGTTGAAGCTAGTTTATAAGGTAGTTGGGGCGTAATGACTAATACTAGACTTCGGCAATGTGACCATCGAAGTTGGGTCTAGGATTATAGGTTAGGTTGTATTGACCATTTCTGTCTACGACATATAACCACTACATAAGGCGAGTGTAGACACATTAAGGAAATTAGATCGTGTCATGATAATAGTCGTAACTAGGCTAGCATATTCTTCTCCTACTGATTAAATCTATTTCATTTTCGTTAATTTAAGTAGTTAATTACAACTCAACTTATAAAACAGCTTTGTGACAATAGAAAACTTAAATTATCTTCCGCCTCATAGCTCTTGGGACGACCTCGGTTTTACCAAATACTAGACTACTCACGATCGGGTACATTGCCCGTCAGTGCTCACGTAGATCATAGGTGGACGACCTAAGTTTTTACCAAATACTAAATAAACTTCCGCCTCATAGCTCTTGTCAGAAACTATGTGGGTTGTCCTTAAATAGTTACCCATATCTTTCTGATTGTCATCGCATTTAATTTACTATTTTTATTTCATTTTTGTTATTGTTAATCGAACCAATCCAAGACCTTAATAATTTACCTGCTTTCATAAAACATGAAAATACCAAAATAGCCCTATTCTACAAAGCATTAAGAAGTCGCCTTCACCTCCTCTAGCCATTCCCTTTGAGAACAAACTTCCTCCGGGTATTTGTCTATATTGTTTTACATCGATTAGGTACACTGCATAGATGTTGAAAGCTTGATCACGCATCATAAGCAATATATTTCAAAAGTTGCTTTTACCGCTATGACAAACATTCTCTTATATAGACAAAGTAATGTTGGATATCCGTGGGGTCTTGTCTACGTGTCAAGCATTCAGTGGTGCAGTACGCTTACATTAAATGCTTATATTTTTTAAAAACCGATATCTTTAGGAACAATATTGACAATTATTCTCATTTTTATATCAACTTTGTGCTTGTTTGACCTTCTTGACAAGTGCTTCTCATATATATTTCTATGAACTTCTCGCCTAAAATATCTCTTAGATACTTAGATATTTTTCTAAGTATCTTAAATGCCTGCTAGAGAGGAGAATAAAGGAATCAATGAGTTATTGTTCGGGCTTACTGACTTTATCATCTTCTTATGGTTCAGAGTGGCTAGATGTCTTCTCTTCGATTTGTAGAACTCTCTAATGGTGACCTTTTAGATAGGGTATTGATTGGTAAGACATCTCCATTTATTATTTGTACACTCAAACGATGTATAAACCGGTAAAAGTGCAAAGATATGATAAATGCAATTAACCGCTTATCTTGACAGATTTGAGTGTACAAATAAAAATTTGGAGTGTACAAATCATTAGCATTTTAGATATATTACTCAATAACTTCTACACTTGTACTATTTTATGTTTAAATATAGCTAGACATTATTTGACTTTACATTGTCCTGAAAGAAACGGTTTCTTAAGTTGATGCGCAAAGAATATGATTGCATTTTGAAGTGGAGCATTTTGGCTATATAAAAGGGTGGGGTAAGATATTTAAGTAAGTGGCAAGGGTTGTAACGTTTTCATCCATGCATTATATGTAAGTTATTGGTACATTTCAACATGTTCATTATTTTGTCTAATAAAACTACTGAACATCCTCACAAACACACAAAATAAGTAGATAATACATGATACCTTTATTGAAAATCTGAATGTAACAAATGTATGGTTTGACATGAATAAATTTTTTGTTTGAAAAGGTTAAAATATACAGTATTAATCACCACTTGAAACTTAAAAGTTTCACATCAAAGGAGCTTTTGACATTTTACCCAAGCTTCCAAAATCAACAGCATTTAGAGCACTTATGTATGATTTGACATGAAATACTGAAGTTGCATGCACTATGTTCTCTTATTTGAACTAGTTATCGATCGTCGTCTTTCCTAACTTGACTTTCTATTAGGGATTTATGAGATGACATGTCGTTCGATAGTCATTGACGATCATTGCCTTCTCGCGCAATCATTGCTTTTTCGTATTGTTAAATTAAATTGCGGAGTATGCAGTACTGCAATTGGATGCCAAATGAACCAATTGGCTTAGTTCAGTTGGCCACCTGGGCTCCTTCTGAAGTTTGGGAGAGGTTTTACCCAGGGTTCAAGTCTTGCAAGAGACAAAAAAAATCAGGTTTTCCTCCTAGTGTGAAGCCGTGAGTTCAATGGGTTTTCTTTCATGGGTTTTTCCTAGTGGTTCGGGTCTCGGGGCCTGCCCGTTTGCGTGGTTTAACTTGAGGGTCGGATTTCAAGTGTGGTGCCGTTCTAAAAAAAATCGGATGCCAAATGGATTAGGCCGTTTTGTCAACTTGGTTCATGCTCGGCTTAAATCTCTTATAGCCCTAGTTTTATGTGCAAGGTCATGACTGGCATGCGGTCCTGGGGAGCTCAAGTGCTGTTTGTTAAAAACATAGATGAAAATCGTATGATGTTAATATATTAATTATGATGAAACACAAGTTTTTCATTTGAGTGGTAGATGATTTCTTTGACAAGTTGCATGCATGTGGTTTCTTCTATTTTGTGAAATTTCTGTCACTTGATCATGCAGTTATTTAGATTATTTTTAATCTTTACATGATTTAGTTGTTTAACGTACTGCAAGCAAAGTTTCTTAAAAATAAATGAGACCTCCAAGGAAAGGCTTACTTCTCGCACAAATATTTACAGTAAAATGAGTTTCAGTAAACGGACGAGGTTTTTCCATGTGCAGGTTACCACGTGAGGCTGAATATTTAACTCAAATGTACGTGGTCTTACATGGTAAAATCATATCTTGCCATTTTTCATATACTATTTACTGGGTTTAACCTCGTTTTCTTCCACAATTCCACAATTCCACTTGACAATGTATTATTGAGCATCATTGTTAGCAAATAGCATTCCATTTCCGTCGTCTTTCTTTGGTTGACACCATCTCCTTTATGCCGCCTGTGGCATGCTTACCTCTTCCGCCACCATGCAAATGAATTAACACATAGCCAACCTATATACGAATATTAGAGGATAGATATGCTCGAGCCTGATTGTGGGTTTGAGTCCATTAAGATTTCATTATGCATTTAATTTTATATATATCGTATCAATAAAACATATCACCTACGGGGTTTCTACATTCAACATGGTATCGGAGCAGGTCTGATCCTAAGACATAAATGGCTAAGTTGAGCCGTCTCCTTTATGGCACCTCACAAATCTTAACGCCATTTATCCCTTTACAAAAAGTTTCCTTTATTATTTGTTTCTTTGCTTCGCTTTTGTTGTTCTTTGCATGGTGATAATTAAACTACGATGTAGATGTCTTCATCAACAAAGATGTTATTTGTTTTTGTTACTTTATTTATTTGCTTTCACTTATGCTTAAAGAATTGCTTCCGCTTGCTATCGGAATTCTTCATCAACAAATTATGTTTTTATTGCGTTAATATTCTTTTTAGTATAATAATCCAGACCGAGCTTTTGCGATTTCGCCGCTCGACTGCAGGAGAGTATTAGAGGATAGATATGACACAAGCCCGATTGTGGGTTTTGGTCTATTAGGGTTTCATTATGTATTCGACTATATATATATATATATCGTATCAATAAAACATATCACCAATAAGGATTCTACATTCATCAACGAATAAGTGCTACGACTGCATTGATTAAAATATGTGTATAGTTTTCTGCCATTGATGGCTGAAAGTTGTACTCTTTTCTTGAATATTTTAATCTAACATTCGATCTACAGATCGATACATAAAAGTCTATTTTTAAGATGAGGATTGCCTTAGAAGAGATCGGCCTTTCACTTCCAGATTTGCTAGTCCTTTGGTAATCGTTCTTAGGCATGAACCTGCCTTGGTCGGCCAGAAAAAGGGGCCTATAGTTGGACTCGTTATCTCATTAATCAATCTGTACTAACTTAAAGTGCAAGTCCTAGCTTGACACTTTTTTTTTGGTAAAAGGTCAAACACCCGATAAATATATTACTCCAAAAAACGTTTAAGTACAAAAGATATGGGTAAATCTCATATCTCAGCCCGTTACATAGGCGGAAAGCTTACATAACAAGATACTTTCTATTCTCTATACAAGAAAATAAAACATTACTCAAAAGATAACATTAGACTCTTATGGAAATAAAATTACTTCCTACCAAAGCCTTGGAGCTTGATACCATACGTGTCATAATAAGCATCCAAATTTCCTGGAAGATCGTAGACTTGATCCGCATAGTCATCATAATAATCTTAACGATCATGACCACCACCAAATAGGTTCATCGACTCATCAAAAGTGTTCACAACCTTCTCTTCATCACTATCGGAATCAACAATCTTTCTCACCTCAGAGAATGAGTTAACCCTCTTAGTAGAAGAAGTAGACGGAAAATCCTTTTTATTACCTGGATAATCAACATTTTTAATAGGATTACCATCATCTTCAACAAGAGTAGCTTTCCCATCAATAAGAAGCTTTTCAAACTCCCCAATTTTCTCAACAATAGGGGTAGAACCAACCTCGTTAGCTTCCATTGAATCACTTACAAGTGGTTCTTGTGATATATTACCGGTCTTAAGAGCCCTAACCTCCTTTGCTTCCATTGTACTACCAGAATCCTCTACATCAGTAGGAGTACCACATTTATCAGTATCGATCATATTAAGTACAGCAAAGAAATTATATGTAGCAATTGATACTTTCAGGCAATTGATTACTCCATCCATATTAAGACT
The DNA here is from genome assembly GCA_910596185.1 of Chrysanthemum makinoi. Lineage (NCBI taxonomy): Eukaryota > Viridiplantae > Streptophyta > Magnoliopsida > Asterales > Asteraceae > Chrysanthemum > Chrysanthemum makinoi. Next base: position 166,479,705 of record OU343224.1, read on the forward strand.
TGCGAGAATTACAATTTCATTTAGATAAAGTTATACGTTAACACTACAAAAAAATATAACATTTGGCACTACTTTCTCGTGCCAAAAATGCAAAGAAAGTCGACCCCGAAACCAAAAAGGCACGACTATGTCAGCTTTTTGGTCGCACTGCTTTTTTTTTACCCAAATAAATTTGTAAGACGACAAAACCTTTGAATTTTGGGACGACAAAGCCATGTGGCCCTAAAAATGAATTCAACGCGAAAATTGAAAGGCCACCCATACTTTGGAAATGGTGCGACAAAAGCTGCCTAAAAGAAAAAATTCAACCTGAATATTTTATTTTATTTTTATTTATCTTTTTAAAATAATAATAAGCGTAATTTTGAATACAAAATACAAAATGGGACGACAATTCTTTTGTATATTAAAAGGGACTAATTGTCGTCCCTAATAATTCTAGTGGGCAAAAAAAAAATGCAAAGACAAATGCGGTTTTCAGTTTTTCCGATTTTTTCCCGGAAAAAATCTACCAATACAAATACAACCTGTAATTAATCACAATCCACAATACCAATTCGACAATATGATACAATACCAAATTACTAAATCTAATCGAATAACATTCCACAATTCCGCGATACCATTCAACAAATATGATGCAAAGTAAACTACTCTTAAACTATACAATGCGCAAATTTCTTAAATAACATGTCTCAAACTAACAAGTCACAAGCTTATAAAGCTAACATGTCTCAAAATTATAAAGTTAACATAAATCCAAGATAACATTCGAAAAATTCAATAACATTCTACCGTCCCTACGAGCATCCCAAACACCCCGACGGTCCCGGTTGTCCCAAACACTACACATAAAACCATAGTTAAACAAACTATCATGTAGTCCTAAAACACATTGTGCATACCAAATTAATTAATAAAGCTTAAGGCACGACATTGTCGCATCAAAACACATTAACAAAATAAAAAAATAAAAAGTCACTTACCAACACAAAAGGTGGTGGTGGTGGAGCCGCGGGTAAGCGGTTGTTGGTGGTGGAGGCGATGCGGTGGTTCACTTGCGTGGTGAGTCATGCTCGCCGCGGTGGACCATCTAACAACACAAACACAACATAAAACCATAGTTAATCAAACCATAATTAAAGAAATTAAATTAACAAACCAAATGTTAACAAAAAAATACCTTTAAATGTAACAAAATAACAAAAATTATACAAGTTGTTACATTGGCCAAAAAGTGAATTGATAGTTCTGCTAGTAAGAATGTGTGTTTTGGTGGTGTGAATTGAAGAAAATAACGATTTTTTGGGATTTTTATGGTTTTCAGTTTTACGTGTTGTTTGTGGTGGTTTTTTTTTACTAAGTGTTGAGAGAGAAGTAGACTGTATCAATTATTGGTGTAAATTTGGGACGACCAAAGCGGAACTGACATACATCGTCACTATTTGCTTTTTTGCCCAAATATTTCAAGGCGTTGTTTAAATTTTGGAAATTTTGGTCAAAAAGATGCGACATTGTAGATCCCTTTTTGTTGTTGTTTTTTTTTTCTTTATCTTTTGTATATTAAAATGTGTTTAGAATATTTAATAAATACTAAATAAATTAAATTTATTATAAAATTTTTAATAATTTTAAAATTAATTAAATTAGTTATAAAAAGTTTAAATAAATTAAAAATAATTTAAATTAGTAACAAAAAATTTAAATAATTTAAAAATAATTTAAATTAGTTATAAGAAATTTAAATAATTTAAATTAGTTAAAAAATATTTAAATTGCTTGAAAATGATTTAAAATTAATTATAAAATTTTTAAACGACCAAGTATAGGTGCTATGGCATACGCATCATGTTAAACGATCAAGTATAGGTGCTATGGTATACGTATCATGTTAAATGACCAAGTATATGTGGTATGGTATACGTATCATGTTAAACGACCAAGTATAGGTGCTATGGCATACATGATCATGTTAAGCGACCAAGTATAGGTGTTACAAGTGGCATAATTATCATGTTAAGCGACCAAGTATAGGTGCTATGGCATACGTATCATGTTAAACGATCAAGTATAGTGCTTATGGCATAATTATCATGTTAAACGATCAAGTATAAGTGCTATGGTATACGTATCATGTTAAATGACCAAGTATAGGTGGTATGGTATACGTATCATGTTAAGCGACGGTATAAGGTGCTATGGTATAATTATCATGTTAACGACCTAATTGGTATAGGTCTATGGTATAATGATCATATTTAATCGTATCATGTTAAAGGCGACGGTATAGGTGATATTTATCATATCATGTTAAACTTACCAAGTATAGGTATCATGTTAAGCGACCAAGTATAGGTGCTATGGCATGCGTATCATGTTAAGCGACCAAGTATAGGTATCATGTTAAACGACCAAGTATAGGTGCTATGGTATACGTATCATGTTAAGCGACCAAGTATAGGTGCTATGGTATACGTATCATGTTAAACGACCAAGTATAGGTGCTATGGTATACGCATCATGTTAAATGACCAAGTATAGGTGCTATGGCATACGATGTCATGTTAAGCGACCAGTATAGGTGCTATATTTATCATACGATCATGTTAAATCGACCAAGTATATGTATCATGTTAAGCGACCAAGTATAGGTGCTATGGCAAGACATTATCATGTTAAGCGACCAAAGAGATATATCGACGACAAACCCGGTGACCACTCTTTTCCGTGTACAAAGCATTATATCATATTGTGTGTAAGTGGGAATTGACGATTGGTTATTTATGTTTTGTCGGGATATATAAGAAAAACTTTCATGGGAAAAATAAAGGCGAGGAAACTATTGCATGCGGTAAAAATAATGGCGGGAAACTATTGGCGGTAAATAATTTTTTTAATTCTATAAATGTATTTAATTTTAAATTAAAGTATTTAATTATAAATATAAACTATTTAATTTTAATTTTATATTAAATAAATTATTTAAATTAAATAAAAATAATTTTTTAAAATTAAATAATTTAATTAAAAGCCGGTTTTATAAAGTTTTAAAAATAGGTAGATTTTGCCTACAGGACGACATGTCAGTCCCAAAGTGTTAGTGAGTTCAAAAATAATGGCGGGATGTATTTAATTTTTAGTGAAAGTTATTTATAAAGATTTTAAATACTAAAAAAATGAAATAATTACAATGGAGTTTATGACATTGTCGTCAGAAACCGCTATGGGGCCAAAGTTCTTTGTTGACCGCTATTTATTTTTGTTGAAAATGTGTGGGACCTATGCAATCCGTTGGGACGACAAGTCGACCAAAATAATTTGCCCGTCCTCAAACGATGATTTTGGTGTAGTGTAAATAGAAAGGAATATAAGTTTTAAAAAAAATAGGTTTGAGTTTCTCAAGTGATGGGGTACACCATCTAGCTAGGCAGCCCTAAAATGAAGTGTTCACCCTTCCAAGCCGAGTAAATTTGTCTCTTAAGTACTCTAAATTGTTTAAAGCCACGGTTCAATCTACCTTATGGGGATGCTTTGGTTTTTTCGAAATGAGTTAACTTAATTCGCTCCAAAGAGACCACGGAAATTCACAGCGATATCAAGCAATACTTTCATTGTTTTGGATTTAAAGCCTCGGGAAAGTTTCATTAATGGCTTTCGAGCCCATGCACATGTACTGTTTATTACTCACTGGTAACCCGTACCTAGCTCGTTGCTAGGTTTTAATTATACATACACTTGGTCGCTAAAAAAATCCTCAACACTTTCTGAAAAACAAAGCAATTTCCTTTTAGAAAGTACCTTAAACTCAAAGTATCATTATACTTTAAATGAAACAGTAACAGAAAAGTAATTGGTTCACTAAATAATGATAGTACTATAAGATTCAGTAATATTGAAGATTAAAGAAACAAAAGAATAAGTATTAAGTGAAAGTTAATGGTAGTAACATGGACCAATATGAGTTGTCTCATCAAAAGCCTTGATATGGACCAAAATATGAGCTGTCTCATATCAAACCTTTGATGGCACCATATGGGTTTACAAAACAGAAAATTAAAAGAAAAAAAAAAGTTACAAGACAAAGAGGGGTTTAATTGAACATGGTGGCCATGTGGGTGAAGTGAACATGTATCATGTGGTCATCCATGTGCCATGGAATTAACTCACCACTTCTTTTTGCACTTTGCCTACCACATTTCTGTAATACATAAAGGTTAACACCTTAATCATCCATTAATATTGTGTTTTTATTTTCATTTTATTTCATTGATTGTTAAATGAGGATGGTAATAGTAAATGTACTTTTGGTTAATTGACATTCAAGTAATAGAGTTTGGTTCAATAAAGATCAAAGAAAAACTAAAGATCAAATAAAGCTTCTCAACCATCTTCATTTTTTATTAAAACAATAAAATAAACTTACCTTTTTTAAAAACTAAATATCTCACAAACCATTGATCGTTGGGACGAACTAATCATACCATCAACGACAAGCATAAAATTATCTTTAATTTGATATCCCACATCATATCTTTCGACCTAAATTTTCCTGACTTTTTGTGGGTTTAGGGTTTCTGGTTAGGGTTTAGGGTTTAGGGGTTTGACTTTTGGGTTAAGCTTTTAGGAGTTAGGGGTTTAGGTTTCTTAGGGTTTAGCGGATAGGGTTTAGGTATTTTTGTTTAGCGGTTAGGGTTTTAGGGGTTTAAGGTTTAGGGGTTAGGGTTTTAAGATTTAGGGGTAGGGTTTTGAAGGGGTTAGGGTTTTAGGGTTTGGGGTTAGAGTTTTTTAGGGTTTAGGGTTTGTAGTTTAGGGGTTGTGTTAACACAAAATAGTATTTTTAAAATTTTCATTTATAGTGAATATATCAAAACCCGTAAAAAACGATAAAAATAAGTTCGTCGAAGTATACATATTGGGTCGCTCTATAGAAAGATAATTTTATTCTTGCGTAATGGTATAATTAGTTTTATCTAATTATTAATGCCATGTTTTGTGAGATATTTAATTTTTAAATATAAGGGTGAAAATGAATTTTAATTAATTTGATCAAAAATGAATGGTTGAGATTCATCAATTTGATCTTTAGATGTGATCTTTATTAATCTCACCCCTCAAGTAATAAATACTTTTTGGTTGCATTAATAGCATGTTTTAGTTATCTTCTATTTAAAGGAATCACTTTTTCTTTTTTGTTTTACACAATATTGTACTATGTAAAACACTTCTTTCTCCGCTCTCCAATAAATATTTCTTTCGTTATTTTTATATAATAAGCTTTCAACTATATAAATTACAACTAATCAAAACATTCGGTAATAAAAAATGTTGTTTGATTGAGTTATTAACAATGAAATATTGGTGTTTCTTTTAGGATGAAGTAATAAAATTTGCATATATCCCGAGTTAATAATACCATAAGCATTTTTCTATAAATGGAACTAGATAAAAATGCACCGGCAAGAAGCTAGAAAAAAAAAACTTACTTATCAATCTTATCGAACCAATCCGGCTTAAATTTTCTATTCCTAGTAAAAACTATGAATGTTTGAGACTTTTAATTTTTTTAACAAAGGTGTGTTGTATAGGAGGTTTCATGTCAAAGCCTACCCGATTACGAAATCGCCATATAATTCCCTAAGCTTATGATAAAACAAAAGTGAAGCAAACTCATTGTAGTGGATTAGTTTCTTGTTCTTTAACACGTGAAAACATGTGTAATTTCATCTAAAAGATGATTGACAAAAGATATAAAGGGCACTTGTTATCAAAAGTACTTATCATATGATTAGAAGTTATTGGAAATACCATTTGTTTTCTTGCAAGTCCTTTATTTTTTAAAGGGAATTGATACCTACACAACATCTTTTGATTTATCCATCATAATTTGTGCATTACAGTTTGTACTGTACAATACTGTAATGCATAAATTGTGATGCATGCATCAAAAGATGTGGTGTGAGTATCACCTCCCTTTTTTAAAGGGCAAAAGTGAAATTGATTGAATCTCTTATTATAATAGGAGAATATATATGATAACATCAAATAATCCTGAATATTAAGTGTCAATTTCCCCTGATAATGCTCGTTATTTATATCATTTATATGGATTTACGCTTGTTTTCCATTGTTTTTCACTTTCAGATAAATTACGAGCATTGGAGCTAAAGAGACGCGGAAATGGAAACATTACTAAATATTCATCACAGTATGCCTATTTTGAAGAAGTTACTGCAGAACTCCTCTCACATTACTACGTAACTATTGCGTGACTCAAAATACCAACTTATCAAGAGGTTACGCTGCGTAACTCTTCCCAAAGTTACGATGTAACTACATTAGGTCAAATGAGGATCCGCGTGATACTTCTGCCAGTAACTCTTGCATCACTTACGACGTAACTGTTTATTGAAGACTACGGCATAACCATTTATTAGGTTACGCCGTAACTAGCAGATCTAGTGCATTTACGACGGAATAGAAGGTTACGGCGTAACTCCTATATTGGTTACGCGTAACCCGCACACGCCTATAAATACCCCACAATTTCGGATTTCTAATCATCTCATTCCACACACAACTCTCTCGAGCGTGAGAAAAAGCTCAAGCGTGTCTAGGGGAGCATACGGAGCTGTTTCTAAGGGAGAAGTCACTCCATTACGATAAGCTTTAGCATTTTATATTTCTTTTACTTTCAATTCATGTATTTCGTACCTTTGAATATTGAATTGATTTGCATGATAAATATGAGCGGCTAAGCACCCTTTGGTGCTAGCCTAGTTATGAATCCTTAATTGTTTTGTTTGCGTTTACCTTTACTTCCGTACAATTATTTCTAAGTGTATGCATGCATAGTTCTTTGGTAGTCACCCTTGATTCGGTAGTTTTGAATAGCGGTAGAGGCCAATTGCCTAGGAAATATGACCAACTGACCCTAGGTGAGCGGACTGAGACGGGAAGGGTAAGATATGACCAACTGATCACCTATCGTTTGGATGAACTTAAGAATTGGGGGGTGTAGTGTCTAAGTTCCTAACAGCCGGGCACTCACTATTTAGAATCTAGCATGTAGCGGTACTTAATGACTTGGCAGGGGACCGGGAACAAGGGACTTATGACGGTGCGCTGATTTCTCATGTGGTGGCATCTTTTCCGATAGGTTAAGGCGATTGACCAAATCGTCCTCTCGAATTTAACCCCACCTGAAGTAATTGGAAGTAGGTAGACGTAGACATAACTAGCTAGGAGGATTGAATAGGTTAGCACCACTATTCCTATATTGATCTCTATTTTCCCATTTACTTGCTTTTTCTGCATTAGTAGTTTAATTAATTAAATTTCCTATCGAAACAATTAATTATTCTGTGACACTAGACTTAGTAATAATCCAACACACATAGCTCTTGGGACGACCTCGGCTTTACCATTTACTTCACTACACGCGACCGGGTACACTGCCCGTTAGTGCATTAGGGTAAACCATAGGTATAGCGAGACACTATAAATATTAAGACCTTGTCAGTAAACCTGCATCAAGTTTTTGGCGCCGCTGCCGGGGAGTTATATTTGGATTTATATTAAGTCTTTCATTTCATTTTAAACTTTTCTCACGATCATATTTCTAGATTTCAAGTATCATGGAAGCTGTTAACATCGATAACCTCACTCTTGAGAAATATTTGGCGTTGACAAGAGAAGAACAAGGACCAGGGATTGTTAGGCCAGCCATTGCAGAAGATGCTCAATTCGAAATCAAACCTCAATTCATGAGGGAATTACTTGCAAATCCTTTCTCTGGAAGCATAACCGATGATGCCCATGAACATGTAGACAATGTCAATACATTGTCACCTATTTAAAATTCCCGAGTCTCACACGATGCTATAATGTTACGATTTTTCCCTATTTCTCTTACGGGAGCTGCGAAAAGATGGGTAGATTGATTGCCTGCAGGGACTGTCAGTACTTGGCCTACCTTAAAAAAGTATTTCATTCAGAGATATTGTCCTCCTTCGAAGATGGCCAAGCAATTGGAAGAAATTCATAACTTCAAGCAAGAGGGTGGTGAAACGTTGTACCAAGCTTGGGAAAGATACAACGAATTGTTATACAAGTGCCCGACTCATGATCTCAACAGCTAACAAAAGGTGAACGTCTTCTACAAAGGATTGAGCATCTCTTCAAGACAAATGATTGATTCTCAAGGACCGATTCCTAGTTTGACACCTACTATGGCTTTAGAAACTATTCGAAGAATGGCATACCACTCTCACAAATGGCACAATGGAGGAAGCAACAGAAGTAAGAGTGATGATATAGAAGGCCTTGCAGCGATAAACAACAAATTAGAAAGCCTTGGAAGAGAAATGAAGAAGCTCAAAGAGAATGTGCATTCCATTCAAGTTGAGCGAGATGGGATTCGTCCTTCTAAAGAATGTTCCTCCAATGAAGAAGTTAAAAGGATCGGAGAAGAGAACTATGGAAAAGAATTCCCTTTCAACAGCTACAATAATTACGGACCTAGGTATCGTGAAAAATCCCCTGGGTTCTACACTAGAATCAATAATAATCCTCCTAAACCTAGCCTTGAAGAAATAATGCACCGGCACATCGAAGAATCTGCAAAAAAAAAAAAGGAGATAGACTCAAGGAATGGATGGTCAAAATAAAGGAGGACACCAATGTGAACCTACGTAACCAAGATGCTACAATTAAGAACCTCGAAACACAAATTGGGCAAATGGCTAAGAACCTTGAAACAAGTAATGCTAAAGCCAAGGCGAAATTTGCGCAAGATAAAGCAAAAAAGGAACAATGCACATCTTCTGTCACTAATGATCTCTCCGGGATTAACTACCTAAGAGAGGATGATAAAGCAGATAACGACGAGTTCCTGCCAAGCCAACTTCCTGAAAAGCTGCAATACTAGGAAAGTTTTCTTCTCCCTTGCACTATTAGTAACATTAAAATTCCCGCATTAGCTGATTTAGGGGCCGGGGTTAACCTTATCTCTACCACTTTGTTTAAAAAAATCAAGCTTACCAATTTAAAAGAAACAACTATTATGATTGAAATGGCTGATTCCTCTAAGGCTGTACCAAGGGGAATTGTGAACAATGTGCTTTTAAAAATTGGAAAATTTTTCTTCCCCACCGATTTTGTAGTTATTGACATGGGAAAGCGGGAGGCTTACAACTTGATTATTGGAAGACCTTTTCTGGCCACTTGTATGGCTCAAATTATGGTTTTTGAAAAACAAATTTCCTTGAGGACTGAGAATGAACGAATAACTTTTAGTATGAAAGAGCATTTAAATCAAAAAACTGAAAATTCTAATAATATTGTTAATGTTCAATCGCTGAATCCCACTTAACACTCTAAACCTATTACTGGTAATCGTGAAAAAAGGTATTGATCATTGTAGCGAAGAGGATGAAATTATCCAAGCATTGAGGAAACTCGAATCAAACAAACCTTTTGCAACTCGATGTCAACCAAAGAATGCGAATCAGTATGGCGCCGTTTTCTCGTCCTTAAAAATGTGAAAGAAAAGCGGATGAATTGATTTACCCTCATAAGGGAGAGAAACATGATGTTGAATTAGCATTGGAAGATTGGTACAAATCAAAACTTGGAAGCTCGAAATTTATTAAGGAACTTGTTAAGCGGTATGGGTGCAATCATCTCACTGACACCATAGGCGGAACAAGATCCAGTATCAGCATTACTGATTATATTACTAAAGATGATGACCAAGGAAAATCATGTGATAAATGGCTTTCAAGTAAGTTGGGAACAATTGGACTCAGTAATTCTACAAGGAAAAAATGGCTTGATAATTGGATGAATGAATACCAACGAATGATGGAAGTCGGGGATATTCAAAGACCCCCATAGGAGCCCCGCGGCTCTGAGTCTAACTTAAAGACTCGTTAAAAAAGAAAAGTGCTCTTTCGGGAGACAACCCGAATTATCCCTTTCTTTTTTTTTTTTTTTCTTTTCTGTTGGGTTTTGTGTTTTCTAACCATTTTTTGCAGGAAACAAGGAACTATTTGTTGATGTAGTTCGATCGATCTGAGAGTTACTGGCGTAACTCATCTTGGTGATTACGCCGTAACCAACGTTTTAAAGCATAACTCTTGACGCATTACCAATTACTACAGTAATTCCATCTCGAAGAGTTCGCAGTAACTACTCTGCTTTAACAGCTCATACGGGTTTTTCCATTACGGTAACTCCCTCATAGGAGTTATGACGTAACTTTCCTCTACTTTAATTCTTTCATTTTAAAACACAATAACCTTGTATTAGTTTTTAAATGAACTTTGTGGGTGTGTTCCTGTAAACCCTCACGAGACTTCACTCGTCCACTTGGGACACAAAGTGGTTTAAAAGGCTTGTTGCATACGCTAAATGCAACCGTGATTCCTACGAAAGTGAGTTAGGTTGTTTTTCTTTTTTTTATTTTTAGAATTATGCTTGTCGGTATTGTGATTTCAGGGATTGAATTTTGTTCATGACGCTTAAACGAAGGCACGGTTCTTTTTCGTGGGCCTTCTTCTTTTGGAGCAAATTCGGGAAGTTCTCGCACTAATTCTACCTTTCTTCACCTTTATTTTACTTGCCTAGTACAAAAGGGACTTTGTACAATTCAAGTAGGGGACGGGAGTAGAATTATCTCTTGAACTTTATTTCGCCCTCATTTTTCTAGTTTATTTTGAAAAATTATGCCATTTTTAAAACTTTGACATGTTTTTCCGAACCTAATTAGATTAGACCTTAGCCGAGCACATACAACCCTTGACATTACATGGTGAGATTAGCCTTATCCGTTTCCAATATTTTACCCCAAATCCACCAAATTATGAGTGTGCCGGTAGCTTGTAAACTTTAGAACTTTGCCTTTGCATCATTTCGAGACCATAGACGAGGTATGTTGAGTTAGCTCGATGTATTTGGACTTTTCAGTCTTAGAAGGCAATATTATAGGATTATCACCCAATTAACAGCCTACCATTGTGAGTCTATCGATTAGTCACCTCGACTTTTTGACCCCCGTGTGAAACCCTTTTGTTGCACTCACCTTTAGTGCAAGATACCCCTAGATACACCCTTCTGAGCCATTCCTTTCATTTCATCAACCCAATATATTGTTTTGTTACACCTATACACCTTAGCCTACCCTGTAGTCTTTATTTGTGATTGGGAAGTCATCATTTGCCTAAGTTCAAGGTTCGAGTGGAAAGGTTTGGATTCACGCTTTCATCGACAACATTCATGAAGATCATTGAAGACCCCCCGAATTGCCTTTTTTCATCTAAAGTGGAGGGATGTTATGTTATTATGTTATGATTCAAAAAAAAACAAAAAAAGAAGAAGATTGAGTTATGATATTGTAAAGTGTGTTGTTATAAGCACTATAGTTTAAGCATTATTGATTAGTATCGAGGAGGCCACCTCGGTCACATTTGAAGATTGGAGTTGGTAGTTTTGCCAACAAAAGAAGAAAAGGTGGTGTGCCCATCATGACGTCCTCTAATGACACATCTACCTTGCATTTCATGATCCGGTTTCTAGACTTCTAAACTTGAACTTTGGGCGGACGGTACGTGGTGATGACTTGGTTATAGATTTAGACTACCTGTTTGTTTTTCATTTTACACCAATTATATATCCCATGTCTTATCCTACCCTTTAGTCATGAAGCATGTCTAGGTGATGCAAATGAGCAATCTTTGGTATATTGGCCATGGATTTGGTCATGTATCATTGATTTTGTCCACTTCGCCGTGACATGTTAGTAATGACGAGTCACCCCTTAACCTTTGTCGTGTCTACCCATATTGCCTTCGAGAATTGTTTAGCCCTTAACTCTAGTGGTGGAGATTTGTATAACCGCCAAGCTTATGATAGAATACATGCTATGATTGTGCGTTGAGTGATCACCCCGAAATTGACACTTAGAATAGTTGAGAGATTTAAGTGTTTGTTCCCCTTTCGGTGTGTTCGGCTTTGTTTTATTCTAGCATAAGGGATTTGTAAACTCATATTTTCTAGTTTTTGGGAGATATCTTTTTAGGAATCTATCTAATAAGGTCTACTTGAGGGCAAGTAGAGTTCAAGTGGGGGATATTTGATAACATCAAATAATCCTGAATATTAAGTGTCAATTTCCCCGATAATGCTCGTTATTTATATCATTTATATGGATTTACGCTTGTTTTCTATTGTTTTCCAATTTTAGGTAAATTACGAGCATTGGAGCTAAAGAGACGCGGAAATGGAAACATTACTAAAGATTCATCACAGTATGCCTATTTTGAAGAAGTTACGGCGTAACTCCTCTCTCACATTACCCCGTAACTATTGCGTGACTCAAAATACCAACTTATCAAGAGGTTACGGCGTAACTCTTCCCAAAGGTTACGACGTAACTACAGTAGGTCAAATGAGGATCCACCCGATACTTTACGCCGTAACTCATCGCATCACTTACGACGTAACAGTGTTTATTGAAGACTACGGCGTAACCATTTATTAGGTTACGCCGTAACTAGCAGATCTAGTGCATTTACGACGGAATAGAAGGTTACGGCGTAACTCCTATATTGGTTACGCCGTAACCCAGACCTGGCCTATAAATACCCCACGAATTCCAGCATTTCTAATCATCCCATTCCACACACAACTCTCTGAGAACGTGGGAAAAAAGCTCAAGGCAGGTCTAGGGGAGCATACGGAGTTGTTTCCAAGGGAGAAGTCACTCCATTACGATAAGCTTTAGCATTTTATATTTCTTTTACTTTCAATTCATGTATTTCGTACCTTTGAATATTGAATTGATTTGCATGATTAATATGAGCGGCTAAGCACCCTTTGGTGCTAGCCTAGTTATGATTCCTTAATTGTTTTGTTTGCGTTTACCTTTACTTCCGTACAATTATTTCTAAGTGTATGCATGCATAGTTCTTTGGTAGTCACCCTTGATTCTGTAGTTTTGAATGGCGGTAGAGGCCAATTGCCTAGGAGATATGACCAACGACCCTAGGTGAAGCGGTGAGAGGAAGGGTAAGATATAACCAACTGACGACCCTTTCTACTTGTGCGATTTGACCAACCGATCACCTATCGTTTGGATGAACTTAAGAATTGGGGGTGTAGTGTCTAAGTTCCTAACGACCGGGCACTCACTATTTAGAATCTAGCATGTAGCGGTACTTAATGACTTGGCTTAGGGGACCGGGAACAACAGGACTTATGACGGTGCGCTGATTTCTCCGTGGTGGCATCTTTCGATAGGTTAGGCGAATTGACCAAATGCTGTCCTCTCGAATTTGACCCCACCTGAAGTAATTGGAAGTAGGTAGACGTAGACATAACTAGCTAGGAGGATTGACTAGGTTAGCACCACTATTCCTATATTGATCTCTCTTTTCCCATTTACTTGCTTTTTCTGCATTAGCAGTTTAATTAATTAAATTCCCTATCGAAACAATTATTATTCTGTGACACTAGACTTAGTAATAATCCAACACACATAGCTCTTGGGACGACCTCGGATTTACCATTTACTACACTACACGCGACCGGGTACACTGCCCGTTAGTTCATTAGGGTAGACCATAGGTATAGCGAGACACTATAAATATTAAGACCTGGTCAGTAAAACATGCATCAATAGAAAATGTGAAAATTGATTTTCTTTTTTTTATTGATTAATAGAAGAGCTTAATTTTAAAGTGAGGTTTTTTATTGGTCAATAAAAATCAAAATTGACTTTAATTTTATTAAATTCATCTAGTTAAATAAATATGTATAAAAACGCATATGTCAAGAAAAAACTAAAGGAAAATGAGAGTAATTAATTAAGTTTTACTTGTTAAATTTTAAATAAAATATAAAGACTTAAATAAACTTATCAATTGCATGTTTTTTAATAACTTTATATAAACTTATTAAATACCTACAGACTTTATATTTTGGTAAAAAAAAAAGTAGTACATATACGTTGTCGTATAATCATTTATTACTATATATTTAAGGCTGCCCACAGTCGTGACCTGGGTCACCGCCTGCCACATCAGCTTTCTCTCTCCGATGACCAGACACGACAAAGTTGCCACAGTCGATGACCGAGGTTTTTTTCTTATTATTTTATCAAACGGTACAATCGGTCGAAAATTATACCAATATTTTTTTCCCTTTCTCAACCGATGTTCGACCCGACCTCCACAGTGGGCACGACCACTACACACGACCGACCGATTTATTCTGACCCACTGTGACTAGCCTAAGTAATGTATATGCCCGGTTATAAATATAAAAATGAAAGTACAAGTTGTTGTCATATGTAAATGAATATATGAGATTGTACATATACGAACGACTCATGTTATTCCTCTTTATAAATTAAATAAGGAGATCCGCACAAGTATTTAATAACGTTCAATAGCGACTCATGTTATTCCCCTTTATAAGTTTAACCAGCGCGTACACGGATTTAAAAATTAAATATGTCTAGAATTATTATTACCAGGAATATAAATATCAAAATGAAAGCACGGCCTTACGGGTTACTGTGATACGAAAAAAACACACGAGGTTATCTATGAGAATCATTTTTAAGGATTATTACGTGCCATTAACCAAGTATAATATCTTGAACATGATATCAATAGTTAAATTTAAACAACGTCAACATCGACACAATTCAGTTTTAAAAAATCAATACTTTGTCCAACAAAAGTATATACAAAATATTAATAGATGTCAATACGTAATGAAACATTTATGTAAAAAATCTGTTCGTGCAAGAGTATTGTAATTATATAAGTTGAAAAAAAAATTACATAATATTATATAGGATATATATGCAATTATTCACTTTGGGAGGAAAATATATGCATTTTATACATAAAAATCTTATTTAACAGGTTGATGTTGTTAGTCCATTATGTGATATATTGTTGTAACGGGCCTAGCCTGATTCTTGAATTATCTTAAGTCTCCTATATATTTGTACATGTAATCAGTATTGAATCAATAAAACAATCAGTATTGTATCTTAATATCCAATATGGTATCCGGCCTTTCAATTTTCACGCTCCTTTCCTAAAAACAAAACCTTCCATCATGCTCCTTTCCTAAACACTAACCCTTCACCTGTACGCTTCTCTAGAACCCTAGCAAATCAACGCCCTCCTTGATACCTGTTCTTGTTTTACGTGTTGGTAATTTGAGCTAAGGTCTCCAATCCACACGTCATTGTTACGGTGTTGTTCGTGCTTAGGTCACGAGCTTGTTGTCGATCGTTGGTTTTAATAACCAGTCGACGTGTGTTGTTTATTGTGTTACGATGATCGCTGGTTTACGTGTGATAATCAGTCGTCGTATTTTGCGCCTTCAAGTTGATCGTTGGTCCTTCATTTGGTTCCAGTCTTCTTGTAGTAAGAAGTTCAATTGTGTTTCCTGCTTACTGGTCGTATTGTTTGTTGGTGGAGAAAGTTCATTTTGAATTTTACAAAACCCTAGTTCACCTACTTGTTACATTAATAGTCCTACACAACCCCAAGTTATTCATTGTTTGCATCAGTGATCACATATGGCGTTACATACTGGACACACTAGTAGTCTTATTCTGTTTTACAATACACACGACGTACCACGGGTTGTTCACACCCTTTCAATAGCCCACAACACTTAATTTATTACACCCTACAATCAAGCCCAACTTATACCATAAACCCCCCACCTGGTTTTGGACCCTCACCGGCCCAACTCACTGCCCAGTCATTTCACCTCAGCCCACCAGCCTTTGCTATTCCTGCAGCCCACCCAACTGCACCATATCAGGCCCAACCGATCCCACTGACATCCCCATCTCATCACCCGGTTACTGTTCATCAGCCTACACATGCTCCAGGAGGCCCACAATTGCAACCTATGGGACCCACGACTACTCCAGGTCAGGAAAATACCTTGCCTCATGCTTTTGCAGCCGGGACTCTCCTTGATCCCACTCCCGGAGCCTGGAACATGGATACAGGTACGAGCTCACATCTAAATGCATCTGTTAATAGTCTTAGTAACATTTTTAATACTTGCATGTATCCATCTGTCTCGGTTGGTGACGGGCATAACATTCGTGTCACCAATACGGGTCGTAGCATTTTGCCTACTCCTTCTAGACCCCTTTACTTAAATAACGTCCTTATTACCCCTCATATTGTCAAAAATCTTATATATGTCCGTCAATTTGTTTGTGACAATAATTGCACTCTTGAATTTGATCATTTTGGTTTTTCCGTCAAGGATTTCATGACGCGTCGGGTGCTTCTCCGATGTGACAGCACGGGCGACCTTTACCCTATCACGGACCCTTGTCCTATTCCCCAAGCTCTTCTTGTTAGTCAACAAACGTGGCATCAGCGCCTTGGACATCCAGGGAGCAAAGTGCTACGTCGTCTCGTCTCAAATAATTTTATATCTTGTAATAAGGAGAAGCCACCCGTGCTTTGTCATGCTTGCCAGCTTGGCAAACACGTTCGTCTTCCATTTGTCAGTTCCGATACTATTGTTAATGCATGTTTTGATGTTATTCATTCTGATGTATGGACTTCACCAATTTCGAGCATCTCGGGTTTTAAATATTATGTTTTGTTTTTGGATCACTATTCTCATTTTCTTTGGGACTACCCGTTGATAAACAAATCTGATGTATTATCAAAATTTGTTCTATTTCGCAAATACGTTCACACCCAATTTAAGTGTGAAATCAAATCGTTTCAATGTGATCATGGCGGTGAATTTGATAACCGCACACTACATAAACTTTTTGTCGACAATGGCATTCAGTTTCGTTTCTCATGCCCCAAGACATCTCAACAAAATGGGAAGTCAGAACGAATGAGTCGCACCATGTAAGGTTTAGAGACAAATCGCAGGAATAGACAAATCTCAATCCTTGACAAATCGCTTAAGTTGACAAATCGCTTAAAGTGAAAAATCGCTTAAAGTGACAAATCGCTTAAG
Organism: Chrysanthemum makinoi; assembly: GCA_910596185.1. Lineage (NCBI taxonomy): Eukaryota > Viridiplantae > Streptophyta > Magnoliopsida > Asterales > Asteraceae > Chrysanthemum > Chrysanthemum makinoi. The sequence goes on from OU343224.1 coordinate 166,496,733, forward strand.
TTGACAAATCGCTTAAAGTGACAAATCGCTTAAACAAAAAAGTACGTCCACTACCTTGTCCTTTTTGTCGCTTTGTCTCAAAAGACAAATCGCTAAGTACACAAATCGCTTCACATAAACAGACAAATCGCTTCAATAAGCAATCTCAAGAGAGACAAGTCGCTAGAATTATGGGACAAATCGCTTAGAAGAAGCAAAGGTACGAGACACAAATCGCTTCCAGAAAGCTTTCCAAAACGCCTCTTTTCAATCCAAAAACAACCCAACCACGCTGATTCAAGCCTTCCAAATCAAAACCTAAACACATATAATGATTCTAAACACAAAAGTACTATCAAAATCCAAACTTTAACACAAGAAATGATCCAAATGATGCTAACCACTCTAAACTCATTCAAACCCAAAAACCTTATTAAAACCACTAAAAATTCAAGAACATGAAAGATGAGTGATCAAACCATGGCTCTTGATACCAATTGTTACATATTGGATTTCACAAACACATCAAACCATGTTTAATGTAGGCGTATAGTTTAGAGTTTAGAGAGAGAAAGTGGAAGATGAGAGCCTTTCTAGAGAGAGAAAGTGAGAGAGAAAAACAAAGAGAATGTTAGATTAGAATGAAAGGTCCAACCCTCTACCTTGGGAGGTAGAGGGTATTTATAGTTTTACATAATACGCCCTCTATCGGGCTGTGGATCAGGCATACAGTGGGTAAAGACTCGTCCGTCCACCACGGTGTTGCACTAAGCTAAACTAATAACTAAATAACTAACTAATAACTAGTAAATAACGATATGTCTACTAGCTAACTTATACTAGATTATATTTGGGGTGACCGACTCTTCACTATGGAATTTCTAATTCCTAACAAAGTTCCTAAAAAATAAATATATTCAATAACATACACCCAATGATAATGATGTTAATGGATTAACAAACAGAACCTACCTCTACAAACGGTTCAATTGTGGGCGAATAGAAGCGACTAAGTGGACACGTTCTGGGGTTTCCAGATGTTTCCTGAAAACAAAGTTGAAAAATAAGCAGAAAAACATAAAATATTCGTTTTAGTTACAATTTAATAAGGTGTCTGTACATCGAAATGGCAAAGGGATAATAGCCTCGTTAATGACACCATGTGATCTTGTAAGACGGAGGCAAGGAGTAGCTGATGTTTTTGATACCCCATTTGCCGAATTGATAGACCCACGCAACTTCACGTAAGTTTGTACAATGCGCCTTCTTTTACTGAGGTTGTCGTTCAATTTTACTCTCTTTCTTTTGTTCGTATTCATATCGGAGAAAAGATCTTCCAACAGAGGTTTGTCATTAGGACCTACCACATTTGCAAATGACACTTTGTTGGGTTTAACCTAAGATTCAGGGGCTTCAGCGTCTTTCTTTGTTGGTGTATCTTCTAGGCTAACCACAGCAACATCGTTGTTACTGGATTCAAGGCCAACAAACGAATTTTTGTCAACCACATCCCCTTGTTGATCATCACAATCCATTAAATCTAAAGACGGAACACACAATTTTTTATCGACGCTTTTGTTGACATTATCTTGGGAGGAAACAGGTCCCAACATAGGTGTGTCATTTTGGCCAACCACATTTACATATGGCAGGTTGTTGTCTTTAAACTGAGATTTGAGAATATAGTATGTTACAAACCAGCAAATTAAAGTATTTTATTTATCGGCGATGTTTTACTGATAATGTAGATATCTCGTGAGCTTCGTTGATGGGTGTTCCTACTTCTGTCTAAACAAAAACAATATTGTTAACGGGTTCTGGTTGGAAAGGCAATTGTTTCTGAACCACATCTTGCTTTTCATTATCACAATCCATTGCATCTACAGAATTATCACCCGAAACTTTTTCATCGTTTATGTAAGACGACCAATCATTACCACAATCCGGTTCCTGCTGAATTTTAAATATATATACATAAGTAGGGACGTATGCTATAGCTGATATTTAAACTGTAAGTGAAATATAACGTATAATAATGGGTCACCGGGTATTTTATTTTCCTCGTTAGGTGCAACTGGTTGAAGTTGAGTACTACTTTCACCTCCATATTCCATAACAGGACATTTTTGGGTCATGGCACAAGCTTCAACAAGAATACCAAGGTTACATGGTTGCGTTTCTTTAAGCCCATCATCATTTTCACTTTGTCCGTTGCATGGTCATGGACAACCTTATCCCCGTTAGGGCCTACAATATGACACGCGTGGCCTGTATCGACCAATGTTTGATATAAGTGTAGACACGAACGATTATTTGAGTTTGGTATAAACATTGGAGGTAAACTGAAAAGTAAATACAAACCTTCGGATCATCGGAGTAACGCGTGAGTCGTTTGTGGTGGCACAACTTTTAGATTGTTCAGATCAACAGCAGCGGCATCATTATTAAGACCCAATAGTTCTTTGTACTTTTGAAAGTCTTCTTTTCACACTCCTAAAAACATCAAGTACAAACGGTGTGTTTCTGACCGAATGAATGCCGTTTTCTATCATCAAATTTTTTTTTTCCAAATCCAGTAACTCACGAAATAGACCCCCTATCGAATGAGTAGTTCCCGTTTGTGCAACATTTAAATTGAAATCGTCCATGCACAAGTTTAAATTGAAATCGTCCGCGAATTCATACGAATGCTCTGCAGTCTTGTCACCATCGTCGTCTCGGAACAGACAAACCATCTATAAATTGGGCGCTGGCAATACACCACGGTTGCTTCATTTCAACTTGTGTTGCAGAAAGTTCAGCAATGGGAGTTGAATCCTAACAACAAAAAATTTTAAAATTACTGATATACTATGAACAAATTCAGGTACAAGTTAGTGGGGTCACCAATGTAAGAAGGTGTGATGCATACCGGTCTAAAGAGGTTACAACAGTCCGCTTTCCGAAACTTTGAAAGTTCTGACCAAGCAAGACCACGTGGAATGACCTTATTGTCTTTCACCCACCAAAGTGAGCTTTTAGGGTAAGTCTCCAAAATCCAAATCTGTAATAACCACAACTGTCATCTTTAAAACGTGTACTTATGCAGTTATCGTTTTTGTAAATGTTTTAAGGTTTACCAAAGTAAAGGTCATTATGATGAAACAATACCTTTATTGGTTATTGTTTTAAAAATAAATCACAAACTAAAATGTGTTATAACATTGTTGTAATCTAAATTACGGGTAACTTTTATATTACTTGTATACAGAACAAAACACCAGCATATCATAACAATAAAACAACAACATTAATTTTAGGTACTTTTGAAATGAAAAAGTAATAGCACAACAAAATTGAATCAAAAGCTTTTAATAACCTATTTTTGTAAAGAAATATGTTATCAAAGCTAGACATTCATACATTAGTACAAACTACCGAGAATTCTAACCTTGAAAGCCCAAGTGAACCCGTATAGATTGTATGTGGCACTGAACTTTGGGTTCTTTTTCAATTTTAACAAATGATCTTTTCTGTGTATATGAACAATATTGACAGTCCTTTGATAAAATTTATGCCACATATATTCACCCCTAGGAAATGCATTCCATGCTTCAAAATCGTCAACCAAGCTCAATAAGTGTTTATGGATGCAATTCCTGTCTTCTTTTCCCATAAACACAGTCTGCAGCTACCAGCAGACACACCTAACAACAAGATCCTCATCGAAAGAGATAACCACCTTTTCCCATCCTTTTTTCCATCATTAACAAGGGCCAAAAGATCAATTTCATGTACATTTGTTATACCATTACTCTTTTTTTCAGGAAATACACGATCGAAAAATGCGCTAGATCGTTTAATCGGTTTTGAAACTTTGCCAAATCAAAACCCTGTTATCAGACCAAATTCTTTCTGGCCAAACCTTAACGAATGATCCCCAATTTGAAATTTTAGTGGAGGGGAATCAGAGGAGATGTTAGAAACATATACCTGGTGTTGCAAAACATAATGCATTAGAAGGCAGTCATTATCGCACGACTTTATATCCAACCATGGACAAAAAACTGTTTGCCTGAACAACCTTTCGCGGTTTTCATTCTTTGACAAACATAGTTTAATATCTGGCAGCAACTTCAATGTAGAACGAACTGCACTTTTACAATTGTACAACTTTAATTTTGTCATATGGAATTATACATAAAATTAATTAGGGTTTAGAGGGTTTTGTGAATAAGATGTGGTTTGTGAGTGTGCAAGCATGATGTAGAAGAAGGCGTTTAATTGTAGAAGCTGTAACAAATTGTAGAAGCGAGATGTTTGATTGTGTGTGTCGCGCGTGATGTTGTGTGACTTCGTCGAGTTATTATTATTAGTTTTATAATACAACCAGGTAAAATGACCATATTATCCTCATGTATAAATACAAGTTGCCCAATATCATATAGTTGCCCGAAAATACATTTTGGTTGCCCAAAAAATAATACATGACATATACTCTCCAAATACGTACTTCTGTCATACCTTTGTCGGCCACGTGGCACTCCATGGTTGGCTACAAGAAAATCGCTGGGAAACTGGTCTATTTTCATATGGCAAAAAAGCGTGGTCCGGAAAGTGATAAGCATCAGGGCGCGCGGTCTATTTGACTAATTTTCCCATAAAATATTCATTTCTCGCCATGTAACCTTTGATGAAACTGTTTTTCCATATGGCACTCCTAAACCAACATTGGTACCCAAATACAATTTCTTGGATGACTCACCCGATATAAATCCTCCATTCATTTCATCCACCCCCGTTGTGCAACCCACTGTGCCTCAACCGACAAACGAGCCAACAACAGCAATTCCCACCAGTCCTAATACAACCCAACATCACGTAACCCATGACCCATCACCATCCCCATCACCACCCGACGCCCAACAAGAGACACCAAATACATCACCACCTACGCACCAACACCAACAAATTATCCCCGATCCACCTAATAAACCAAACCCTGTCTCAATTCATCCCATGGTCACACGATTTCGTGTTGGGACTAATCGTCCTACAGAGCGTCTCAATATGCATGTGTCTTCGGTTTCACCATTGCCAAAAACCTATCGTGATGCGTCTACTGATCCAAATTGGCAAAATGCTATGTGTGATGAATACGCTGCACTTATTAAGAACGAAACTTGGACTCTTGTGCCTAGGCCCACGGAAACCAACATTATTCGCTCTATGTGGCTTTTTCGCCATAAGTATTTGGCTGATGGTACTCTTAGTCGATACAAGGCTCGACTTGTGGCGAATGGTAGTAATCAATTAGAGGGGGTTGATGTAGATGATACATTTAGTCTGGTGGTTAAACCAGGCACTATTCAGACTGTTCTGAATTTAGCTACTTCTCGACATTTGCCGATTCATCAGCTTGATGTCAAGAATGATTTCTTACATGGTGACTTATCTGAGATAATTTATATGCACCAGCCTCCGGGGTTTCGGGATCCAGTGCATCCGGATTATGTGTGTTTATTGCAGCGATCTCTGTATGGGCTCAAGCAAGCATCTAGAGCATGGTTTCAGCGATTTGCATCCTATATCACTCGAGTTGGGTTTTCTCATAGTTGTTGTGACTCATCTTTATTTATATACAGACAGGGGACAGATACTGCTTACTTGTTATTATATGTTGATGATATTGTTCTCACTGCTTCCTTTGAGAATTTGTTACAGCGGGTTATTGGATCCTTACATCAAGAGTTTGCTATGACAGATCTGGGTCCTCTTAATTATTTTCTGGGTATCTCTGTTACACGTGATTCTTCAGGGTTGTTTTTATCTCAGAAGAAATATGCTATTGAGATTTTGAAGAAAGCATATATGGTTAATTGTAATCTCAGTCGGACTCCTATTGATACTGAGTCTAAACTGGGGGATGATGGTGATCTGGTATCTGATCCTACTTTATATCGGAGTCTTGCAGGTTCTATTCAGTATCTCACCTTTACTCGCCCAGATATATCTTATGCAGTTCAGCAGGTTTGCCTTCATATGCATGACCCTCGAGAGCCCCATTTCTCGGCTCTCAAACGGATTTTGCGGTATGTTCGGGGTACCTTATACTATGGGTTACAGTTGTTTGCATCTTCTACTACATCCTTGGTTGCTTATTCAGATGCGGATTGGGCCGGTTGTCCTACCACTAGGAGATCGACTTCTGGGTATTGTGTATTTCTTGGCAACAACTTACTCTCGTGGTCCTCTAAGCCTCAACCAACGCTTTCTCGTTCTAGTGCAGAAGCATAATACCGTGGGGTTGCCAATGTTGTTGCTGAGACTTGTTGGTTACGGAATTTACTGCGTGAGCTACACACACCCTTATCTTCCGCTACGCTTGTCTACTGTGATAACGTTAGTGCTGTTTATTTGTCATCTAATCCGGTTCAGCATCAGCGTACGAAACACATTGAGATTGACATCCATTTTGTTAGAGACTTGGTTGCTACCGGTCAGGTTCGGGTCCTCCATGTACCTTCTCGTTATCAGTATGCAGACATATTCACGAAGGGTTTACCATCCGCCTTGTTTGAGGAATTTCGCTCCAGCCTGAGCGTTCGGTGTCCTCCCGCTCCGACTGCGGGGGAGTGTTAGTCCATTATGTGATATGTTGTTGTAACGGGCCTAGCCCGATTCTAGAATTATCTTAAATCTCCTATATATTTGTACATGTAATCAGTATTGAATCAATAAAACAATAGTATTGTATCTTAATATCCAATAGATGTATGCATAGGTAATAGGTTAAAAACTAATTTAATGGAATACTCCCTCCGTCTCATATTAAATGTTCACTTTTGACTTTTGCAGTCTTTTTTCTTCAATTTTGACTCTAAATATTTTTGTTTGTGTTATATAATATTTGATGAAAATTATATCAACGAAAATACATTTAAAACCCAATTCATTCATATATTTTGCATCAAGTGTTATATAACATAAAGATAAATATTTGAGGTCAAAATTAACAATAAAAGACTTTGAAAGTTCAAAATGGACATTTAATATGGGACGGAGGTAGTAGTAGACAAAAGTCACAAAACGTTTCTTATAGGATATAATCTACCAAAAGACATCAAAACATCAATCATACAAAATTCAAGTCTCATAAACAAGGATAGTGACTAACCAATATATGCATTCTGCGATTTATATGAGTAAAAATATAATATACTCTTTTACGATTATGTAACTTAATGAACAAAAGCTAGATAATCTGTCTATTGAAGTATTGAACCACAGGTAATTGTATGTAAAATCGATTATGTTCACTTCTAAGTTCTAACCACATCTATCAGTCAGATAATAAAAAATCAGATAACGTGGATCGTATAATTTAGTTTGTTAATTTTCAACAACAAAGGAAAGAAAACCTACATCTTAACTTTAAAGTAAGAGATGAATAGCTATAAGTTAGATAGTGCAAGGCACAATTACATGTGTATCAATCATGATCACTAAGATACAATAATACGATATTTTTAATACTAAAAGAAATATAACAAACCTTGAATTGCTAAGTAGTTGGGGTTTCTATATTCCAAATAGCAAATGTGCTAGCTAATACATATTAATTTAGGTAGGATCAAATGAGAAATATAATTAAGATCAGAAAAATGAGAAGAAACTACAAACACAAATATTAGATGCATCCATATAAATAGATGCATCTCATTATTATTATTTTTTTCTTATTTGAAATATGTGATTCTTTCTCACTCTTCTTATTTAAATAATTTTTCTCACTAAATCTATACTCGATCTATACTCCGTATTACTTAGGATCACGGATTTGTCGTGCTGGATATTTTTTCTGATATATTGAATAATTTGGTGTATCATGTTTAAGGTGGTTGAATTTAACCATCACGTTTTCTCTTTAGTTTGAGTTTGTGAAAATCCGCATGACACATTCTTTGTGGAATTTTGCAAATTGTTAATATTGAAGTATGCTAATTCCTACACGTTATGTGTACGAACTCGGTATAACTACTACTTTTGTAGCATGAAACCGTACGTAAATTAATGGTTGGTTGGCAACTAAAATTCCATATGTTTTTGGTCATCTGTCTTGAGAGTTGAGAATGAACTCGTTCATACCTTCAATTCATAAACAATCTACACATTTATTTTATATAGACCATTACCCGAGTATAGCGGTGATCATGTATAGCTGCGTTAATTTGTGTGTGCATATGTATCAGTGTGGAGCAAGTGAAAGTGAAAAAAGTCAGTGGTTTAATTTAAAGTGTGATTAAGAATTTAAATATTTATAGCTGCATTGACTTTATAAGTAGGTGTATTTTAATTTAACAACATTACTTATTTTTTAAGTTTTTTGTTTTAATCAAATGTGTTTTCTCTTTATATGTAGTATATTTAATTTACCTTTTTAACGCGTTAAAGGTTTGTCAGATTTTGACTTTTTGTGGCTAAAGGTCTTTCAGATTCGTCGCTAAGGTTTTCAACAACGAACCTTTAGCGATATTCTTTTAGCAACGAGTTGTCGTGGCTAAATGCCTTTAGCTACGCTTTTTTGACTTTTACTAACATTATCACCAAACAGGTGTTATAAAACACATCTTTCTCCATAAGTCGCAGACATCCAACTTATGCTCACAATCAACCAAAAACGCGCAGTTGGTGGATGGTATAGCAAGGGACGACGTGTACCAGGTGCTCTTTACGCATCTCTCGCCGCACCACTACGTACACCCGGCCTTATAAGTCTCAAGAGATAGACAACGTACTACTTGTTATTTGTATACTAGTTTTTCCGTAATTAGATAGTTCATATAGCAATACCAAAATATTACTACTGCTGTATTATTTTTTGCTTCCAATCCAATTTGTACAATGAAATAGAAGTCAGCTTTTAAGTGGACCCACCAAGGGGAATTTTGTTTTGTGACCACACCAACATCCACCCCTTCAAATTAGCATAACCACAAACAAGCTTGTGGAATTGTGGTGGGTCATGATTATATGGCTTTGAGTACAGGAATTATTGAGGATGACTATTTTACCATTTTCATGCGTTACCAATTTTAGCAAACTTTTGTTAATAAAGAATTATATACGATGGTAAACAAACATGCACTACTTTTAGAGGTTTTTTGATTAGCTTATGTTATAAGCTTATTGTGAAACAATTGATAATTTAACCGATTATTGTAGCTTCTTTAAGTCAAGAAGGTGGCATCAACTTCAGCTTCCTGACTTAGATAAGCTACAATAATCGGTAACATTATCAATTGCTTTTAAACCAAAAGATCAATATAAATATTAACCAAGGTAAACGGTAAACCGACACCTACATTGAAATCTATATTAACAAATCTATATGCAAATAAGCGAATGTTACATCCTGCACGGTTATGAACCAACCAGTGATTGTTTGAAGTGACACCATACAAGGTATCAACATTGAACACACGATTAAAACGAGCCAGAAGCGTATCAAAGAGCACATACGCACATCAAATGATATTTCTAACGAAAGTATCAAATAAACACACATATATACATCAATGGATACATTTGTAGTCAGCTATGCCTTCTCTGGCATCAATCACACTCATGTGGATACTTCATCAAATCTAAAATCAAATGTATTTGTGTCCTGTGGACACTTAATTGGTCCCACACAGAATGAGTTTGTTAAACAAATGTAACAACCAACATGAATGTCAATCAAAACTATGTAAACAAACTATATTAGACGTTGTTGCTCAAAAAAGTGCACATTTAAAGATGTTCATATCAGGATAGTTGCATTACATGTATACACGAAATTACTCGGACCATACTTATCTTGAGTCGAAACTAAATCCATGTAACCTAGTTGCTTTGCCCTCTCTAAACATTATTATCAATTTCATCATCATTTTGGAATATACAAACAAAATGCTAAAACTTTCTAAAATAACAAGACCATGCCATTATGCAAAGTCCTGTCATTATTCTCTTACTTTTCTCTTTCATAAACTTTTAATTTATTATGCCTAATATTTTTAGGGTTCTAACTTGTGACCTGAAGACACAACTTTTTGGTGTGCTTAACTTATGACTCCTGGGCACAAGTTAGAAAAACCAATATTTTTAAGGCCAAAACACATATTAGTATACTGAATATGACAAACTGGATCATCTAGTATCCTGAACTTTTAAAAGTGCATAATAGTATCTTAAACTTGACAAAACGAAATTTCTACTACCCTATACTATTTAACTCAACAATTAATTGCTTTTTTCATTCTAAAAATTAGTTTAGTAAAGTCTTTTTAATAAATAATTTATAGTAAAACTTGGCTAGTTAAATAAAATTTAATTATATATAATATTTTAATTGATTATTTAAAATATAAAGAATATATATATATATAAATATATATATATATATATATATATATATATATATATATATATATATTGGAGAGTTAACGTGAGACCAAGCTTAAAGTTGTAAAAATAAGATCAAGTTTAAAAAACTACTAAAATATTTATAAATAATAATTTTAGCAATAATACACATAAAAATAATATTTTAATACAAATTAACATTTTAGCAACTAATAACCAAATGATACATGAGTTTGGATTAGTGATACACCTGATACACATTACACTAATAAATATTCCAAAACTGATACACATTACACTTCTAATCAAGGTGTATCACCTAAGTTTCGTAAATTTTAAAAAGAAATCTATTGAAACTTTAACAGTTTTAGTTGTAGTTAATAAAAAATTTATTTTTGTTGTAAGGAGAGTGTCGCTTGTCAAATTTTAGTTGGATCTCATTTTAACAACTTTAAGCTTGATCTTATTTGATCTAGATATATATATATATATATATATATATATATATATATTAAATATTTTTAAAATATTTCTAACACATTACTCATAATATATCTTCGTATTATAATATTAACTGTTATTGTTAGATTAACTTATAACTAACTGCAGACGAGTTTTTGTAATTTTCAGTTGAACAAATGCATATAAAGAAGTAAATAGTTAAATTGTTATAGTCTCAAAAATATTTGAAACAAACACTTATTATATAATATGGATATCTATATATCCAAAGTAGTGAAATAGTTTCACTTTCTATAAAGTATTATTTCTAAAATATATGTATTCTCAATAACTAAATATAATATTATATTAATTATGAGAAAAATAAAATTAACTAAATTTTTATTAAAATATGATTAATCAACTTAAGTTTAACTACAAATCATTTTATTACATAGTCTTTAGTAAAAAATAAATAAATAAAATAAATAAATTAAAAAATAATAAGTTATGAAGTTAATTTAGTATAGGGTAGTAGTGATTCCAGTTTGTCAAGTTCGGGGTATCATTCTATACCCTTAAAATTTTAAGGTACTAAATGATTCTTTTTGTTAAGTTCGGGGTACTAATATGTGTTTTGGCCTATTTTTAATTAGGTTGTTAGTATTTAATACTTTCGACACAATAAGAACCGTAAAAACTATTGAACTGCAGGTTAAATAGTTTTTGGTTCAACAGTTTTTTTGTTGTTGCAAAAAACCGACTTCCAGTGAACAAATCAATTCCCGTTGAACCAGTTGGGTTGACTAGAGTTTTAAAAGTTGATTAATGGCATAAAAGAAATGTTTAAACTGTTGAACTATCGGCTAAACCTGTTTTTTCATGAAGAACGACTTGCGGTGAACAAAATGGTATATTGATGTCCTATGTATTAGTATAAAAAAGTAATTAATGTAATTACAATAGCTTAATTGTACAATCAATTATGTACATACATTCATTCAAATAAAGATGAAGAATCACGTAATAAAAGCTTGGCCTTTGTGTAAATTGTGGTTGTGGTAGTAGTAGTAGTAATATTAGAGATGACTATTGGGTCACTATTAGAGTAGGACCCTTTGTGTGTAAAGACACCAAAAAGTAGGCACTTCAAAAGCCCATATTGAGCATTATCACTAATTGGTATGGGTCCCCATCAATTTTTAATTATAGCCCACTTATAATAAAAGACACTAAAAGATGCATGTAAATGCAATTGGTTAACAAAATAACTATTGTTAGGATATTATACCCGAACATGGTATGTTTATTTGAATAGATCTTAAACATGGAAGAAAGGTTGATTGTCCATGGTGATTTTGCCATTAATGATCTTGTTAGGTTCGTTTTAATGGATACCGAAAAGCTGAAACCTCATATCGTCTAACAAAATGTCGTTATGATTTATCCTGAAAAGCATGAGCAAAGGTGAGACTAGCACGTAATTTTTGCCTCGTTAGCTTACCCTGATAAATAGTTTCAAATCCTAAAGTTTATACATACCGATCTCTTGATGATGGGTAAACACGTAGGAAACGTTGATAATGAAACTCGATCTTCCTATGCATATTAGTTAGAGAATATTGACAAGTAGAAAAACTGACGGTTTAGATGAGGGGAGGGAGATAATGGGTGGAATACACATGTCAGATTTTTATGTGAGTAGAAAGATAAGTAGGCAAAAGATGTAGGAGAATATAGCAATGCTCAGTTAGTTAAGGTGTATATTACTACACTGGGTTTCAATATACATGCCCTAGTGGATGAATATATGGTACTATTAGATTTCAATGTATTCTCTCTACTTGCACAACGGTATCTTTATTTGATGTGTTCTTTCACTTTCACATGTAGCATGGACCCAATGGTGAAATCACCCTTTTGTGGTCTCTTCTATTACGGATGATAGACGTTTAAAGGACGAGAATGAACGTTAAAATGAAAAAATTAAAATGTGGATGTAGTTTCTTGTGACAAAATATTGCTTGTCTTTAAGTTAAATAAATGAATAGTAAACATATACTATTTGATTAGACGTTAGAACAATATATATATAATCTGTAAAATGATAGATATAGACATGTTATCTTTGTAATAACCACATATATGCATTGAATTATTTTCATTTGTTTTTTTACTTGAATACAAATATACTTAACTTAGACTAGATTAGATCGCTTGTCGTGTGAGGCATGATTCATAATAAATTCGATTCAAAAGAATTGTAAGACGGTAACAAGTTAGAAAATGACTATTATCTTAAACGATAATATGACAAATACTTATTCGTTATCATGTTAGAAAAATATTAGCTCAAATGTATACTATGACCGTGATAGTTTGAATTAAAATAGGAAGCCTCTTCGAAAACAACCACCTTTGAATAAAATTATGGTGTTTTTCTTTCGGGTTATTGGGGCGGATTTGTTTTAACTCAAGTATACGCGATTAAACTGGAGTATTTCGTCATCGTTTATAACTTTTTTTTACCACCTTTAGCATATGTATCTAGTGAGTTTGAACGAGAAACATAAAAGATAATAGGATGTCCAACCACAAAATCACATTATTGGTGATTTGAAAACAACTGGAGTATATGTTATAGCATTATTATAATTTTGTTCCTAAGCAATAATACAAAGATATATTTCAATGATTTAAAGTCAGTTATAAAAACAAGATGGTTATATAAATTTTGAATTTAATGTAATGTAATCCCTACATGATAAGTTTCTTCAATAATTTTCTTTCAAACAGTTAGAAATATTAATGACGATAGTTACAACATATAAAAAGTCAATCCCCCATAACTTACATTGAATATTATAATTGAAATTCTTCAATAAAGAATATGAAAGAAGTAAAGTTATCTTTAAATAATGAAAGTGAAGGTGGATAGGTATTTTGGTAAATTTAAAAAAAATAAAAATTAAAAAATTAAAAAATAATAATAATAATAATAATAAATGTTAGCTTTAGCAAAATGTCCCACTTGTAGCGTCACTTGGTCTATTGATTTCAACTTACGTCCATTTCACAGATGTTAAGTTTTGGACCCACGGCTTTATAAGATCATTTTGGACTTTCGACCCGGTTTTACTAATATGACGACTTTTCTTAATTTTGACTTTTACTTATGATAAATTTTCCAATCAATTCTCATTCCTTAAGGAATGATAAAACAAAACTTGGGTCTAAATTTTTAAGTGTTTCGGGACCAGAGACATCTTTGAATGTTGACTGACGATTCTCGAAAGACCTGGCCACATACAATTGGTATTTGTTCTGGATTGTTGTTGAATTTGCTTATGCGTCACCTGTAATGCGTTTTTGTATACAACAAATACGTATGAAGTAAAATAAACAGTTTGGCCAACGAAGTTTTGAATATGGTGTGAATAACCACTATGAACCGGCTGGACCTAGGGGGTTCCGAAGGTTCACGGGAACTCAATGGATATTTGTAGTCTAGTGTAAACTTTTATTAAAAATCTCGATTTCTCCGAAATGAACATGATCCTAAAATTTTGTGTCGCGTGAATACATGTCTTGTTTAGTTAGTTCACTTATATGTAAAAGGGGGGAAAAATAATACATGTCTTGTTCAACCATGTATTCTTTACACTCATAAGTAAAATTGTGCACCTGCTGACTTTATGTCATGGATCTATCTTAAGGGAGGGTAGCCCACGTGTGCCACAGACCGCGTGCCGTAGGTTATCAATAGACATTTGGCGCTAGAGCATGAAACTCGCTATGTGATTGATATAGTCGTTACGCGGTAGCTTCTAGGTTAATCAATTGAAAAAGTCATTTATGCTCGTTTCAAAAGATTGCTAGACGCGCGCCAAGTTTAGTGGATAAGATATAGGAAGTAAAACGAGAAACCACATCATCCAAATCCAATTAAACATATTTTCTGCTTGATCTTTAGGTTTACATATCATTGTTAATTGATGATTGCAACCAATGAAGAATACAAGTATTTCTCGTATCGATTTTGAAGTATTTACCAAGGGTAATTCGATATTAGTTTCATATGAATGATCCATAATGAACGGTTAACAAAGACTTTAAGAATTACTCCATCCGTTTTGTAATAAATGTCCACATTGCTATTTTAGGATGTTTCAAAATAAGTGTTCATTTTGTATTTCAACAAATGAAAAAAAGTTTAACATGGGAAGATTATATTTGATTGATAAAGATTGTAGTTAATAGATTTTCCTAAAAATATGTGCATTTTTTAAGTAGACATTTGTTATGGGACAGATAGACTATATATGTCTTGTGTACCTACTACGGCTATAAATTTTATAAGATGAGCTATGCTACATCCATAAAAAAAAACCACAAAGAAACATTCACAAAAATGAGGTAGCATGTTTCTATTTGTGGCTTTTCAAATAATTTCTCTCTTTTATTTTTGATTAACCCAATTAAAACATTTCATCTCATTTTTGTGAATATTTTTGTTTTTTGTTTTTTCTTTAATGTAGCATAGCTCATTTTATAAACCTGTTTAAATTATGTCAAATGTTGTGCTAAGTGGACCTAAAAGTTGACATCCTCCACCATGAAAACAAAATTAGATAAAAAGGTATTTATAGTACTTTACCATCTTTTCCAATTACATAAAATTCGAATCACTTAACTAATACTTTTATAACTTTATCAATCATGGCATTTGTTTTCAATTCAATCTTTGAACAAAAAGAAAGGGATAAAAAAAAAAGTGTAACTACTTGTTTTTAACATTATTGAGGATCCATGTCATGTAATATGATCAAAAGTGGTCAAAAGTTACTCCAACCAATAACATTTTAAAATGCGTGACATCCCAAAACCCAACTCTGTAGTTACTACTTGATAGACCTTTAGCTTAATGGCATGTCTCGTTGAATTTCATCAACCTAAAAGTTGTGAGTTCAAGTGTCGTTAGAGACACTTGTGAGACAGATTGTGAGTTAGGTGATATGGGGGTGAATAAAATTGTCGTTCTAAATAAATTAAGCCTACTTGATAGAGCTATTTCGGAGTTTTATATATAAGGTATGAACTAAGGCCTTTCCTCTGCCTAACATAAAATTAGAAAATTGTCAAGATAAATGTAACATAATATACAAATTTAAAATGTATTAATGCATAATATTCAAAACTTTGTTTGGCTCATCAGGACTATGAGACTACTATAACAAAACGGGACCATTGGTCGGGGAAAAAAAACTTGGATTTTCAAATTTGAAAAAACTTAAACTTGAACTTTCAGTCTTTTTGACGAGCGCAAAAGTATTGGATACCTCATATTAGCAAAAAAAAAATATAATAAATAAATAAAAATTCCGAAATGAAAATTAATAACATTTAGAATCGCGACTACTGTCTACAACAGTTCAAAACTATTGATTAAAAGGTAGCCTTTTTATTACATATGTGAAAAAAGGGAGCAAAGAGTGGAGCATGGTTTTATAAACAAAGAAATGTCAAATAGAACCTGCACAAGAACATGGATATGAGATCAATTACCCTTTTAACTCTTTAAACACTTTTCTTATGCTTTCTCTTCAGCCGCATACAATGCCTTGATTTCTTCCACGTCGTCATAGCTTCCAAGGAAGATGGGGGATCGCTCGTGAATCTTCTTTGGAACCAAGTCAAGTGACTGTCATTACAATGTGTTAGATTTACATTTGATCAGTTTTTCATTATATACAGAAAATTGGATATGCCACCAGATTGACACTATCAAACAGTATAAGATGCATGATCGTTTATGGTAGGGGGTTAAATTGCAGCCAATATATGTAAGAAGGTAAACTTGGGTTACATCTTGTTGTTAAGAGATTAATATATACCGTGTCAGTGGAATATCTCTAGTAAAAACTTTTCCAATCATATTTAATATAATACTTATCGTGACAATTTTAAAAAAAGCATTCTGTTGGACCATTTTATACTAAATGTACCCTATTTCACCCACAATCCAGCTTAGAGATGCATAACGTGTTTGGGCCCGAACCAAAAAATCCAGAAAAGACCTGTTCCTAGGCCCAGTCGACCCGAAAGCGAATTTGGTCCTACTATGTTTCCCAAAGACCAGTCCTAGTCCCGGTTAAGCCCAAAAACCTCAGAAAACCCGGTCCAGAGTCCTGACGGCTCCTTCGGCCCTATTCTTAATTGAAAGATCCCATTTTAGTCCAAGTAGCTACTTTTTTTTCTTTAGTTTGAAAATTACAACCTATTGAATATGATTTAAATGTAGATGCAAGCAACATTTATAAATGTGACGTTGAAAGGTGCCATTACCCGTATCTTTCCAGTAAACGACTGTCCTCCAGCTTGTTCCATCAAGAACGACATCGGGAATACTTCATACAGAACCCTATTTCATATACAGAGCAACAATAGTAAACATAATCCATTGTGACATAATTTCTGAGATAGTCATCTATAAAGATCAGTTAAATGTACCTTAGTTTCCCACTTGGGCTCTTCTTATCAGCAGGGTACAAAAACACACCCCCATAAAGTAATGTGCGGTGGACATCAGCAACCATACTGTAACAGATGGTATTCAGTTATGTTAGCATTTTACAGTTTACTTGGTCAAACTTAACCATAATAAACAATTTTTAAGCTATACAATGGTTTTGGTAACGATTTCTATAAGTTCGGTGACCAGATTAGAAATGAAGTGAAAGTGTGTTGCTATTTATTGCAATTTGCCCTTAATGATGAAAGAATAATAAATAGCTTACAAGTGATACTAACGTAACAATTTTAAGAAAGCTTTCAAAACTAAAGTACTAATATACCTTCCAATATATCTTAAAGATTTGGCTGATGAACCATCCGTGGGATACTTGCATTTTTCCACAAACCTGAAACTCAGAGAATGTCAAAAAGACGCATCATAAAGACACCCACGAAAGTGGGACAGAACATAACTGACATACTTTGCAGTGGGACCATCCCAGTTCTTAGCATTTCCTTCATTGACCGAATAGATCTTTCCTTTCTTTGGGATCTGTATATGTAGGAGTTAGATGCAGTCATATGCAGAAAGTATATATGAATGACCATAATATATACGATGTAAGCATGAAATGTAAATATAATTCTTAAAACTAAGGTGTAAGGCATAAGACACAAAAAAAAAACTTCTTTCATCACAATAAAATGTTTCGTTGAGGAAAAGTTGTGTTCACCTAGTATCCAAAATATCCTTCGCCAAAACACATAGCGGGCAGGTAGTTTCTCTCTAGTTGATTGTGATTTTGATAATTTAGAATCAAAATTGTTATGTTTAGATAAACAAGCAAGTCATGGGCATAACAAACCTGATTATTGAGATAAATCAACTGACTATCTGATCATCGATATTTGAAAGGCTAAAAAATGACGGACCTTGATGTCCGGATGGGTGAGTATAAACTCTCCTAGAGATGGATCAAGAGTAAAACCATTCACACCAGATCCAGTGCTCAAAACAAACTGTGAAAAAGAATGTATTTCTCAGAGAGTAAATTATATAAGAAAATAAAAATTCAAGTCAGCGATCAAATTGGTTCACAAACTTCACGTAACGAGTGTTGAACAAGTTCATGCTCAACCATGTGAAAATTAAAGGAATCAATAAATCAGAAAAAAGTTGAAGTCAAACTTCAGACCTATTTACTTAAATATGGTTTGATTCGAGTTGCGTTTTTTGTATAACACGTCAAACAGGTAACATATAAAGATTTAGCTAAAAAGGAAATGGGTCAAACAGGATTAAAGTCAGCCATGTATGTATAAACCTCTTACCTAAATGATATTCAAAAAGATAAGACTTTTACTGATATGATATTTTTGTGATCATACGTGACACGCTAATTATTTTCTTCGAATTTGATTTTTGGGGACCCAACCCATTTCTACTTGAGCCAAAAGATTACCCATTACCCAATTCCTATCTCTAAAAAGATTTTATTCTCACCGTGCAAGAGCTACCATACATGCAGTATCCAGCAGCCAGCATATTCTTTCCAGGCTGCAGTACATCTTCTAAAGATGGATCATCACCGTCTTTTATCATGTAGATCCCAAAAATCTAAAAAAGGAAATGTTAGTTCATCACAATCAAAAACGCCATCATGAAGAAATTTCAACATATGTATACAAAGAACCAACACAAAAATGTAACAAGTGTTAATGAGGTGTCATACAGTTCCAATGGAAACGCCACAATCAATGTTGGAGGATCCATCTAGCGGATCAAACACAACACAATACCTGCATAATTTGCATATACGTTCTCAAAACAAATGAAGCTGAAAAATATTATTAAAAAAAAAAAAAGTGATTAAAAATACAATCGTTTCTTACTTTCCACGCTTAGACGGCTCAACAATTATTGCTTCTTCATCCTCTTCAGAAACAAGTATGCACTGAAAGAAGATTAAATGACACGGTTAAAGAGTAAAACAGTATATAATATGACGATGAAAAATATTTACAAACACTCACTGTTCTGCCGCTGCTGACCAAAGCTTTCACGAAAACTTCATTTGAAAGAACATCCAGTTTCTTCTGCTCTTCTCCCTGAAATCAGAACAGACCCACCACATTTTATAAACAAGAGCAAAGATTTTGGCACCCGATGATAGGGTGACGTTTCGGATAGGGTGACGTTTCATAACAAGATAAAGATGAGCGGGTCATTTTCTCATAAGGGTCAAAACAGGTCGGTTTAGGTCAGGTTGACCTGCAAACACTTTTCTTCTGTAAGGAAGGCCTATGTACTAAAACAGATTTTGGTGACCCTTGACTTGTTATCTTTTTAGCTAATTTATTTATTTGACATATTGGAGATAAAACACAATCCAAGTTGACCCATTCATAAGTAATTGGGTTGATACTGCCAACTCCCAAGTACGAGTGTTCTGGGGTTAACTTGCCAACACAATGGTCATGTTGGGTTGACCCATAAACATTTTTTTGTCCATTTTTATCAATAAGTGATGAGGTAGTTATGTTTACAAAAACAAAGACACTAGGTCACTTTCAACACTTCACCCGGTCCTATTTGACCATGTGACCCATATGAGATGATTTATAACCAATTTGACCCATTAATCGCTTCATGGGTCAAAATTTACAGCTTTGTCGAGTAGTATGTATTTTGTTAACTTGCCTGCACATTGGTCTCTCCAGCAAGTCCAATGAGCTTAGCCAAACCCGCCTGCACAAACAAACATCAAATTATAAGAACAGATTTCTCAACATGTCAAACACTAAGCAAGAAGTTGCTTGTATAGCATTAATCACTAATTTCCCAAATAGATAGCCTGGTTTTCCAATCAGCTATATTTTCAGTTCATCAAAGCAACTTTAACCAGATGTCATTAGTGACAGATTAACATATAAATCAGCAAAAAAACAAAACTGCAGTAATATAATTATTTTTTTAAAGCAAGCTAATCAAAACTTAATATAGTTTGCAAAGTATATCACCTTTAATAATCATGGAGTGTTTGGGATTGCTTTTCCAAATAAGCTGTTTTAAATAAGCAGTTTCATTACTAGCAAATAATTATCTATGCTTCTAAGTCCTTTAACTAGAAATCCAAAACATGAGCAGAACACAATAACTGCTTAAAGCACTTTAGAAGCAATTCCAAGTGGACCAAACACCCATTTATTTAATTGCTTCAACAATCACAATCATTGTGGGCATGTTTTGAGATTCCGCTCTCAAACTCATTTCATTCAAACACTCAAAACTAATCATTTGCGATTTAAAAACATGCCAAACACATAGTAATACATAAAACAAATCTCATTAGTGTCTGGCATTGCGCTAGCAAAAACGACACCTGCTTTTTTAGAACTGCGTTTTCTCCCTTAAAAAACGCGAATAATAACTTTTTGATGATAATTTGCCAAATAATATTTCCCAGTTATCCCACAATCGCAATAATGAGATAATCACTACCCCAATACACCTTCTAAACACAAAAGAATAACAACAACAATACCCAATCCTACTAATGCACCACACATGGTATGAAGAACTCATGACTTAGACACTTATATCCCTACCCCAAAAGTATATACACTCCTCCTAGAAAAATATCCAACAAGTATACCTTATTAAATAAAGGACTGAGATTCTCTCAAGTTAGTATAAACATGACCAGTCATGTTCTCTCAGAAACAAAAGAAAGACCGGGACCTGTAGTAGACCCCACAGTTTTGTTTGTGAGGGAACATGACCGGCCATATTTATACTTGAGAGAATCTCAATCCTTAAATGAAACATCAAAGACACAACAATACTACGAGTAAGACACTCACACCGCTAATAAAAAAAGAAATTGATTGGCACACTCTCATTTTTTATTTGCACACTCAAATGTAAAACTGGTGAAGCAACGTATATAATAAATGTACAATTGTTGAATGCACGGATTAGAGTGTGCAAGTTAAGAAATGAGAGTGTGCAATAAGAAAACTCCAGCAAATATACAAAAATAACTGAAAATCTACAACATCAGAATACACAACATTTCACAATCCCACTAATGTGCATGGTACGATGAAAAGTAAGATATAGACAGTCACATCACACCCCTTAGCTTGCAGAAAAACATCGGCCAAAAGGTTAGAAACCATGGTTGACCAAATAAAAAAATCCGCAAGCAATATACCCTTACCCCAAAAGTTCAACGTTGACAATCTTACCCCTACCTCAAAACTTTTTTTTTTTTTTTTTTGGTAACCATGGTTTAAACCTTTTGGTCGACTAATCTGCGCAGACTCAAACCAGGTAAATCCCTCATAAGAAAAACATGAAAAAGAAAAGACAAATAATAATAAGAAGAACCTTATTAACAGCAGCACAAACAAACTTGCAACCAAGAACAATGTGACTAAGCAAAATACTAAAATCACCACGTGACTCCGGATGTTTCGACTGTTCATTCAACACGAATCGTGTGATCGTCATTAAATCTGTCCTAAACGCATCTGCCTCATGATCCATCTTTTTTTCAAACTTTTCTTTCTTTCTTTTTCAAAAAAAAAAAAATAAGACTGTATTTTTTATGATATATTATGGATGATATAAATAAAAACACACGGTTCAATGAGGAGATGATATATAGTGATATATTTTTGAATGAGATGATTATGTTATCTGATGTCAGTGAAGGGTTATGTGACACGTGTCGTGACACGGCGTGACGGTGACGCTAGAGGTTATGCTATTTTACGTACAGTGAAGATAATTGATGAATGAAATGAAAGATGGTGTGAGTTTGTGTGTCATGGGTGTGCTTGTGTTGTGGAATGTAGTTTAAGGACAATTTTTAGTTTTTTTATGGTTTTGGCTTCTTGTGTGAGATTTTTTTCATTTTTGGTCCTTTTTGTATCTATAAGTATCTTCACCAAAAGGTTTAGGTGTCGACTGAGTTATACCGTCGTGTTATAGCAAAAAGTGCTATCACTTTAATATTTTTCTTATATAACTTATAACTTAATAGAAAAATATACTCCTTTTATCATTCAGGTTATAGGACACTTTCTGACCCACACTTAATTCAATAAAACAAAAATAACACAAAATTATGTCGTATAATACGGCTGTTAATTTTGGCGCTATGCCTTATAACTAGGGTGAGGTGTGCGTGGAGCCATAAGGCTCGCGTATAGGGCACCAGCCAGTCCTATAAGGCTGAACGCAGCAAGAGTGAATCGAGTGTCGATCGAGCCATATGGCGATCGATGTCTTATCGATCTCCTTGATGTGGAGCCAATCGATCGCCAGGAAAAATGCCCGTCTCGTTCGTCCACACGATCGATAAGAACAAAGCAATTTAAGTCCCTTTTTCTTGCTAGACGTTGAATCCAAACAAAAATATATATATAACCGTTTGAAAATAATAATTTTTGTACCGTTTGGTTAAAAAAACTACTAAAACTATCCTATAAATACACAACTTATTTACACACTAAACTCACAAATCTTACAATCCTCTCTATCAAAAATCTCACAATCCTCTCAAGCAAAAATGTCTAAGAAAACACCACCAACCAAAGGCCGAAAATCCCGTTTGGCACAAAATGCCCCGATATTTTAACACCGATCCGACTTTCCTGCTTAACCTGTCTCACCAAGAATCAAATTCCAACCCCTCGCCAATATCAATCCCAACAAGCTCCACAACAACAACCTAACAATCCATTTAGTATGAATCGCCCATTTGTTCCATCAGATCAAAACATCCACCACCACCAACAACAACAAAGCTACTCCCGTCGAAGCAACCAATCTATGTATGGGTCACCCGAATCCTGTACCGCCCAACAATGGATTCATCAACGTCTTCATATTCAAATTATCAAGAATATTCTCCGGCTAACCGTATCAATCTTGAGGGTTTTGATTTCGATGACCAACTATACAACAATCCTAATTTTATGCCGGAACCGATCGTTATCCGGCCAAGAGTATCACGGTTCGTACCGGTTCGCTCATGGATCGTGATCACGATTCGGTAACCTTGATGACGAGAAGAAGAAGAATGTCGGAGAAGAGACGCCACCGGCCAAACCAAAGAAACGAGCTACAAAGGCAAAGAAGAAGGTTGTCGAGAAAGAAGCCAAGAATGATTTGTCGCTTTGGTCCAAAGAAGAAGAGATCGCCTGCAACGCTTGTGTGATGTATCCCAGAATAGTGTAACCTGAAACAACCAAACTGCTAGAGGATTTTGGCGTAAAGTTATTGATTACTTTCGAAGGAGGTTGGTGCGAAAGAACCTACAACTCTATCATTACAAAGTGGAAAAATAGGATTCGGCCCTAGAGTTAGTCAATTTTGTGCCATTTACAACAATGCTCTCAAGAATTACTGGTGAGAATGACTCATTGTTTATACACGAAATAATGTGATGAATACCAAATAGTGTGTGGTCATCCGTTTGTTTTGGAGCATTGTTGGAAGATTTTGAGGGACCATTTTGCTTGGAAGGATAATGAGATGCCGCTTTTTAAGCCAAGATGATAGTCACAAGAAAGCAAGGACTTAACCAGCTCGGATGTGCACTCTGATGTGCCTTCGTCTGCCTAATAGACCAATTGGTCGTGGATACCGAAAGAAGAATAAAAAGAAATC
This sequence comes from Chrysanthemum makinoi, assembly GCA_910596185.1. NCBI lineage: Eukaryota > Viridiplantae > Streptophyta > Magnoliopsida > Asterales > Asteraceae > Chrysanthemum > Chrysanthemum makinoi. The sequence continues at coordinate 166,520,737 of OU343224.1, forward strand.
TTCGGAGTTTTCTATGGAAGGTGTTGCCGAGACATAGGGCAAGATCAAGTCCAAGGCATTCGAAAGCGTAAGAAGGAGTGGCAGACCGCACTATGGTTTGAAGAAGAAAGAGCTAGAACAACGCAAATCGAGCTGGAGATTGAGCAAAAGAGAGAAGAAAGACAAAAAATTGGCACTAGAAGAACGAAAACTTGAATTAGAGGCTCAAAAGAAATATGATGCAGATCTCATGTTCTATTGCACGCCAATCGACTAATCTTGCCCAAGCATAAACAACAAACAATGCAAAAACTCAAAGAGGCGATCAAGGCACGCCACAACCTAGATTTTTAATAAGTGTTGTAATGTTTTAATAAGTTTCGTAATGTTTTAATTTTATTTGAATTATTATGTAACGTTTAATTATTAATGAAATTTTATTTTGTGTTAAAAATGTTTTTTTTTTAAATTTAAAAAAAAATAATAAATAAAAATGAACCAATCGCCTTATTAAACACCTAATCAGCCTCAAGGTCACTTGGAGAGAAAGCTGACGTGGCAGAGAAAATGAGGGGGATTGAATCCCCCTACTGGGGGCAGCCTAACACTGCACACATTGTGTTCTGATTATCTGCAGTTTTTTTCTTTTGAGAGACTAACTATTTTCTCAATGATTTAGCATTAGTTAATTTATATAGGCTTAAGTGACATTTAGTTATGAGTTGAAATTAAATCCACGGTCTATTGTTTTAGATCGCTCATTGACCTGTCAACTGAAGTTTTATAATACACGAGTGACTAGTATCTTAACATACTTTTTTTCTTTTTAAACCATATAATTAGGGATTAAAGATTTGCCATAGTTGTTTGAAACAAATTGACGTTTGCATACTAGGTTAAAAGGGATGTCATCTTCGAGGTAAATGGTCTTGTAGGTATAGATGAGATGATATAAAAGATGCTCGGAGGGTTTAGGTCGATGTTGCTCCAACAAGTCAATCATTCGAGATATAAAGCTTGCACGCATATGTAGTTCCATTTGATTTAATAAATCTTAATGTCATGGAGGAGAGAAATAGCATATTAACATTGCGCGAATGAAGTTGAGAGATATGTATCTTAAACTTCGATAATGAGGTCTCTACTTATAGCGTGAAGGGCAAGTGACTATCTATTTAGCATCATTTGTTATACAAGACGAGAATCTTAGTAATTGAACATGAGTCACACAAATATCGAAGTATGACATGGACTTGCAATGCACACCTTCTCTAGTTTTGTTAAGTCAAGGACATGCCCCCCTTACTAGTACGTGAGTTCGAAAAGTAAGTCTCACTTTTTTAGTAAAACCAACAAATGTTATAGTTAGGATTGCAAGTTTAATGTGAAGCATATCTCAAACATTATATCATGAAATGGGTAAGTTTAAGTTCGAGGTTTAAATTGCACCATCCGCGGGGCTTGTGTCCTCCATATCTGTGTTTTAGTGACATTTAGTTATGAGTTGAAATTAAATCCATGAACTATTATTTTAGATACCTCATTGACTTGTCAACTCAACTTTTGTGGTAGAGGGGTAACTAGTATCTCGAAAGTATTGATCTAAATGGTAAGATTTATTCAAACGGTAAGAAATGAGTAAATAATTGTACCACATATTTTAAATAAGAAAAATAAATAATAGTGAGATGATCTATTTTCATGAATGATCTAATATTTCATATGTGGCTTCTTCTCATTCTTCTCATCTTAATTATATTTCTCATTTGATCCTACCTCCTAGTATCTTAACATACTTTTTTTCTTTTTAAACCGTAAAATTAGGGATTCAAGATACGACAATTGATTTTGTATGTATAATTAGTTGTTTGAAACAAATTGACGCTTGCATAATAGGTTAAAAGGGATGTCATCTTCAAGGTAAACGGTCCGGTAGGTATAGATGAGATGATATAAAAGATGCTCGAAGGGTTTAGGTGGATGTTGCTCCAACATACAAGTCAACCATTCGGGATATAAAGCTTGCACTCATATATAGTTCCATTCGATATAGAAAATCTTAGTGTCATAGAGGAGAAATAGCATATTAACATTGCACGAATGAAGTTGAGAGATATATGTTTCTTAAACTTTGATAATGAGGCATCTACTTATAGCACGAAGGGCCATTGACTACCTATCTAGCATCATTTGTTATGCAAGACGGAAATCATAGTACGTAAACACGAGTCACACAATATCTAAGTTGACATAGAGGTGGTATGACATAGACTTGCAATGCACACCTCCTCTAGTTTTGTTAAGTCAGGGACATGCTCTCGTTACTAGGGTGTTAACTTTCTTTACTAGTAAGTGAGTTCGAAAAGTAGGTCTCACTTTGCTAGTGAGACCAACAAATATTTAAGTTAGGATTGCAAGTTTAATGCGAAGCATATCTCAACATTATATCATGGAATGGGTAAGTTCAATTTTGAGGTTTAAATTGCACCATCCGCGAGGCTTGTGTCCTCCATATCAGGGCGTGCTCCGTCCATATGAATCTTTAATTCTTCGTTGTCTTAAATCGATAAGTAACAATTTAGCAAAGGATAATGTGGTTGTTGTCTTAAATTGATAAGTAACAATTTAGTAAATCATTATTTATAGGGATAATAACCTATTAAAGCACTATAGTCTGCGTAGCAAACTAAAAAAATAACTCTTTTAGAAATTAATGTTGATATTTTTGTCTATCTTTAAGTATTATGACCATTTTACCCTTCGAAAAATATTTCAAAAAAAAATTATTAAAAAAATTTCAGAAAATTTTTTAAATCTAAAAAAAAAATCGCATGTCACAAAAGAAATTCTAAAAAAATTATTTTAAAAAAAATTCAAAAAAAGAATTTCAAAAAAAATTCGTAAATTTTTATAATGCTTAATTCCGTTTTATACGTTTTCACCTGTTTTTTATTCACTTTTAATTATTATTTTTTTTGTCACAAGTGAATTTTTTTATCGAATTTTTTTTTATTACAAAATATTACAAAAAAAAAATTCAATTTTTTTCGCGTGTCACAAAAAAAATTCTAAAAAAACACATTTCAGCAAAAAAAATATTTGAAAAATAAGTATTTCGAAAAAAAAATCTAGAAAAAAAAAATTTGGAACAAAAATTTCGAAAAATAAAAGTATTTCGAAAAAAATTCATAAAAGGTAAAATGGTCATAATATGGTCATAATATTTAAAGAAATACAAAAATGTCAACATTAATGTCTAAAAGAGTTATTTTTTTAGTTCGCTACACAAAGATATATTATACTACGGAATTTGCTATATAATGCCTATCGGGCAATAGTTAAGATAAATATAATATAAAACTTTGACTTTATTAAATTAAAAATTACATATATTCAAGGTAAATTGTATGTTTACTTTTTTTTTTTTTGAACGGCAAATTTTTTAGAAGACTAGCAAGATGCTAGAGAATTACAAAGAAATGGAACTAGGACATTTGATCCAAGAGATCCAATCAAAGTTACTTTTACATCTACTAGAACACCAAGTATAAGACAACAAGACAATCTCGTCAAAAAGTAAATCCAATCGCGGTTGAGAGCTTCCAAACAGCACTTGATTACGGAATTTCCAAATCACCTACCACATGACATAAAAGACTCATTCTAACACACTTTTCCTCCCTTTAGAGAGACGAAGAGCATTGAACCAAGAAAGTCAATCAACATAAGACATACATTCCTGAATATCCAACAGGAAGTCTCTCCAGCACAACTACATATGGGGCAAAGGATGGATGGGATATCAATCCCATGAAGAGACAAATTTAATCGAGTAGGCAATATGTCCAAAGACACTCTCCAAGCAAAAACATTGATCTTTATAGGAACAACACTAACCCATCTAGTGGAAGGACCAACCACAAGCAATAAAGAATCATCAATATAAGATCGCACCGACCTAACCGAGAACTCACCCGAGGGGTCAAGAGACCGAACCCATCTATCATTTTGATTGGTAAGGACCAGTGGAACGATTTTATCAACAAGGAGTTGTAGTTGCTCTTCTTCTACACCTCCACGTGGGTCACGCCTAAAAGAATGGGCCAAAGAGGTATCTCTAAGCTTAGTTGCAACATTCACCTGTTTATCGCATTCCAAGGCATACAATTTTGGAAACAAGGATTTCAAAGAAGAATTAGATAGCCAAATATCCTCCCAAAACAAGGTCTGATCGCCATTGCCCACTTTCTTCTTCACAAACGAATTCAGATTAATACCCTTGGCAGCTAATAAATCAAGCTCTCGCAAAATAACAATCCAAGTAGAAGATCGATGCAACATACCTGAATTATTAAGGGCACCACGATCTCCATAAATAGATTTTATAGTATGAGTCCATAAAGACGAATCACAAGAGATGAACCTCCATATCCATTTAAACAAGAGAGCTCTATTAAGTGCAAAAAAACTAGAGACTCCAAGCCCTCCTTTTTTCTTTGGGCCAACATTTTCTTCCATCCAATCATATAAATTTTCCTCTCTTTACTATCCACACTGTTAAAAAAATCTCGACGAATGGATTCCATTTTGTTAAGAATACCCAAAGGAACCTTATAAACCGACATCTGATAAAGAGGCATGGAAGTTAACACCGACTTTAAAAGAGTGAGACGACCGCCAATTGAAAGAGTTTTTATTTTCCATTTTGAGAGACGCGAGGAAATTTTAGCAAGAATATCCTCCCAATAACAACTTCTGGAGCTAGAATCACCTATCTTAACGCAAAGGTAAGTAAATGGAACACTTAGAGTGGCACATCCAATGGAGTTAGCTGCCATGTTGATAACATCTTGAGGCATACCAATACCCATGAGTTTACTTTTGTGAAGATTGATCTTGAGACCCGAAGCCAAGTAAAAACAATTCAGCATGTTAACAATAGTGTGAAGGTTCGACTTATCCCATTTCCCTATGAATACTGCATCATCCGCATACAACAAATGCGACAAGGTCAAGGAGCTGTCTAATTGTATACCCTTATAAAGACCGGCATGCAAAATATTATTGATCGAAATTTGAAGACTTTCCATTACCAAAATAAATAGAAACAAAGATAAGAGATCATCCTGCTTCAAGCCTTTGTGAAACTTAAATTCTGGAGTCGGACTGCCATTAACAAGAATAGACCCCATGACGGAATTAAGGCACCCTTGAATCCAACCTCTCCATTTAATTTCAAAGCCAAATTTTGTTTAAAATATCATCAAAAAAATATATCATTTAATGTGCCTTAACCATTGTATCATAAATTCCTTTCACTACTGGTATAATTTGCATATATGACATTGTGTGTATGTGAATAATAAAATACTCACTAAAAGATATTTTTCACATTCTAAGATAAAGGGTACATTGTAATAGTAATTAACTATTAAATATAAAACATTTACAGTTAATTAACCCAATCTTTTTCTTTTTATCGTAGAATCATTTTGAAAGTCATCTACAAACCCATATCAAGTAAAATCAAGAGTTAATTGCATTTTTGGTCCCTGTGGTATGGCCAAATTGCAGGTTTTGTCCCTAAAACTTTGAATGCATGATAGTCCCCATTTTGAAGTTTGGATTGCAATTTTGGTCCCTAGATAAAGTGAAATGACTAAAATACCCTTAATCTTATTCAGAGAAGACAATGGTAATTTGGTCATTTCACACCGATTAAGGACTAAAATTGCAATCCAAACTTCAAAATGGGGACTATTATTGCACTTTCAAAGTTTTAGAGACCAAACCTGCAATTTGGCCATACCACAGGGACCAAAAATGCAATTAACTCTAAAATCAATGACTCATTGCCAACAGATGAATTAGATAAAGTGATAAACTCTATTAGCTGGTAACCAAAGTTAAAGGAGTCAAAGATCACATATTCACGTAATCGCATCTACTAGTCCCTCTTTAATTAAGTCAACAACTCATTACGTACCAAGTTTTTATTTAAAAATAGTTACTACTATCAACACCTATTACCCCACATTTAAATTTAGAGGTGTCAAAATGTGCCCAAAGAAAAAATGAGTTAAATAAGCAAATTTTTAAAAGATTTTGGCACATTTAGCTCCATCTTTTTATTTTTTTAAATGAGCATATATAGCTCAATGAAAACTTAAATGAGCACTAACGAGCACATTGTTTTTTCTCAATTGTAAAACATTACGATTATTTTAAAGAATTTTTTTATATATAATATGTTTAAGTTTTTTAATATAAATAAGATATTACGTTTAAGGTATTTATTTCGTCGTTTTAGTTATTTTATTAAGCGATTTGTATAACATGCGCAATACCATTTGACCCGGTCCGCTTAAACTCCTCAAGTCTCGCCCGTGCTCCGCCTGCCTCGCACCTGCTCCTACCGCCGTTTGACACCTCTACATTTAATCATCCTCAAGCCTCTTTTATCTACCTGAAAATACTATAACATAGTTTTTTTTTATCATTTTTTGTTCTGTATTATTTTATCTTTTAATACTCTTGACTTTTCAAATTTTATATTGTTTGTTTCTATTTCTTTTTCGTTACTTTTTGTTCGTAGTTTTATAATAAAAACATTTTTAAAAAATAGAAGAAAAAAAACAAACAAGCTAAGGAAAGTAGGAAAATGATATGCATGACTAAAACTTGTACTTAAATACATGTCTAACTTTAAGATCATGACATGTGTCAAAATCAAAAATGAAAATTATGAGAAAGAAAATGCATGTTTCATGTGTCACATGATTTAATGCTTTTAGATGTAGCTTTGACATGAAGCAGTGCCTCTATCACTACTCAAAGAATTACTTGTGTTATAAGAGGGTACGAATATTCCGTCCTTTTAAAAATATCAAAATCTCAAAACAAGATAGGAGCCGTACATGTAATTTACAAAAGATTAAAATACACGAATTTGTTTTCTAAATGGCATCACATCTTGTTTAAGAAAATAATAATTTCTTAAACAAATAATTTTTATCCCGAATTAAAGTATGTTAAAGTTGACATTATAGAAGTGTCAAGTGTGTACTACACGACTTTTATACACCAACAAATTGAATCCATGTGACACACTTATCTCTAGCAATGTTGTGTTATCTTTTCGTAGCTTTTGGGACATTTTCTCTTTTTACCTTGGTGATTCAATACAGTTAATTAATTAATCCAATCTTTTCCTTTTATTGTAGTAGAATCATTTTGAAAGTCATCTACAAACCCGTATCTAGTTAAATCAATGACTCATTGCCAACAAATGAATTAGATAAACTCCATTAGCTGGTAACCAAAGTTAAGGGAGTCAATGATCACATCTACTAGTAGGGCCGAGCAGAATCAGACGAAAAAAACCGACCCGAACTGATAAACTGATTGAAACTGGGCTGAACCGAACCGGACCAACCTTATTCGGTTCGGTTTTACCTGGTTCCGGTCAAAACACTTTTTTGGTTTGAAATAGCTAAACCGCGCCAATCTGAACCGAACCGATCTTATTCGGTTCGATTTTGGTTTCGATAGATTTTACTAGTTCGGTTCTCGATTCATGTTTTACTTTTATTCGGTTTTCATGTCGGGTCGGGTTTGGTCAGCTCGGATTGACACGTTTTACCTTCTACCTCACATTTAATCATCCTCACCTTTCCTTTATCTTCCCCTAACAATACAACACTGTTAGGTCACCATGTTTGTAACACAAGCATCAATATAAGAACTAAAGAAAAGAAAGGATCGGTTGAACAAGACAAACAATACGCGTAGGATTGAGAGAATAGTTATGCGTGAGTATTGAAATGAAATGAACAACCAACCCTCAAGTGAGGGATTACAAGATTATTTATAGGAGGGAACTAGGGCAACACTCCAAGTTCCCATCCTTTACTTATTGGGCTTTGGATAGGCTCATGGGCTTTCTACATGAGCCTAACCTTGATTACTAACATAAAAGCCATAATTAAGCTAACTATTACATATTAATTACTAACACTTGAATTCTAGTTTAGGAGTGATTCCAACAATCTCCCCCTAAGTGTTAGTGATTGATAATATAAACGCTAGTAGGTGCCGTTGTAATAGTAGCTTTGACGCCTTCTCGACATTCTTCTTCTCTGTGAGAAGAAATGCCTTAATTCGAACAATCTCCCCAGTGTAGAGAAATTGTTTCCTTTGAAGTATTCTGCTTTGACGTCAACATTATCTTTGTTCTTTGATCTTTGTTCTTTGTGAAGGAAGTGATAGTATGTTGTTATTGTCTACATCAGATCCGCTTCGTTGCTCCAGTGTCTCCACGTCTTTCTCCAACATGCTCACACGCTCTTAACGCTGGATTTCAAGATCGATGTAGTTCTCTTAGTCTTTAGACTTTGTAGATTCTTTGACTTTGACGAAGAATCATTCTGATTTTGTGTTGCCTTTTGAAAGAACTTGAATTAGTGATAATGTTGGCATGAGCATGTGGAGAATCTGCACGATCTTTTCTACCCGCAAGCATCCATAAGAAGAAAACATAAAACATGGGTTAGAAATAATCCAGCTTACTAGTTTGAACTTCGAGAGTGTTAAGCACAAAGATAGTGTGAAAACACAACTCTAATTCTCACAAAGGTCGTTCTGAACCGAGTCCCACAAGTGAGATAACGCGATGTACCGGCACACCTACAAGTTCAGATGAGTCGCCGAGGTACAATCAAGCATCACCTCACGATCAGAGACCGCTTGAGACACACTAAGCGTAATCCACGGGAGTTACCGGTGACCGCTGTCGTGGTCGCTTTATGTTGACCCTCGGCAGAGTTTCCATTCAATCACTGAGGATCACATGTGAACCTCTCATAAATGTTCTCGACAGATTGCTAAGATCTATGAAGGACTCGATAATGAATCACTTGCGTTCTTATTGATGAACGACATGCGATGAATTGTCAAGTGTACCTAAGAGATCTTTTTATGAATCTCGTGGCTCTAGACTCAATAGTGCGCTTTGGTTTTCCCCGAGCGAGACTAGGGAGAGGGCCTCCTTGCTTCAATACCAGCAATCTCTAAGAGAAAGCCGATAGTTTATGTAGGGTTTCCCTGAGAATGAAACAAGTTTCTGTTGAGAGAAACTTGAGTGGCTAAGAAGGTTTAGTGCATGCGCCACCGGGTCCATGACGACTTTGATCTTCAATACCGTGTCATCAAGTGACAACCAAGAGCATATGAATTGAACCCGTTATCTGCCCTAAGTTGAATAATCTGGAGGGCTATTTCTTTTCACCCTTTTCTTTGCATTTCCTTTTAATTCTTCAACTCCTTCTTTCTCCGATTCTCATTTTCTCCTTTTTATAATCATACCTAAGGACTTCAAGATTCTAACTATTGGTGGTGTCCTTGGGTAGATCCCTCTGGCTCTGGCGGATCATAGGACGGTTATTCCTAACCTTAATCACCTTATAACTCCATTACCACAAAACCAATTTGCATGAAAATCTCTCAAAGTATTTATAAGTAAGAGACATTTTGTAATACTTCGAGAGTTTTATATTTTGCAGAAATACTCCCCCTCCACACGTGCTTAAGAGTTTTGACTGAAATCTGCACGGTGAGGGAAGAGCGCGCACTTTTGAATTGATCAACTCATGATAGACAATCCCCCGCTGAGACACCATACGCTGCATAGTTAAATAGATGCATTGTCAGCTTTTAGGTGACAACTAGCTCTAATAACTACCTTGAAGGTGTGGAAAATCCTTGAAAGGTTGTCAAACCCGTCAAAGTTCATGTCTACCAAGAGTTTCTAATGGAACATTCTACTCAGACAAGTCCTTTGCGAGACACGTTTACATCACTAGCGAAGTAGCTTGAAATTATTACCCGTCCCGGACAAGTCTTTTCGATTTACTAGCATTTCAGAGTTCGTCAATTCGTTGGTTAAGTCTATTCACACGATGATTCTATTGCAAGTTACAACATATTTCTTATCACATAATTTTTTTCTCCCTCTCAAAAATGGCATATAAATGTTATTTTTGACGAAATTTTGATATCGAATATGTCCATTTCGAGTTTTTCAGGAAGATTACCACAAAGAACAATTTGTGAACAAAGTTTTTAAGCAAATACTCCCCCTCAACAAATGATGTAAACTTTTGAGGTTTTGAAAAACATAAGGGGAAGTACTTGTTCTTTTGAGCAAAACTTTGAAAATGAAAGGTTTGATTAGTTTTACTCAAAAGTAAGAAGCTTTCGCTCCTTTTATAAGGATTGTGGCAATCGCTGCACTACGTGGTCCTTTCATTACAAGTACGGGTTTTACATCATGTGTGTACAAGCCATTATGAATAAGTCAAACAGACAAAATCACAATCAAGAAAGTTAATAGTGTACCCAATGATTACGCATGACCAGCTACTTTCGAGGACGTGGGATGTCGAATCGAAAAGCATGGTCTTCCTCCCATATAGCTCTCCAACCGCTTGCATCCGATCCGATGAATCAACCTTTCATCAATGCTAGAGATAGACCGAAGAAAATCCTTGCGATCCTTTGAATTCCAACTCTTCGTCTAAATTATACCCAACTCAATGTCCTTCAATCGATATGCCAATCCATCTCGAACCATCTTCATGGTGGCGTCATAGAACTTGGGAATTTCATCGAAAGTCATGACGCAAGTATGATTACTTTCACTTAGGTAGATAAACCCAAACTTTGGTTTATGAACGATTTTGTACTGAGGTTCTTGATTGATTTCGTTGAAGTGTAAAAGTGATGCAGTGATATTTGAGTTGTTATGGTAAGATTCGACCCGGGTGGAGATCTTTAACACGCTTTTGATTAGATGCGTATGAAAACAAGGAGGCAAGAATGTACTTGATCCGACTCTCGCTGAGGTTCGTGTCAGGGGCTTAGGCATGTCATGATCCTCACCACCAGTGTATGTAAAGTGATTACCGGTTTTCTCCATTGGTGGTGTAGTTTCTGAAACCCTTGGTTGATCAGATGGTGGTGGCTGTGTAGCTTGTTGTATAGTGGTGAAAACCTGCTTAACCATTTGTCGAATCATTGGATGGAGTTACCTTCTTAACATATTTTGTTGTTGACTTAGTTGTTTCTTTTGTTTATGGAGGTGATGATTGAGATGATGATTTGGGTTTGGTGGAAGTGTCAAAAGGTGGTTCGTAAGACTGTAAGATATGTGTGTTGGATTGTCAACTATGTAGTTGTCTGATTCCTTCTTTAACTTTTTCTCTTCAGCCTAGCAGCCTTCTTCAAATCTTTTCGCATCATTTCCACTTCACCACCAAATTATCATCATCGCTGACTCTTTCATCCTCATCATGATCGTAATCTCCTTCGTCAGATATTTCCACATCTTCACCATGCTTTTCTTCATGTTGTTTTAGTTGTTGTTGTGGTTGCTTCATTTCAACAGCTTGTAGAGACAAGGATACCCCTGATCCTTACCGGGTTTATTAACCGGATCGGATGGGGTAAGAGTTGTTTGCAATGCATCTTCCATAAGTGGAGGACTACCGCTTGACCCTCCCCCTAATCGGGTTGATTAACCGGAAAGGTTGAAGCATGGTATTCCATCCTTTCTCGCTTTAATGTCTTACGAATTGTATTTCCTCATCCATTGAATCATACTCATCACCAGTATGACTTTGTGAGCATGAATTTGAATGGATGTTGCGTATGATGTCCACAAAGAATTTCGCAAGATGATTCGAGCATATGAAGTTGTTGAAGACAACACGGAGATTGTTCTTGCCAATTTTTTGTCGTATCCAGCTAGGAATGTGTTTGCCATCGAGAGCTCAGCTGGGGCATTGATGTTTGCTTGATTTGCAGCCATTTTGTGATCTGAAAGACATTAGACAAAAAGACAAACATATGGAAACACAATGTGTTTGTTTTAGTCTGATTTATTATCTAATTCCTTGTTTTATGGTAACATGTTTTAGTTAGTTACAAGTCCTAAGTCACATTTGTCCAATTGTTTGAAGTTGATGTGATAAGTTACGTGAACGTGTTAATTTTGAAATTTCAAAGACCAAATCTTCACTTTACACACAACATGTTAACTTTTGTAAGCATAGGCGTAACATTAGACATTAGTGACTTATGAGTAACATTTAACAAGTAACATATGCATAATAGGCCAAAATGTAGTGAAAAAGGATTTATGTGTAACAAGGATCCTTATGCGTAAGAAAGAAGCTTATGCGTAAGAGTAAGCTAAAGCGTAAGACCAAGCTTATGCGTAAGAGTTTCTTACGCTGCGAAGACGAGTTCAAAGGTTTTAGGCTTATGCGTAGGAATAAGCTAGATGTTATGCGAAAAGTTTACTCGTAAGAGTAAAGCTTATGCGTAACAAGCCTTGTTTACTTAATATCTTTCCAATCTACGCAAAATCCATCAGACCTCTTATGCGTAATGTGTTAAACATAAACATGAAAACATGATTACAGTTTATTCCAAACATCTTATAGATCACAAAACAAGCACAAGAACATATCGGATACACACACAAAGACTTAGGCGTAAAATTTCTTAAACCCTAAACCCTTAATCTATGCGTAAGAGATATAGCCACACAAATCAAACAAGAATGTTTCGGGAGTGTCCTAGATGTCATATGAGTGCAATGGAACAAGATTTAACACATTTACACCACGTAGTCAAGATTCATGGGAGATGAACCCTAAAACCTAAAACTTAAATTCTTACAGTTTAGATGTTTCTGGGCTAATTTAAAGGTTCAAATAATGCATATATACTTATTCCAACACTTTCTTGACCACCTAATAACATATCACAGAATAGAAAAACCTTAGATGAGCGCAAGAACCCTAGAATTCAAATTAATGAAATTTAAGATTCTGGATGGTTTTGGACGATTGAAACAAGTTTAATAGACACTAAGAAAGGTTTTAACATAACTCATTTCAATCCAAACACTTTAATGCATAAACACCCAATTGCTCGAGTGAACAATTTTCCAAAATCAATTTAAAGAGTTTTAACCGTTGGATTTGAAAGATTTTTGAAATCCTTGTTTAGAATCTTAATCAAAACAATTTAGAACTTACGATTATGAACGCTTGAACGGATTTTAAAGATTTGATTTGGGCCGTTTGATCTTGGTGGTTTAGGAGTAAATGCACATGAAGTGGTGCATTGAATGTGTTAGGTGAATGATTTTGTTAAAATTAATTTGCCAAGTAGACACATTCAGTCCCTCAACCTTAAAGAGGTTCCAACCAAGATCCTTTAACTTCCGCTTAAGTTAGACAAAACACTTGTAAGGCAAGAAACTTAACGATACTCCCCTCGACTTTTGAAATAATGAATTTTGAAAAAACATTTGAGTCCGAGGAGAGTATTTGACAAGAAACGTATCCACCATTTTAGAAGAAACGACATATATTAGGTAACATGCAAGTACAAGGTTTTATGAAACAGAAAAATACTTACTTTCTCCCCCTCAACACTTGTTCGGGAAAAAAATGAAAGTTTTGATAGAACAAGGTGTTGACGGAAGATTTGTGCTTGCCACGTTGAAATAAATTAGATAGGAGAATATTTTTTTGAATTTTATCAGATTTTATATTTATGTATTTTGTTTTTTGAAAATATTTACAAAAGATGTTTTGGTGTTTGACTGGTTTTAAGAATGTTTTAAAAGTTCGTCCAGTTCCTCTGGAGTCAAACACCGCATACCAATCCGGTGGCCCAACTCAAGAAACCTAGCAGAGCTAAGGCTTTGGTGAGAAGATCTGCCAGCTTGGTATTCAGCATCTACAAAGTATAATTCAACGGCACCCTTTTCCACGCGGCTCCTTGATGAAATGATATCAAGATCGATGTGCTTTGATTTCAATGTTAAAACGTGAGTTGCACGAGATCGCAATAGCACTCATTGTCGCAAAGACATCGGATTCTCGCCAAATACGTAACCATAATCTTTGAGTTGTGTTCTTATCCAAATGACTTGAGCACAACACGCCGACATGGCTACATATTCGCCAGTGAGGACAACGATGTACAATCCCGCTTCTTCGATTGCCATGACACCAGTTTATCACCAAGAAATTGTAGAGCTCCTCAAGTACTTTTCCGAGAATCTAAGCAACCCGCATGATCAGCGCCCGAAAAAGCTATTAGTTCAAAACAGTAATCCTTCTGATACCGGATCCCCAAGTTAATGGTTCCCTTTATGTATCGGAGGATTCTTTTAGCCTCTGAGAGGTGGGTTTCAGCTTGGTCTTGACCGATAACGGAGCAAAGATATACCGAAAATACAATGTCGTCTATCGTCGTTAGATACATGAGAGACCTAATGATACTTCTGTATTTGGTAGGGTCAACCAATTTCCCATGCAAATCAGCGTCCATTTTCTTGGTATGTGCCATAGGTGTGGCATAGGTGTCACTGTTTTGCATTCCAAATTTGTTTAAAATTTCAAGGGTATATTTGGACTGACTCAAGAAAATACCACGGGGTGATTGATGAACTTGTCGTCCTAGAAAGAACGTAAGTTCACCCATCATGGACATTTCAAAATTTTTTTTCATTAGTTTTGAAAAGCGCTTTGAGTATTGTGTTGACCCAAAAATGATGTCATCCACATAAATTTGAACGATTAAAATGTGTGCCCCGTGATATTGTATGAACAAGTGTAGGGTCGACCAACCTTTACGAAATTATTGGTGATAAGAAAGGATGATAACTTATCATACCACGCCTGAGGGGCTTGTTTGAGACCGTAGAGAGCCTTCTTCGCTTTGTAGACGTGATTAGGGAACTCGGATCAATGAATCCTTCGGGCCGCTAACATAGACCGCTTTTTAGTTGTCCATTGGGAAAGGAAGTTTTGACATCCATTTGAAAGACCGTGATGTTCATGTGAGCCGCAAACGCCAAAAAATCCGCAGCCTCAAGATGAGCAATCGAGCGAATGATTCTTCAAAGTCAATACCTCTTCCCGTCTATAACCCTTAGCCACCGACGGACTTATTTCTCGATTACGGTTCCTTCAAAGATCCAATTTGTTTTTCCAAATCCATTTGAGACCAATGACGAAGACCCTCGTTGGTCTTTCAACCAATTCCCATACTTCAAGACGTTTAAACCGATTGAGTTCTTCTTGCATGGATTCAATCCAGTTGTCTTTTGTCATTGCGTCTTTAATGTTTTTAGGTTCGGATTGGCAGCAAGTGAGTGCATAAATGCGTGTTCACCGTCTCGTGTGAAGACGCTTGTCTCGCTACGACCGGTTGATTCGGGTTACCAATAATGTTCTCAAGAGGATGGTCTTTCGCCCAACGATGTGTGGAAGGTTGATGTTGATATACATTCTGCAGATTGGGAGGATTCAAATGGCTTGTGGATGATTCAAGAACATCCGTGCAGCAGTTTCATTAGCAAACGGGTTGAAGAACGCACTTGGATCAAAATATGTGTGGGGGTACTTCATTGTTTAGAACATCATCACCGGTTCAGCGTGTCGTTGGATGCGCTTTGTTCAACTGTTGTTGTAGAGTCAATCGGTGGTGCTTTTTCAACAAGAGTTGTTGTAGCAGTGTATCGTATTGAGTATGATCGCCGAAAGCAAATGAAACATTGGATACACCTAGAGCACGCTCATCAATATCATCACTAAACAGAGGAGCAAATAGCTTTTCCATTTGTTGACGAAAGTGTCGAGCTTGTGTCACCGATGATGGGGTTTGAGGGAAGTTTAAACGGTTATGACCGGTTCTAAGCCGTTATGCTCGGGCCATATCAAGAAGCTCATCGAAATTTGCATGAATCGCTTCCATAACCCGCTTTTGTACGACGATTCCAGATCCGTAACCTTTAGAATTGTCACAAGATCCAATAAAGACTCCAATGTCGGCTTTGAGCTTTCCAAAGTCATCACGATCATTATTTGGGTAGCAAAGGGATCCAAATACGTGAAATTGTTTGAGATTCGGTTTTCGGTTGTGGATAAGCTCAAAAGGTGTTTTGTTGTGGCGCTTGGTAATCATTGAGTGATTCCGAGTGTAGCATGCAGCTTGAGACGCTTCACCCACAAGTAATCTGGAAGTTTAGCATTGATTAACATCGCTCCGGCAGCTTCCACTAACGCATAGCCAGTGTCTTTCAACAACTCGCTTTGTTCTCGGGGTACGTGCAATGGATATTTGATGCTCAATTCCCACTTTCTCATAATATTCACGAAGAGTTTGATTCACAAATTAAGTTCCTTTGTCTGCTCGTCAATTTGTCCGACGGTGTTCCTGAGTGAACTTGAATTTTCAAGAGAAAGGTGATGATCATCTGTGGAGCTTGATCTTTACTTCGAAGAAAATAAACCCAAGTCCATCCGGAGTAGTCATCTACAATTACCAAGATGTAGCGTTTGCCATTAATCGTTTGCACGCGCATCAGACCACACAAATCCATGTGAAGAAGATGAAACACATGATGAGAGTTGTGTTCCACCTTTGAAGGAAAATGAGGACGAGTGATTTTTCCTTGTTCACAAGCTGAACATAGGTGATCTTTAGAATACCGGAATCTCGGGAGACCTTCAACAAGTTTGTATCGAGCAAGGTTGGTTATGGTTTGAAAGTTTAAATGAGAGACGCTGGTGCCATAGCCAAGATTATGTAGATGTTGCCTTTGAAAGGAGACAGATGGGAGATGAAGCAATCATGTCTTGCATTGAGATTGTGTATAAACTTGAGTTGCGGGTGCCGACATAAGATCTTTTCCTTGTAGATCACTTAATGAAACAAGTTTTCTCCCGAAAAGAAACTTCCAAATCTCCATCACGTAACCCACTCACCGAGAAGAGATTGTGATCGAGGCCTTCCACATAATAAACCCTGCTAATTTCGATGTTTCCATTGATATAATCTCCGTAGCCCATGATAGCTACGAAGTGATCATTCCCCGACCGACAGGCCAATGAACTTTGCAATAAAGTTTGATAACAGCTTTGAGATTGCCTGTCATGTGTCCGGGAACATCCGCTATCAACAATCCAGGATGATCTCGGTCACCGTGCATTACAATACGACATCTACACGATGGAATAGAAGTAGATGTAGAACCCGAAGAGTTAGAGGGTTCCGGAACAGTTATAGTAGAAACACACATATCAATGATTTTAGGTATCCATTTAAATCCTAGTGAATGAACTAGGTGGTACTACGTTCCTTGGAGGTGATAATGGAGCTATAGGGACATCAATGCTTTTCTTAGAATCTAAAGAGGGCGGTTTACCAAGCAATGCACTTAGAAGCTTTAGAGGGCCCGGTGGTATTCGTTTTTAGGATTCCGTAAACAAGACAAGATAGTTTTAGCAACACATTTATCATGACAATCAGAAAGCATACTTTTACGACATATAACACAAGAAGCTTCAGACTTAACATCAAAAGTACTTAAAGGTTCAAAGATTCGTTACATCACTTTTTCCATTACATTTGTGAGACGCAATATCTAAAGTGGGTGCAACTTGAGTTTTATTCAAAGTCCTAGGGTGTTCTTCTACTTCAAAGATGCTTTATTGTTCTTTTCTTAGGTTACAACTTCCTATTCTTCCTTGTATTGCTCCTAGGCTGTGAAGTGCGTGCGTTGGGAAAAGAGGCAACTATTCATGTTTCAAGAGGAAGCACATTAGTTTCTTGTGGTTTGTTATTAGATGTTCTAGAGTCATTTTGAACTGCTTGGGTGCAGATACTATAGTGTTACTATCCTTATCTTTCTTAAGTTTCACCACCTCTGCTTTAAGATCATGGATAGTGTGTAACAAATTAAGATTTTCAATACGAGTGAGACCATCTCGTCATAAGACATCTTTCATGTATGCAAGATGATCATCAAGGTCTTTTGATGCTTTAGCACGAGTCTTTTTAGTAAATCGATATGACAAGATGGTTCTTTTTAATTTTTGAAATTTCTTGTTCATATTTTAAGATTTGACACTTCAAAGACGCTGCCATCATCCAGCTTGCTCGTGTTTTGAATTAAAGGTTTTGCTTGCAACCGAAAGTGATTTTGTTTTGCCAAGCTTAGTTCACAAGTATGACAATCTTTTTGACACCATTGAAGACGACGCTTTGCATTTGAAAGCTCGTTTGTCACTCGTTCATTTTCAACTTTTAAAGACTTGATTTGTGACACAAAATCAATATTCTCAACATTTGCAACATAATTAATGTAATCACAGAGATATAATCAAATGCATGTGCAAAAGAATGAAGTAACACAACATTATGGATATCAAAGACATATAACATCTTCCAAGAGTCGATCAACATCTTTTCTTAACATTTTCTTTTTTTGTATTTGAAATAAATGTTTCTGTTTTCTCGAAAACTATTTTCATCAATCCAAGTTCCGTATGAAATTCCCTTTCCCAATACAATGCACAATTTTTCAAAATTTTAACATGGGGTAAAATTCTTTTCTGAAAAATATCTCTTTGTTCTCGCTACCGAGGCGATTGAAAATGTTAAACTTTTATTTCAGAATGAAATTCAATCTCACATTCTAAAAGTTTGATGTCAGAAGTGAAATTGTCAAAATATCTAAGAATTTGACGATTTTCAGGTATTGATTTTACTTCACTGAGTGAAGGTAAAGGACCATTAATTTGTGTAGAATTGGGTTGGGGACCAACATTAGAAGACTCGGACATAGGTGTGATAACCCAAGGTGTGTTAGAAGTATCCTTTTGTGCGACGAAACAGCTTTTGAATAATTAAATGGTTTGTTATAAACAACATTTTCTAATTTTGATCGACTCTCGTCTTCTGCATATAATTCCTCTTGACGACTATGTTCAACAACACTAATAATGGAATCATCAATTCTATGTTCTGCACTGTAAACTTCAGGAGTTGGTTTGAATGCTCTATTTGAAAACTTAAGTTTGTAATCAGCAAGATTCGGTCCATATCCATTTGGATTTGGTTTGAAAGTAAACTTTTGAATCGTTGTGATTGATTCACCATGTTTATAAACAACATTTTGAAACTCTTTGATTTTGTTTTGTAAGTCGACAATTTCCTCAAGATAGGAATCTATTCGCTTGCTTGAATGCTTTTTGTACTCGTGAGAACTATTTTTGACAAGTTAACAACTCACTTGGCTTTTGATTTTCCAAAGTAAGAGCATTAATTTGTTTTGTATGATCATGTTTCAGTTGTTCTACTTGAGACAATAAAGCATTCTTGGATGCGGCTAGATCAATGATCTGTCGTTCTAATGTTTTTTCGTTTTGATGTGATTTAGCAAAAGCGACTTCAAAACCTTGTTCACGCTTTTCTTGAATTTTAAAAACGTTGAGTTGTCTTATTAAGCATTCATTATCCCAAGTCAACAAAGGCATTGTTTTCTTTTAATTGCTTGCGATTTCCAAATGAGATTCTTGGTCTTTAATTAAGGTCATGAGCTCAAGTTCTAGATTAGACGAAGGTTAATCTTGTTCAACGCGAAGTCTCAACATGATCATTAGTCAGATCCTCAAGTATAACCACAGAGTTAACTTGATTATCAATGGTAACCATAAGGTCATCTTGATCGTCCAAATATAACTACGGGTCTATTTGATGATCATCGAATGAGATGTAGACGGCTCATGTTGAACACTCGACCCTTTGTCGATGTAGATTTTGGCTGAGATATCGATTATTAATGAGTATAGTTTGATCCGTACTGAGACAAGCCATCGTGTCATACACCGGCCTGTGTCACTCATGTGGAGAGCTTGCATGTGTGCCATCAAGATCACCGCCGCATTAGTCACGCAAGTCCTCCATGTCATCATCGAATCTGATCCGCCATGAAGCTCGCTCCTTGTTTGTGAGGGTTCCACCAGCTTCATCCTTAAGAGCCAAGAGTAAAGCCTCCTTGTGATAAGCACCGCCTCTAGTCCTCGGCTTAGGGCATGCATTAGCTGTGTGACCCTTCTCATTACAGCTTATAGCAACGAAGACCATTAATCCCATTCCGAGCATTACCCTGTTCAACCACTTGAGCTTCGTGGAGCACCCATGTTATTCCTTCCCATTGCATTAAACCCTTGACCACCCCCATCCGGACACCATTACCACGATTCTCAACTTCAACACATCCATTGTTAACAACACTGTACCATTCCTTGTGTTAGATGAGGTACTAATACCATTGTTGGATTTGTTAGAGTATCGGTCAAAGGCTCTAGCAATCATGACAAACCCTTGTTGCAATGCATCGAAAGCTTCTGATCTTCATTGATTCATCAGAAAGTGCTTGATGAGTGTCTAAATACTCATCATTTTTTGTACAATCTAAACTGCAAAATCATCTAAAAATACTCAAAAATGCATCAAAATGATGAAAATATCACAAATCAGTGTTTTATGTGTTTTAAATGCAAAAAGATCAAAATCGGATGAAAAATGATTCAAGTTTGCAAAATTGGCAGTTTTAGTCCCCCAAGTTTCAATAGTTGTCAAATCAAGTTTGCAAAATTGGCAGTTTTAGTCCCCCAAGTTTCAAAAAAAGATCAAAATCCTTTTGATAATTTGGAAAAAGTTCTGTTTTTGGTCCCTCAAGTTTGCAGAATTACAAAATGGTCCTTATGCTTTATTTATATCAATTGGACCCCTTTTGTATTTAGAACCCCATCCAAAACCAAAAAGAACCCCGCCATATACCACTTGACCCCCTGTCATTACCCATTGTGAACCCCCCTTAATATACCCAACGGTCAAATTAGTCAAACCCACGTTTAGTGTTTGTCTCCCTCACGGAAAATGCGCCAAACCAAAACCAGTCATGGTTTTCCATGATTTACTCCAACCCCCCTTACCTTGTTCCCTCCACCTCCACTAACACCCAAAAACCTTTAATTGACTCAAACCAACTCCAATTAATATCTCAAACCTGCTATGAGACTTTGGCGCCAAAATCCACTTGGACGGTTTTGATGCATTTCAATGATCCAATGGCTCAGAGATGGTGGGAATCAATGAGAGATATCAAGAGAGTCTCAAAATTCTATAAAGTGTGAGGAGAAGCAATGTATCATATCATCTAGTGTAATCTTTAATTTTCAAGTCGTTTTTAGTTTAACTTTAAATTCCAGTGTAAACTTTAGTTTTCAAGTTCTGTATTTCAAGTAATTAAGTATAATAAATCTTTTGAAGTTATCAATTTCAGTGTTAATTCAAGTTTCAGCTTTATGCATATTTACAAATTTCAAAAATCTCATGTTATGTTCCAATGTTGTTATTTGTTGTTTGTATGGACTGATATAATACACATAAGCTCCCATAAAGCTTATTCAAGCTTTTAGAAACACTAAAATTCAGTTTAGAAGCAAAAATAGAAAATCACCAAAAATACAAAATAATTAGTGAAAAATCAAAAATCTCATGGAGGTATACACAGAGCAGGTAAATTTTGATGGCCTTGGGTTAGAAGCTTAGTGGTAAGCTAATAGGGGTGTTCATTGGTTCTTGTTCTCAATTTTGAGCTTGGAAGCTTTTGTAAGCCTTTTTGTTCACTTTTGCATATCAATCGTTATAATTGTTCATTAACTTTAATTTCTGTTTCTTAGTGATCACTAGTTATACTTAAGTATTTTTAAAGATTAAAATTAGTTTCTTACTCTTTTAAATTAGTATTTATCAAAAATCTTATCTTGACAGTTAAAATTGCTTCATGGTCATTTCTGAGTTTTATGTTGTAATGGTTGTTGTTTAATGCTTAATTAGTCCTAATAAGTAATTATATAAGGTCTGAAATCAAGTTCATGGTTTAAATCTTTGATAAGCTTTGAAAAACTTCTATACGTACCATATAAAGGTCTGTTTGGATTTGAGAAGTGAAATTGTGTTAGAGGTTGGTTAAGTTTTTAATTGTTGTTGTCTTGAGTCACACTTAGTCATATTAGTCGCTGCAAAACAAGAAAACCAAAGTGTTCTTTTGGTTAAAAGTCAAAATTCTCTTTGATCTTATCTCATTTCTTTATCGTTGGATTTTATAGCTTCATGATCATGGTTTTGTGTTAACAAGTTGTTTAAATTGCTCATATCAGTCTTAGTATAACTTAAAACAACATAATCAGTGCATAAAATCAGATCAAAGTTCATCTTAGTCAACTTCTTTGTTTTTAAGCCATTTTGGTTGTTTTTGAATAAAAAAGATAATTTCACTGTGTACTTGATATTAAGATTTAGCTTAAAAGCTCTTAGGGTATTAAAGTTCAGTTGCTAAACAAAAATAGAAAAATAGTAGTTCACTTCTCATCAGCTTTTTAAGTGCTTTTTAACTTGCTTCTTTTGAGTCCCTTGTTCGAAACCATGCTCAGGTACATTGGGAGGTCCAACTTGATAAGCTTGCACAGAGCTTATTAGTTGGTATAAGCTTGTGATCTTTGGTTCTTTGGATAGCCATCCAAGTCATCTTTAGGTCCCAAGTTCATTTTTCCATTTTCTAGCTTGATAGATAGGGTCGCTGAAGCTTTTGTTTTGTCCCATTACTCAAGACTAACCGACTCACTTGAAACAGCAAAGGGTCCTGGTACCACTTTCATAAGCTTGTCAAAAGCTCTACAGTTACCCTTACCTTGTGACACTTAGTTTTTTGGAAAGCCATCCAACCCAAATTGTTGACCTCGTCCTTGTTTTTAGCTTTCGAGCTTATTTGATAAGCTAAAATTGTCTGAGAAAAAGTCCTCAAGTCCTGCTTGGTTTGAAAATTTAGTCAAAGTGCTTATTGCTTATTTCCAAATTTTCAAGATGCTTATTTGTATGTTTTAGCTTAATATTAGTTGCTTTAACTTATTTGTAGCTTATTTCATCTTTGTTTCAAGTTTACAAGCTTGTTTGAGCCTATATTATCATTATAAGCTCATAAGTACATCAAGGCTTATAAGCTTGTAAATCTGCTTATTTGTTGTTTGTAAAATTTTTGTCTTTGTTAAAGTTTCATATTTTTAGTAATTAAGTAGTTTTCAAAAAGAAAATCCTAAAAATCTCAATTTAAAAATCAGTGATAGTGTTTATTTAATATTTCTTAGCTTTTTGAATTTTCTTTTTAGCTTATTAATAAGCAAATCTTGTTTTTTCACTTTTTTTAGTTTTCTGTCATCATATAATATTTTTAGAAAAAGTTTCATAATTTTCCTAATCTTTTTAGTATTTATTATAATTTTAAATAGTTAAAAATAGTAATTAATTAGTAAAAAAATAATTAAAAAAGCATAAAAAATATCTTTTCAGTTTTAAAATTAGTTTTATCATATTTTAGATTTTTCCAAGTTAAAATTTTACTTTTCCAGGTTTATTTTGTATTTTCTTCTATTTTAGAGTATTTTTAAATAGTTAAAATAGTTTTTAATTAATAATAATTAATTAAATAGTTATAAAAATAGTTTTCTTTTTCTGATAATTTTCTTTTATTTTTAGGATTCCAAAAATGTCATTTTCATATTTTTAGGTTTTTTATTTCTTAGATTTCACTTTTTATTTTGTACGTTTACGTAGTTTTTAAACGTAAGTTTTACGTTTGTCTTATCTGATTGTTGTGCTTTCCATTTTTGTATCCAATTCCATTCATATCAATCAATAGTGTAATTTCTCATCCAAAACCTTTACTGATCACTATCCTTAGTGATCACTCTATCATCTGAATTAGTTTTGACACACCATTGAGTCTCCGTGGGACTTAACGACCAGGGAATTCATTATATTCTCCAGGACTTCATTGTATTTGTGTTTTAAGCACTTTTAAGCTTCTTACGGTTAGCCATTCACAAGTGGCTAGCTTGTGTGAGGTAGCTTGACGTTTAGCACAGATCAAATTTTACGGCCACTTCGGGAGGCTTTAGCTGTGTTTAGCCATTTTCAGACCCATTCTTGCACATATCCCTCCATTTGTAAAAATTTTTGTAAAGATTATATAAAATATCAAAAAGTTCATTAGCACTTTTCCTAAAGTGTTAAAAACACCAAAAAAAAAATATATAAAACAACAAAACAATCGTGAAGTTTTCTATCTTGTATTGTCTTTAAGGTGATTCTTAAAACGAAGATTTATTTGGTTAAACGAGACGATACCAAAAATATTGTCCTAAAAGTTTTTAAACCCTTTGCACAAATCTTACCTACGTCTTTTCAGTTGTACTTAATTCATAAATAAAAATCAACCACCGCAAATCAAGGCAAGACACCTACTAACCGGGGTGTGACCATAATAAGTTCCCTAACATCGATTTAAAACTTGCCTTCCTTGTGATTTGGTGTACCTTTTTCAAAGAAGCCATTTCATTTGTGATTATTGGTTAAGTTCACTTGTCGCTTTGCCTCATTTGTTTTGAAAATTGATTTTTATACTTAGTGCATGCGCACTGTTCTTCCAGCTTCTACAAGTCCACTTTCGAACTTGGAAAGATTCCTCGTAGACGAGGAGGACGCTCGCTCCTTCACCGTGATCAGGAACGCCTACCACCACCACCACCGTCGAATGGCGTAAGACAAACCCATGAACGAGCTTCTCCCAGCACCCATCGAGGGTTACGGAGATGCTATTGTTGTCCCACCATCGTGACTTGATTAACTTTCGAGCTCAAAACCGGTTTGCTTAATTTAGTAACCCAAAGCCAATTCTATGGTTTTGAGCGGGATGATCCTCATGCACACATTCGATGGTTTAACAAGATTGCATCTACCATCAAGTACAAGAATGTCCCACATGAAGCTATCAAGCTTCTTCTGCTCCCATTTTCTCTAGAGGACAAGCCCGAATTGGCTTGAGAAACAACCCCTCGTTCTATTGAGACATGGGAAGATCTAGTCACCAAGTTCGTTAACGAGTTATATCCTCCATCCCGAACCACAAGTCTTAAGAATGAGATAATGAAATTTTCTCAGAGATTTGATGAATCATTCGGGAAGGCATGGGATCGTTACAAAGAGTTGCTTCGCAAGTGTCCGCATCACGGTTTTACCGAATTAATGCAAATGGATACTTTCTATAATGGTCTCAACCGCACCAATCAAGACTCTTTGAATGCCTCCGCTGGAGGTAATTTCCTGAGCAAGACCACAAAAGAAGCCTTGCAAATCATTGAGAACAAATCTCAGTCCGCCTCTTTCCGAAAGCAAAGACATATCAGCCTCATGCCGACCTTCTTCTTCTTCATATCCCGTGAGTACATCTAGCACCGATGCTAAGATTGACAAACTCACAGACATTGTTCAGGCTTTGGTTCTTGCTAACCAAAAGAAAGTGACCTTCACTCGCACACCAACACATGGTGAGGTGAAGAAAGTCGAGAGTTGTGTTACTTGTGGTGGTCCTCATGCATACTACAATTGTATTGCCACCGATGGTAGTCCTTTTGAGGCCAATGCTCTAGCCGGTAGTTCACAACAAGGAGGTAATCAATACCGTCCTCAAAATGAACCACACTACCGTGCTAACACTAATCAGCCACCACCCGGTTTTAACCGTAATCATAACATGCAAAACCGAATCGAACCAACCTAGAATGAACCAAGGTTATCAAAACCAAGGTAATTTCTATCCCGAACCCAATCAAGGTTTCCAACATCAAGGGAACCTCCATCAAAACAATTTCAATCGAGGGAATCAATTTCATGGGAATATGAATCCTAATCAAGGGAATTTTGGCTATAATCAAAACATACTGCCTCAAATTATCCCTCCTCCTCCTCCCGCCATTGTTCCTCCAGACCATCATCCGATGAGTTATGAAGCAATTCATGAAATCCCAAGATGAAATGAACAGTTGTTGGTCACGATTGTCGATCTAAAGAAGTCTTTAAATGATCAACCCTCGGCTCGAAAACTTTCGAGCAACACGATCGCTAACCCGAGGGGCGATGCAAAGGCGATCACAACCGTAGTGGTGTTTCATATTATGGACCCGCTATTCCTACTACCTCTTCTTCTTCTCTCCCGAAGGTAGTAGAAAGTGAACCTAGGACACATAATGGACCTACGACTCCAATGCCTCCTCCACCAGGAGAAATGAGTCAAGTTACCAAGGATACAACGGACAAGGTGCACTATTCAAGCCAATGGCAATCGCGACACGTCCCACCTTCGGTAGTCCAACCTCAAGTTGTCCGTAAACCCAAGTCTAATCCAGAGTTGTTTTGAACCTCCAAGTAGCTCCCGTTGAAAACCAGAAATCCAAATCTTCTATTCCTTACCCATCACGCTTGAATGAGCAAAGCTCGCGAGAAAGCCACCATCAAATGGACAAATTTTTTCAAATTTTCCAAGAGTTACATTTTGACATAAGCTTGCGGTTGCTATCATGCTTGATGCCCAAGTTCGCATCAACTCTCAAGCACATGTTAAGCAATAAGGAAAAGCTGTTTGAAATGGCAAAAACTCCTCTTAACGAGAACCGCCAGAAGTTATTCTAAAGAAGCTTCCGAAAAGCTTGGAGATCCCGGAAATTTCTCTTACCTTGTGTATTCCGTGAATGGTTGAATGCTTTGCCCTAGCAGATCTTGGTGCAAGCATAAACCTCGATGCCTTATTCAGCTTGGAAGAAACTTTCTTCCGAACTCACTCCTACATGCATGACTCTCGAGCTTGCAGATCGTTCCATATCCCATCCTCTTGGCATTGCCGAGGACGTATTTGTGAAAGTAGGAAAGTTCCATTTCCCACCGACTGCGGGTTGTTGATTTTGATGCCGATCATCGGGTTCCTCTCATTGTTGGTCGAGGATTCCGAGAACGGCCGCGTGCTCTCATTGATGTATTTGAGCAAGAAATCACATTACGTGTTGGTAATGAAGCTGCCACCTTTAACCTTGATCAAACTTCGAGGTACTCCGCAAACTATGATTCTGAAGTCGTTAACCAATAGATATCATTGACATTGCTACTGAAGAGTACTCTCAAGAATTTCTTGGTTATTCTCATAATTCTGTGAGTGGGGATCCCACCACATCTTCTCAACCTATCATAGCCATTCTACTCCTTCCCTAACTCCGTTTGAGGGAAGCGACTTCATCTTAGATGAGATTGAAGCATACTTGGCCGTGATTCGCTCCATGGGAAATTGATCACGCTCCAATTGACATTGAGGGGACATACTTCTTATTGAGAAGTTGCTTAATGGTGATCCATCATCAACCCCTCCCTCTAGTGATTCAATCCCATGAGATTATTCGGAGGAGATATTCTTCTAAAGAAGTTGTTAAATCAAGACACTTCTCCTCCTCTCCCTCCCATCAAACTTCATAACAAGGAAGTCAAGTCAGCTTGAGAAAATCAAGAATTTCCCGAGGTTGAGCTTAAGGACTTACCTCCTCATCTCGAGTATGCATTTCTTGAGGGTGATGATAAATTACCCGCCATTATTGCTCGAGATTTGAGTAAAGATGAAAAAGTCGCTCATAGAGATCTTGAAGTCACACAAGCAAGCAATTGCTTGGAAACTCTCCGACATTAAGGGTATCAACCCCGAAGTTTTGTACTCATAAAATCTTGATGGAGGATGACTTTAAACCAGCAGCTCAACATCGAGACGAGTGAATCCAAAAATCCATGATGTTATCAAACAAGAGGTTATCAAACTTCTTGATGCGGATTGATTTACCCTATCTCGATAGTCCTGGGTTAGCCCAATTAACTGTGTTCCTAAAAAGGGTGGCATAACTGTTGTCACAAATGAAGATAACGAATTAATTCCAACTCGATTGGTGACGGGATGGCGTGTATGTATTGACTATCGTAAGTTGAATGACGCCACCCGTAAAGACCATTTTCCTCTACCCTTCATGGACCGATGCTTGAGAGATTAGCAAGGAATGAATACTATTGCTTCCTTGATGGTTTCTCGGGTTACTTTCAGATTCCCATTGATCCACAGGATCAAGAGAATACCACATTCACCGCCCATACGAACTTTTGCCTACAAACGTATGCCTTTTGGTTTATGTAATGCTCCCCGCACGCTCCAACGATGTATGATGGCAATTTTCCACGACATGATCGGGGAAACAATGGAGGTGTTTATGGATGACTTCTGGTCCATTGGGGATTCGCTTTCAAACATGTCTCTTCCATCTAGATAAAATGCTCAAACGGTGTGAAGACACCAATCTTTGTCTAAATTGGGAGAAAAGCCACTTTATGGTCAAAGAAGGCATAGTCCTTGGCCATAAGATTTCAAAGAATGGGATTGAGGTTGATAAAGCAAAAGTTGATGTTATTGCTAAGTTACCTCATCCTACTACCGTCAAAGGTATTAGGAGTTTTTAGGTCATGCCGGTTTCTATCGCAGATTCATACAAGATTTTTCTAAAATCGCCTCTACCTTATGACCCATCTTCTTGAAAAAGATGCTCCTTTTATCTTCTCACCCAAGTGCATCAAAGCTTTTGAAACATTAAAGAAAAAGCTTACTGAAGCACCCATTCTCGCTGTTCCCGACCGGGACTTGCCTTTTGAGCTCATGTGCGATGCAAGTGATTTTGCTATCTGCAGCAGCCCTAGGGCAACGAGCAAGCATTTTCAGCCTATTCACTATGCAAGTAAGACTATGACTGAAGCTCAAACTCATTACACCACCACATAAAAAGAGCTATTAGCCGTGGTGTATGCATTTGAAAAGTTTCGGCCGTACTTAATCCTGACCAAATGCGTGGTGTATACGGATCACTCGGCTCTTAAATATCTCTTTGCAAAACAAGATGCAAAGCCGAGATTGCTTCTTTGGATTCTCCTCCTCCAAGAATTTGATATCATTATATGCGTGATAAAAAGGAGCCGAGAATGTAGCCGATCATCCGTCTCGCATTAGAAAACCCTCACCAAGATGTTTTCGAGAAAAGGAAATAAATGAAACATTTCCTCTCGAGACACTCAATGCGTTTCTTTTCGCGAAAATTCTTCTACCCCATGGTTTGTCGACTTCGCAAATTACCATGCGGGTAACTTCATTGTGAAAGGAATGTCGACCCAACGTAAGAACAAATTCTTCAAAGATGTTAAACATTACTGATCGACCCTTTCTTATTCAAAACTGTATGATCAAGTCATCCGACGGTGTGTTTATGGACAGGAAGCTCTTGACATTCTCACAGCTTGCCATGCCGACCCACCGGGGCCATCATAGTCCAAACTACACCGCCTAGAAGGTGTTTGATTCCGGGTTTTATTGGCCCACAATCTATAAAGATGCCCACGAATTTGTCAAAGCCCGCGACGCTTGTCAACGCCACGGAAATATATCTCAAAGAAATGAAATGCCACAAAATGCCATTCAAGTTTGTGAGATATTTGACATCCGGGGTATTGATTTTATGGGGCCATTTCCTTCGTCTCGTGGAAACAAATACATACTCGTGGTTGTTGACTATTTGTCAAAATGGGTTGAAGCAAAAGCTTTACCTACTAATGATGCCCGAGTTGTTGTGAAGTTTTTGAAATCTCTTTTGCCGGTTTGGAACTCCGAGAGCGATAATCGCGATCGTGGTACACATTTCTCGCAATGACCAATTTGAAAGAGTCATGCAAAGTATGGTGTTACCCACCGCCTCTCTATCGCATACCACCCCAAAACAAGTGGGCAGGTGGAAGTTTCAAACCGTGGTATTAAAAGAATCCTTGAAAGGACAAGAGGCTTAAAATCGCGGCATCCCGGTCGGATAAACTTGATGACGACTCGGGCTTTTCGTGACAATTTTACAAAACACCCATCGGGTGTACTCCATACAAGCTAGTGTACGGAAAGGCATGTCATATTCCGACAGTTAGAGCACAAGGCATACTGGGCCTTAAAGCATGCAAACTTCGATATACGACATACCGGTGATCACAGTAAAAGTTCAAATGAATGAACTAAATGAACTCCGCGGATCAAGCTTACGAGAAATCTTTGATCTACAAGCAAAAGACAAAGAAGATTCATGACTCTAAAATCAAGAACCGCGCTTTCAACGCTTGGTGATCGAAGTCCTTCTTTTCAATTCAAGATTGAAGATTTTCTCGGGGAAGCTCAAGTCCCGTTGGTCTGGTCCATTCACCATTGCTAAGGTTTATCCTTATGGTACCGTTGAGTTATCTCAACCCGATGGTCCTAATTTTAAAGTGAATGGTCATCGAGTGAAGCATTACTTTGGAGAGGACATTCCTCCCGTGGTTGTCCCGATTTACAAACATTCCCCATGAACCAATGAATGCGAGGATCGAGTCAAGCTAGTGACTCGGGAATCAAAAACATTAGCACACACCATATGGGTTTTCACCCATATTTCTCCTTCTTTCTCTATTCTACCACCTTAGTGTGGGAGTTGCCCCACACCGTTGTATATAAGATCTCAAAAAAAAAAAATCTTTCCAAATAAAAGGTCCGTAGTATTTTCCTTTACGTTCTTAGTTTCGGCATAACCGCTGGTACTTTGAATATTGAGGGCAATATTCATTTCTAAGTGTGGGGGGGGAATTCTCACGAATTTTATCATATTTATCCACCCAATTCCCCCGTTTTTGGCCAAAATTTTTTGGAGTAAGTGTTCTACACTTACTCAATTGGTTATCACCGCCTTTGTCTAATAAACTACAGGATTGGCTAATCCAGGAGCAAACGGCTCTTGGTAAAGATTTCTCAACCGCTTATATGGCTTGCAAATTTGCCCAAAATTGTATGGTTCTCAACTCACCATGTCCTAAAAAGTGAAGAGTTGGCTAGCCCGCAAGGTTATGGCTTGTGGTAAAGGCAATGGAAAAACCATAATTGGTAATCGACTCACCAAAGATAATATTGATAATTTATCTAAGAGTTGGCTAGTCCGAGCAAACGGCTTTCGTAAAGACACATCAAATCCGTTATATGGTTTATGATTTGCCAATAAATCGATGGTTATCGTGTACCATAGTTCTTACTTGAATCAAACATTTGGCTACTCCATAAGTGATGGCTTTTGGTAAAGAGTTTTTAAAATCCATTAAAGATCTAAATCATTGCTAGGGACTAGCAATATCTCAAGCAGGGGATTGATGAGTGTGTAAATACTCATCATTTTTGTACAATCTAAACCGCAAAATCATCTGAAAACACTCAAAAATGCATCAAAATGATGAAAATATCACAAATAAGTGTTTTATGTGTTTTAAATGCAAAAAAGATCAAAATCAGATGAAAAATGATTCAAGTTTGCAAAATTGGCAGTTTTAGTCCCCAAGTTTCAAAAGTTATCAAATCTAGTCCCTGAATTCAAAATGTGAAGTTTTTTCATTCAAGGTCCCTGAAATATTCTAAGTTTGTCAAAATTGGTCCTTGAATGATTCTTTGGTCAAATGGCGGAAAAGGTCCCTAAACTTTGAAAAATTGCAAAAATTAGTCCTTGGATGTTTTAAAATGGAATTTTATGCAAAAAGGGTCCTTGTACTATCAAAGTTTGTCAAGTTTAGTCCTTTTGATAATTTGGAAAAAGTTCAGTTTTTGGTCCCTCAAGTTTGCAGAATTACAAAATGGTCCTTATGCTTTATTTATATCAATTGGACCCCTTTTGTATTTAGAACCCCATCCAAAACCAAAAAGAACCCCGCCATATACCACTTGACCCCTGTCATTACCCATTGTGAACCCCCTTAATATACCCAATCGGTCAAATTAGTCAAACCCACGCCATCGCTTGTCTCCCTCACGTAAACGCTACCAAACCAAAACCAGCCATGGTTTTCCATGATTTACCCAACCCCCTTACCTTGTTCTCCACCTCCACTAACACCCAAAACCTTTAATTGACTCAAACCAACTCAATTAATATCTCAAACCGCTATGAGACTTTGGCCAAAATCCACTTTGGACGGTTTTGATGCATTTCAATGATCCAATGGCTCGTAGATGGTGGAATCAATCGTAGATATCAAGAGAGTCTCAAAAGTCTATAAAAGTGTGAGGAGAAGCAATGTATCATATCATCTAGTGTAATCTTTAATTTTCAAGTCGTTTTTAGTTTAACTTTAAATTCCAGTGTAAACTTTAGTTTTCAAGTTCTGTATTTCAAGTAATTAAGTATAATAAATCTTTTGAAGTTATCAATTTCAGTGTTAATTCAAGTTTCCAGTTTATGCATATTTACAAATTTCAAAAATCTCATGTTATGTTCCAATGTTGTTATTTGTTGTTTGTATGGACTGATATAATACACATAAGCTCCCATAAAGCTTATTCAAGCTTTTAGAAACACTAAAATTCAGTTTAGAAGCAAAAATAGAAAATCACCAAAAATACAAAATAATTAGTGAAAAATCAAAAATCCCATGGAGGTGATATACACAGCTGGAGCAGGGTAAATTTTGGATGGCCTTGGGTTAGAAGCTTAGTGGTAAGCTAATAGGGGTGTTCATTGGTTCTTGTTCTCAGTTTTGAGCTTGGAAGCTTTTGTAAGCCTTCTTGTTCACTTTTGCATATCACTGTTATAATTGTTCATTAGCTTTAATTTCTGTTTCTTAGTGATCACTAGTTATACTTAAGTATTTTTTAAAGATTAAAATTAGTTTCTTACTCTTTTAAATTAGTATTTATCAAAAATCTTATCTTGACAGTTAAAATTGCTTCATGGTCATTTCGAAGTTTTATGTTGTAATGGTTGTTGTTTAATGCTTAATTAGTCCTAATAAGTAATTATATAAGGTCTGAAATCAAGTTCATGGTTTAAATCTTTGATAAGCTTTGAAAACTTCTATACAAGTCATATAAAGGTCCTGTTTGGATTTGAGAAGTGAAACTATGTTAGAGGTTGGTTAAGTTTGTAATTGTTGTTGTCTTGAGTCACACTTAGTCATATTAGTCAGCAAACAAGAAAACCTTGTTCTTTTGGTTAAAAGTCAAAAGTTCTTTGATCTTATCTCATTTCTTTACTGTTGGATTTTATAGCTTCATGATCATGGTTTTGTGTTAACAAGTTGTTTAAATTGCTCATATCAGTCTTAGTATAACTTAAAACAACATAATCAGTGCATAAAATCAGATCAAAGTTCATCTTAGTCAACTTCTTTGTTTTTAAGCCATTTTGGTTGTTTTTGAATAAAAAAGATAATTTCACTGTGTACTTGATATTAAGATTTAGCTTAAAAGCTCTTAGGGTATTAAAGTTCAGTTGCTAAACAAAAATAGAAAAATAGTAGTTCACTTTCATCGCCTTTTAAGTGCTTTTTAACTTGCTTCTTTGAGTCCTTGTTCGAAACCATGCTCAGTAACAGTTGGGAGGTCCAACTGATAAGCTTGCACATTGAGCTTATTAGTTGGTATAAGCGTGTGATCTTTGGTTCTTTGGATAGCCATCCAAGTCATCTTTAGGTCCCAAGTTCATTTTTCCATTTTCTAGCTTGATAGATAGGGTTGCTTGAAGCTTTTGTTTTGTCCCATTACTCAGCACTAACCGACTCACCAGCCGAAAGCAAAGTGGTCTGTACCACTTTCATAAGCTTGTCAAAAGCTCTACGCTACCCTTAGCTTGTGACACTTAGTTTTTTGGAAAGCCATCCAACCCAAAATTGTTGGACCTGGTCCTTGTTTTTAGCTTTTAAGCTTATTTGATAAGCTAAAATTGTCTGAGAAAAAGTCCTCAAGTTCTGCTTGGTTTGAAAATTTAGTCAAAGTGCTTATTGCTTATTTCCAGCTTTTCAAGATGCTTATTTGTATGTTTTAGCTTAATATTAGTTGCTTTAACTTATTTGTAGCTTATTTCATCTTTGTTTCAAGTTTACAAGCTTGTTTGAGCCTATATTATCATTATAAGCTCATAAGTACACTGTTGGGCTTATAAGCTTGTAAATCTGCTTATTTGTTGTTTGTAAAATTTTTGTCTTTGTTAAAGTTTCATATTTTTAGTAATTAAGTAGTTTTCAAAAAGAAAATCCAGAAAAATCTCAATTTAAAAATCAGTGATAGTGTTTATTTAATATTTCTTAGCTTTTTGAATTTTCTTTTTAGCTTATTAATAAGCAAATCTTGTTTTTTCAATTTTTTTAGTTTTCTGTCATCATATAATATTTTTAGAAAAAGTTTCATAATTTTCCTAATCTTTTTAGTATTTATTATAATTTTAAATAGTTAAAAATAGTAATTAATTAGTAAAAAAATAATTAAAAAAGCATAAAAAATATCTTTTCAGTTTTAAAATTAGTTTTATCATATTTTAGATTTTTCCAAGTTAAAATTTTATTTTTCCAGGTTTATTTTGTATTTTCTTCTATTTTAGAGTATTTTTAAATAGTTAAAATAGTTTTTAATTAATAATAATTAATTAAATAGTTATAAAAATAATTTTCTTTTTCTGATAATTTTCTTTTATTTTTAGGATTCCAAAAATGTCATTTTCATATTTTTAGGTTTTTTATTTCTTAGATTTCACTTTTTATTTTGTACGTTTACGTAGTTTTTAAACGTAAGTTTTACGTTTGTCTTATCTGATTGTTGTGCTTTCCATTTTGGTATCCAATTCCATTCATATCAATCAAGAGTGTAATTTCTCATCCAAAACCTTTATGATCACTATCCTTAGTGATCACTCTATCATCCTAATTAGTTTTGACACACCATTGAGTCTCCGTGGGACTTAACGACCCAGGAATTCATTATATTCTCCAGGACTTCATTGTATTTGTGTTTTAAGCAGTTTTAAGCTTCTTACGGTTAGCCATTCACAAGTGGCTAGCTTGTGTGAGGTAGCTTGACAGTTTAGCACAGATCAGTGCTTGATCAGTGTTGTTGTTGTATGGAACCAATTGAGTTTCTTGAGATTGTTGCTTTGATGGATCATATGGTGTGATTGTTGCAGTTGGTTGAGCAGTGGGTTGTGGAGGATAACAAGCTTGAGCCCACAAAGCTAATTATTGATTATCCGGAAGTGAAGGTAAAATATTTTGTCCACGGATAACCCTTTCTTTGTCAACTTCTTTTTGATGAGGCTTCAAATAGTCGTACAACAATCCGTATGTAGCATGATGAAGATTCTTTGCTTGACGGATGAAGATGACATACTTTTCCCAATCAGGACCAAGACTACTCAGAAACTTAGTGTTGACTGCAATTCTTGGCATAATTATGTTGTGTTTGTCCAAGTCATTGATGATGTCAGAAAATCGATGATGATATGACTCTAATGTCTCTCCTGGTTCAATCATGAAGTGTTCGTAGGCCAAGTAGATTTTGGATTCCATGTCTTTTATTGAGTTCGCCTTCCATGAGAAGATGAATATGTTCCCACATTGCCTTAGCAAATTTTTGAGCATCAACACTTCAAAGGATCGGATTGGGTAATCCTAAAAGAATGTATTGCATTGCTAGCTCATCAGCTTTGAAATGAAGAAGTTCATCAGCAGTGAGGTCAGAAAGAGTTGCAATGTTGGTGACATCACCTCTTGGTAGAATAGCATTAGGATCTCCTGTGTAGTGACAAGAGAGCATCCGAAATGGACCTTCCAAGATAACCTTCTTTAAGAACTTTCCATGTGGCTTCTTTAGATCACAAAACCTAAAAGAACCTAATCACCCATTGATCATAGTTTCCTGGAGTGAGTATTGAGGTCTATCAGTGATCCGACCTCATGAATAGATTGTTGGCTACTTAAAGCTTCACACATCTTTGCAAACCAAGTCGGTTCCTTCATAGTATTCCTGGATGGATGTTGATTATTAAAGTTTGTGTAAGGTTGTACTTGAAGACTAGGTGGTGGTTGAACCATTTGTGGTGGAATTGCTCCTTGTAGTGGAAAATGTTGTTGGTTAAATTGTTGTTGTAGATTGAATTGTTGTTGTTGAGGACTAAGTTGTTGTTGAGGATACACATGAGGAAAGTAGTTAGAGTATGGTGGTTGAGACATCTTGAAAACTTGTGTTGTAAAATGGATCTTTGTAGTCGAATGAAACTTTGTTGATGAAGAGTCCTTAGGCGAAGAAACCAAGCTTAGGCAAAGAAAACCTTAGGCGTAAAAATACCAAACTTACGCCAGAAGAATGAGACTTACGCTGCAGGAGTAGCTTACGCCAGTAGGGTTAGGTAAACCTTAGGTTATGCGTGAACTAAAGACTTAGCAAGAAGAAACTTATGCGAAGTTTTCTAGGCGTAAGACGCGCTTATGCGTAGGAAATACTTAGCGTAAGATTTTTACTCGTAAGCTTTTATGCTTAGGCGTAAAACTAGGGTTTTGCCCAAAGAATCCTTTACACTAATCTCAGTAAAAGATATCCAGTCAAGTGTTTTCGTGCTTAACCAAGCAAGAAAACACTGAGTAAACCAAAAAAACTGAAGATCAAACCTTGAAGTCTTGAACAACTTATGCGTAAACTTAGTGTTTACTTATGCGTAAAAATGAACCAAAACTCGATTGGCCCAAAGATGTTTATAAACCGCATTTTTGTGATGAAATGCCTTCAATATCACCAAAATAACACTAAAGTGTGAAACTTGATGAACCAAAACTTGTAGACACGTTACGCGTAGAAATGAACACACGTTTAAAATCAAGCTTAAAACCAATGAAATACACATAAAGTTTGAAACTTTTTGCCAAAAACTGAAATTTTAACACCTAAAAACCTTGAAAGTACAAGAATCTTGGATTGTAAAGTGTAAAAAATGAGTTTTTAAGCGTGAGAAAGTTTATGAACCGTAGGTTACGCGTAAAACCAAAACTTCAAAAACAAAACCTTTTCACCCAACTATTTGGCGATTGATACCACTGTTAGGTCACCATGTTTGTAACACAAGCATCAATATAAGAACTAGAGAAAAGAAAGGATCGGTTGAACAAGACAAATAATACGCGTAGGATTGAGAGAATAGTTATGCGTGAGTATTGAAAGTAAATGAACAACCAACCCTCAAGTGAGGGATTACAAGATTATTTATAGGAGGGAACTATGGCAACACTCCAAGTTTCCATCCTTTACTTATTGGGCTTTGGATAGGCTCATGGGTTTTCTACATGAGCCTAACCTTGATTACTAACATAAAAGCCATAATTAAGCTAACTATTACACTTGAATTCTAGTTTAGGAGTGATTCCAACAAACACAGTTTTTTTTTATCAATTTCTCATTTGTATATATATATATATATTTTTAATATTTTTAACTTGTCAAACTTTATATTTTTTGTTTTGTACATTTTGTTTCGTAGTTTTATAATAAAAACATTATTAAAAACTAAAAATAAAATAAAATAAAATAAAAATAAAAAACTAAGGAAGGTATTACTTGTGTTTTAAAGGTACAACCATCATTTGAACGACTTATTAGAGCACACGGTGGTGACGACGAGCAGGTTTTCTGACAAAAGGAAGCAATGGATATATTTTTTATTTGTGTTATTTGATTTGTGTTATTAGTGTGTGTTTGTAGTGTGTGTAAAGGTGTGTAAAGGAGGAAGAAGAAGAAGACACAGGTAAAGTTTTTTTTTTTTTTTTTAGTGGATAATAAAAGGGTTTGTGGTGAATAAATTGGTAACGTTTTAAATTCAATTTTTTTTTAACTTCTTTTTAAATATATTGTTTTGTATTTTTATTTAATAAATAAATTTAGTTTATATGAAAATTTGAAAAAATAAAAATAAAGTAGGTAGTGGTACCCCAAACGAAGAGGTTGAGGTATTGTTATGAGTGGAGGTGGGTTTGTTGTTGGTTAGTTGTGAGAAGTGAGATGCGGATGCTGCTACTGCAAGACTGACAAAAGCAGCCTAAGCCTTGTCGTGACACATAGTGCTCTTAGTCATTACGTATCAAGTTCTTATTAGCCATACGTGTGTACCACGGTAATGACACTATGAGTAATTTACAATAGATTAAAATATGAAAAAATTACATGTTTGGTCCTTGTGGTTTGCTCAGATTTCAAATTCAGTCCCTAAGAAGTTTTAATTACACCGTATACTTATTTTTAAAACTTTGCACTCATTTATCCCTATTTTGGAAGGGCCGTTAGTTTATCCGTTAAGTGTTTGCACCGTTAGTCCATCCGTTAAATTTTTTTGCACCATTAGTCCTCATTTTTTTAAAATGAATTAAAAACTCGATTTTATTCGTTTTCGTCCATTTTTTTTCCCTTTTCGTTCGTTTTTTATTACGTTTTCGTGCGCTTTTTTACCTGTTAGTCCATTTTTTTATGTTTCCGTCCGTTTTTGTCATTTTTTTTAAGTTTTTGTTCGTTTTTAAACGTTTTCATCTATTTTTACGCTACGCTTTTTACGCCGCCTCTGCTTTTACGCTTTTATCTTTTTTATGTTTTCGCTTGTTTTTACACGCTTTGATCGCATTTTTACTTTCGTCCGCTTTTTACGCTTTTCCTTTTTACGCTTCGCCTATTTTAAATGTTTTCGATTGTTTTTACGCTTTCAATTGTTTTATACGCTTTTAATCCGCTTTACGTGTTCGCCGATTTTTACGCTTTCGTCCGCTTTTTAGGTTATCGTCCGTATTTTACGCTTATGTCTTTTCGCTGCCTGCTTTTAAACGCATCAATTTTTACATTTTGTTTGTTTTTATACGCTCTAGTCCCTTTTTTATGTTCGCCAATTTTTTGACGCTGTTCGCTTTTTTACGCTATCCTTTTTTACTCTTTCGCCCTTTTTTTTCTTTTTCATCCATTTTTTTTATGTTTTCGTCTATTTTTCTACGTTCTCGTTTGTTTTTATATATTTTTGTCCATTTTTACAATTCCGTCAATTTAAAAATAGACGAAAACGGACAAAAAAATAAAAAAACAGGCAAAAGCGTAAAAAACGGATGAAAATTTAAGAAATAACGTAAAAAATGGA
This sequence comes from Chrysanthemum makinoi, assembly GCA_910596185.1. NCBI lineage: Eukaryota > Viridiplantae > Streptophyta > Magnoliopsida > Asterales > Asteraceae > Chrysanthemum > Chrysanthemum makinoi. The sequence continues at coordinate 166,559,532 of OU343224.1, forward strand.
CGAACACGTATAAAACAGACGAAAACGTAAAAAATAGACGAACACGTATAAAACAGACGAAAACGTAAAAAAGATTAAAACGTTTAAAAACGGATGAAAATGTAAAAAATAACTAAAGCGGAAAAAACTTAAAAACCGGACCAAACTGACAAAAAAGGATAAAAATGGATGAAAATGTAAAAAAACATACAAAAAGCGTTTAAAAATAAACGAAAACGTAAAAAAACAGATGAAAATGTTTAAAAATGGATGGAAACGTAAAAAAAAAGGGGACAAAAACGTAAAAAAAATAAAAAAAATAAATAAATAAATAAAATGATGAAAACGTTAAAAAATCGATGAACACAAAAAAAATGGTTGAAAACATAAAAAAATGAAGAAAACATAAAAAAAACAGATGAAAACGTTAAAAAAGGACAAAAACGTAAAAAACGGACGAAAACGTAAAAAACGGACGAAAACATAAAACGAACGAAAACATAAAACGAACAAAAACCTAAAAAAAACTAACGAAAGCAAAAAAAAAGGATGAAAACGTAAAAAACGGATGAAGACATAAAAAAACGGACATAAAAGTAAAAACAAATTGGACAAAAACGTATAGAAACAAACGAAAACGTAAAAAAAGATGAAAACGTAAAAAAAATGACGAAAACGTAAAAAAAATGGACAAAAACGTTAAAAACAGATGAAAACGTTTAAAAACGGAAGAAAATATAAAAAAGTGGACAAAAACGTAAAACGGACAAAACGTAAAAATACCTGGACAAAAACGTAAGAAAATCTACGAAAACGTGAAAAACGGATTAAAACGTGATAAAAAGACGGACGAAAACGTAAAAAAATTGACGAAAACGAATAAAAACGAGTTTTTAATTCGGACTAACGGTGCAAAAATCTTAACGGAGGGACTACGGTACAAATGCTTAACGGATAAACTAACGGCCCATCCAAAATAGGTACTAAATAAGTGTAATGTTTCAAAAATAAGTATCTCTCATGTAATTAAAACGACTTAAGGACTAAACATGAGATCTGAGCAAATCACATGGACCAAACGTGTATTTTTTTCTTAAAATATACATATACGTTTCCTAAATGTCGTCGTCACACCTTGTCTAAAAAAATAATGAATTCTTTTTTATCCCATATTAAAGTATGTTAAAGTTGACATTATAGGAGTGTGTACTACACGATTTTTCTCCACCAACGAAATTCATGTGACACTTATCTCTAGCAATGTTTTGTGTTATCATTTCTAGCTTTTGGGCCATTTTCTCTTTTTACCTTAGTGATTCAACTATTTATTATTTTCTTTTTTCAAAAATACTTGTACTTTTGTTTGGGTTATCCAAAATCTCTTAACAATTACCGGTAGATATACGGGGTTATTCTTTTTGAAGTTATTTGTGATAGCAAGTTTTTATTCAAATATACGTGGCTTAACGTATCTTTGTGATCTCAATTCTGACATATTTTTTAGCCATCTTTCTATGTGTATCGAGAGAGCTTTGAACTAGATGTCTTGTGAAAAGCGTAAATCTCTTATCACTAAACCATCAGTAGCAGTTATTTCTTAGCGATTACATAAGATTATTATATTCGATGTTTGTTTTCAACATTATTAGAGCAGTGGGTGTGGTGAAGAACCCATACCTCTTCATCACCGCCACCTCAGCGCCACATCAACATAACAAACCTCCACAACTAACCACAACAAACCCCCCCTCCCTCATAAGACTATGTTTATTGGTGAGGGTCACCAATCGATTGAAGTACAAAATCAAATAAATACTCGATACAATATTAAGTTTGTACAAAGTTGGAAAAGAATCGCTACAAATCCCACCAACCCTGGCCACTTGATGACATTCATTTTTCTAACACAATCTGGCACATGTCATGATATAAATGACTATACATATTTTCTTTGTAATTAAATTAAATATAAAAGGGGTAATATTATATGTTAGGTTGGGTTGTATAGGTGGAGGAATAAGAAAATAAAATTTTAATAAAAAATTTGGTTGTGATAAATTGTTGATAAAGATAATCTGACAAACCTCAACCTCTTTATTTAGGACCCACCACTAAATAAAACAAAAAAACTGACAAAAGGTGAAATATACCCTCGTCGTCACGACGAAGAGGGTTGTGATGAAGAGGGACGAAGAGGGGGGCGGTGTGGTGAAGAGGCACGACAAGATGCCATGTCACCTCGACGGCGAGCCACAACAAGCCACACCCAATGCTGTAGCGTTGTTAGTTCATTAGGAGTCTCGGATCAGGTAGTTTGTTCACTTTGTGGATCTAGTGTACTTGAGTTTGGTTGGTTCTTATCTTGTCCTAGTCTATCTCTTTCTTATGTTTTATAACATCGTTAGCAATTTAAAAAAAATAAAATAAACCTATTCAGCAATTCTTGGGTTATTTTAGATACAATAAAAACATAAAGGTTGAGAGTTTAAATTTAGCATCTCATTTTTAACTAAAACGAGATTTTGCACCCGCGCGTTGCGGCGGGTTTTTTGCATTTAATTTTTTTATGCTATATGAGTTTTGTTATATGTGTGGTGTCTAACTTGTGTGCAAAAATCTTTATGTAAATGTGGGTATATTTATTTCCTTGGCGGGTTTTTTTGCATTTAATTTTTTATGCTATATAAGTTTTGTTATATGTGTGGTGTCTAACTTGTGTGCAAAAATCTTTATGTAAATGTGGGTATATTCATTTCCTATAACACATTTGTATGATGATAGTTACCTGAATATGAACGCTGACCTTAAGTTTGTTTAATGGGTGTGTTTTAAAGTTTTTTTTTAGCAAAATTTAACGAATAAAGTTTAGGATTGAGTTTAAAAAGTGTCATATCGTTAGGAGGTACATTTCACCATTTTTACAAAGTTTGTGAAAATATAATAAAGTATAGGATTGGTTTTGCAAAGAGTCGCATAGTTTGGGGGTATTTTTTTTTCCCGGTTTTCATAAATGTTCTAAACGACGCTGCTTTGATTTTGTCGCTTTACTCTTTATTTGGCAGGTGAATTGTTGGTTTGGGATTTTTTTTTTTCACGCAGGATATATGAGTTTTGTTATATGCGGGGTGTGTAAATTATGTGCGATAATCTTTATGTAAATGTCGCATATTTCGGGGGTACTTATCACATTTTTTTTCCAACTTTGTGAAAATATAAAAGTTAAGGGACTGGTTTTCAAAGTTTGTGAAAATATAAAAAGGTAAAAATGGTTTTACAAAGCGTCGTTAAGTTCAGGGGTATATTATGCCGTTTTTTCAAAGTTTGCGAAACGACGTCGTTTTTATATTGTCGTTTTACCTTATATTTTGCCTCTTTAATTGTCGTTTTGGCCTTTTTTTTCACTGACAAAATACGCCGTCGTTTGGAACACGGATTAATATATATATTAATAAAACACTCATTTCCATCAATCATCACCTCTCTTTTGTAATTAAAATTCACTTTCACCTTTCTTTTCTGAAAATAATATTTTTCAAAAACCGTTAATCGTTACGTCAAACAAATTACACGAATACGACATACATTAAATTATTTTTCAATAAATGAACACTTTCATATACTTTAGAGAAACTCTTTTTTGGGTTTTTTCGGTACACGATTTTGTATGATACATCACATGAGATATGACACTATTTAAAATTCGAATACTCAACATGCTGTCGTAAAATATGCATAATTATTTGTGTAGAACAACAAATGATTCATCGTTTTTTGCATTTAAAAATGCAAATTATTAGCTTTCCAACTATATATCACACATAATTTTTGAACATCCAAATCAATACATTTTATTCATAAAACTTGGAGAAAATATATGAAATTTTTATTTGATATTTCAACTCGTTGGATATATCACATATAATATAACCAATGTTGCAAAAATCGTGAATCGGTATTCGGGCGGTCGACCACCCTGCAGCGAGTAATCGGTCAAGTCGGGATTAATCGGTGATTAATCGGATTGGCATTTCCGCAATTTTTTGGATTTCGAGACCAAACTAAAAATCTTAACCGATTCCAAACCTCCGCTATGTTTTCAAACCTCAATAAAAAAGGCCCACTCGATTATAATGCCCATTGTGCGTTATAAATGAAATATACGATCCCCAAATTAAGTATAATGTCTAAATTATTATTATTTTTAAATGACCGATTGGCCCGATTCGGCCGATTTTTTACCGATTCGCCGATTTTGACCGATTCGCCCATTTTTGATCACCGCTTAGTGTCGATTTTATCCTAGGCCGATTTTTCGACCGATTTTCAAAAATCGACAAGGTGCTCGGCCGATTAACAATTAATCGGCGATTAATCAGCCGAGTTGACCGATTTTTGCAACATTGAATATAACACTAATTTGTAGGTTCGAAAAATAGGCATGTTTTCGTAAAATTGTCATAAGGATTGTTTTGTTTTGTAAAACATGGTGAATCTTTTGAACTTGTATACAAAATACTCATACTCATTTTACAAAAACATGTTACGTGTTCGAACTAACAAATTAATGTTATATCTCATATAATATATCAAACGAGTGTGAATATCAATTATTTCTTTGTTTATTATTATATTCTCCAACTTCTATTAATAAACCGTATTGATTTAGTGGTTCAAATATTATGTCTAATATATGGTTGGAAAACTAATGATATGTATTTTTCAATTCAAAAATTGGTGAATCTTTGTAGTTTTATACAAATAGTTATGCTTATTTTATGACATCATGTTAAGTGTTTGAACTTAGATATTAGTGTTATATCACATGTGATGCATCAAACGGGTTTGTCTATAAAAAAACTTCTTCTATTTTCTCCAACTTCCGTGAATAAAATATATTGATTTGGAAGTTCAAAAGTATTATGTGACATATGGTTAAAACGCTACCGATGTTTATTTTCAATGCAAAAAACGATGAATCATTTGAAATTCTACACAAATATTTATGGAGATTTTATGACAATATGTTAAGTGATCGAACTTACAGATTAATGTTTATCACAAATGATATATCAAACAAAATATTATATAAAAAAATTAGAAAGCATATGAAAATGTCTTCTATTAAAAAATAATTAAATGCTCGTTATAATGGTAATATATGTTTGTTAATAATTTATTATTTTTGAGATATGTAATTTAACAAAAAAAAATTGAAAGCTGATTTTTATTTTTATTTTTATTTATTTTTTATTTTATTTATTTTTTATTTTTTATAAAATAAATGACTGAAATTTATCTCTTAACAGGCAGGAAAATAATAATGAAATTTTCCCTATTTAGTATAGGTAAAATAGTGTACCATTTGATAAAAAAAAATATACATGTTTAAGTGTGGTGAAAGTAAAATAGTGCTTTTACAATGAAGAAATTTTTTGTGCTTTTCAGAGAATGGTGGTGTTGTGGGCTTCTAACAGGGCTCCTAAGAACTGATTTTCATGGGCAGGTTGAAATAAGTTGAATCCATAGTATTAGTTTGAAAGCTTTTTTTTTCTTTCTCTTGACGTAATAGTTTGCTAGCTTTTATTTATTTATTTTTTTGTTTTCGGTGTTTTTTCTTTTTTTGATGTTTTGTTTTCTTGGTTGGATTCTCCTTCTTGGAGCCCCCGATAGCCATCTCTATCTTTTTTTGCCATTTTTTATTGGATTGTTTAACCAATGACTTGAGAGCATTGGTTAATGTATATTTATTAAACACATTTTTTTTTATATTACAAATTGTATTTAATGCACATTAATTAACCTTACAAATTACCATAATTAAAATTGTTTTATAATTTAATAAACTCAAACTTTTCTTTTATAATCACTTTAAACTTTGCCATGAGGTCACCCGTTAGACAAACCTTTTATCTAATAATATCCTCGCTTTTTAGAAAAAAAAATATATAATTATTTATTGTGAAATTTATACCCACAATAGATTGATTTTGTGGAAAGTAAATCGTTGCATTTCAATTTATTTTTAACAAGATAAAGCGAAGACTGCGGCAATTTGCCCTACAAGAGTACAATTAACGATATGCGATATTATGGTAAGCAGTGTTTCGCTTTAATATTCAAAATGAACGGAAAAGTTCAAAATGTAATTGCAAACAAAATTCTTAATACTGGCTTGACATTCACTTAATCCAGATGAGAAAGATATGGTATGACAAATTTATTTTGCAAACCATTAATACTTTCCAAAATTACCATGTAAACCACATTTTCCACTTTTCAAATTTCACTTTTTCAATTCTTGACTTATTGACCATTTTTGTATTTTATGTAGTATAGATTATTATATCAACCATGCGTATCGAGAAAGTATCTAAACATATGAGCCGTAAACTACTATAACCTCACAACATCACATGTACAGACTAAAACAAATCCTAGAACGAGGTGAACCGAACTTTAGTCACCTAAAACTGGAGTACAAAACTACAAATAATCAAGGTCAATAAAATTCTGAGATACCATTAGGTGAAAAATATAAAATATTTTGCTTTATTCCTCGCCCCTTTATAGAGCTTTATTTATCCAGTTTCCATCTTCATCTAAACAAGACGAATCTGAACATTCTTTGATATTATCATCACAATTTAATTTACTTGCACAAGATGTAGTAACCTAAGTTTAAGGTTTAATACTTGTCACGTCAGCGCTATATCAGCTTTAACATTTCAGCTTAACTCAACAAAAAACACCATTTATCATAACTTATCAAAGTTAAACCTTAGCTCAAATAATTTCAAATTCAACCCCTAAACTAAAACAAACACTTCATTTATTAAAAAACATATCATTAATTCGTAAACATATTACGATACGAAATTAAAAAATTGTTACAACGAAAAAAAAATACGAAATAAAAAAACACACTGCAAAGTAAACTACAACATAAAGGAAAGACGAAAATACAATCTAGTAACGAGGTTGGAAGTTATATTTTTTGATGATTCGGTCTTTTTCTTCATTGATCCAAGCCACAACGTTTGGATCTTTGCCTGCAGTGTCAATCATCAAAAATTTCATCTCTTCCAACCTTGTGATCGTTTCATCTTTTACTTGGGCCGCCCGATACACCGCTTGGGCGGTTTCCCGTTTGATATGATACTCGGTTGTCATAGTCTTGGTGAATTAGCTTGACGAGCTCGTTCATCCGGTGCTCGCTCCCCCAGTACTTGTCGTGCTCTCGGATCTGGCTTTCTTGAAAGCACGTTTTTTTTCCCATAGGGTGTGGTTGTTCATCATGACCAAACAAAGCCTCGTTTGTTTGGCTTGGGACATCGTCGGTTAAATCAACCGGATCCGGCGCGTCCCATTTCTTATGACTACGCAAAAACCTCCCAAGCCTCCTCGAGAGCAAACGGCGCGATTTGTGCTCGTCACAATACATTTGTTTCACCCGTTTGAGGACATCTATCTCACTTTCCCCACTTATCTGTTCCCGTTGCGCACATTTGTAACACGCGTTGAAAATTGAGTCTATTGAACTCATTTTTGACCAGATGCCAAAACATATCATATCCTTGTGCACGCCCGACAAGCGGATCCTCCTTAGCGGCTACATAACACTTGGAAAGTAATTCTTCCTCTTTTTGTTGCCAACGTCCAGGGACGTAGTTGAGATTTTCTTCATCCTCATCGATTGGTTCGGGTTCTTTGGCTTTTTTGGACTTTCGTTTACCACGACTTTTGGGCTTTGGAAGAGACGTGGGTGTTTCGGGAACCTCATGTGTTTCACTTTGTGAATGTTGTGAGAATTGTAGATTTTGAAAATTGGTGTTTAGTGTGTTTTGTTGACTTTGTTCCCAAAACAGAAATCGTTGATGTTGTAGGTAAATATCTTGGCTCGACAAGCATAGTGGGTTAGGAAAAGAGATGTTGGGTGATGATGAACCCGCGTTCGGGTTTGAAGATGAACCCTGGTTTGAGGTATTCCACCCACCGAAAAGATTCATGAATGAATCATCGTTGTTGTTGCCTCCCGACATTTTTTTAGCAAATGGAAATATAAGATTAAGTAGTTGAAGTGTGAAAAAAATTGTGTGTTATTTGGGTAATTATAGTGGTAAAAAAATGGTTTTGATTTTTTTAACAAACTAGCCGTTTAAAACGCGGTTGTAATATGATTTTTAACCCAACGCTATATAGCCGCTTGGGGAGGTGAAAGCGATTTTTTTACTTCCCCACCTTAACGCAACGCTAAGGCACTAACACCGCCTAACTTACTTTAACACCGCTGATGGTGTGGATAACGCCCCTTAACGCTGCGGCTTTAAGGGTTAACTTGGGTACCCAAGCTACCATACCGAGCACTCTTATGCTTTTTGTTTTTTTTTTTCTCCCACTCATCTAGCCTAATTCGATTAAGTGATTTTTCTAAAAAGATTAGTGTGAGTGTGACATACTCTATACCTATTGAATCCACATTGAAACTTGAATTTTAAACATTTAGGTTAGACTAGCATGTTTTTGACAATAGGTTTCTGAGGGCTTATACGGGCTTGAGCTTTTGAAATAAGTTTTTGAAGGCTTATAAAGGCTTGAGCTTTTAAAATAAGTCGACTTATATAATAAGTTTTGTTTGTCACACGGGCTTATGAATACTCATGGTTTATAAAAGTCTCCAAAAACCCAAGCCCATTAAAAAGGGTTTATAAGGTCTTATAGATAGTCAAATTACTTAAATATTTTTCAAAATATAATGTATTACCATGCAATAGCTGAAAAAATATATGAACTTGATTTGATATATTTGTATGCGATTTTACAATATTAAGTTTCAGCTCCAACTAATTTGTCAAACAACTTTACAAAAATATAAGCTTCAGCCTTCGCCTTATAATATAAGCTTCAACCCCAGCTCTAGTTCTAGCTCCAGCCCCATCATATTGCGCCAAACATACCCTAAAGTGTAATAAGAACCATCAAGAGACCGACATATCTTTCTCTCCTAGACTACTTCATGACCAATTTGGTGTAATAATGAGACCAAAGACATCACCAAAAAATCATTTAATTAAACACCCCACACACAAACCTTCTTCCCTAACTTGATCACTTTTGCGACTAATTCAACAATTTTCTACTTGTGAAACACGTCTCTTTGAATATGTGTAATAAGGTAAGACGAGTTCTCTTGATGTCATATGGGTTGGGGACTCGTCGCATATGCCTTTACTACACTTAGTCTTTGAGAGCTATTCGATGCCACTCGATGCCATTAAACTACTGGTTCATTGGTATTATTCGTCTATTTTTCACATATCGTTTTCTTACCACCTTATCCATCAAAGCACCATGATATTGCAACTAGGGGTGATCATTCGGTTTAACCCGACCTGAACCGACCAGACCCGACAAACCCGAAAGTTGGAAAAATCTCGAACCGAAACAGAACCGAGAAAACTCGGTTTTTCTTGGTTTCGGTTCTGTGTCGATTCGATTTCGATTTTAGTCGGTTTTTTGCTCGAACCGAACCGACTCGAGTGAAACCCGAAAGTAGGTAAAATCTGGAACCGAAATAGAACCTAGAGAACTCGGTTTCGGTTCAGTCAGCTCGGTTTTGTCGGTTTTGATTCGGGTTAAACTCGGTTTTGCTCAGCCCTAACTGCAGCTATATCCTTATCTATGCGAACCTTATGTTAATTTGGATATTATTGACACTGTTGAATCTCTCTCTCATTTATTAGGAATTGAACTTTTTCTCAAAAGACGAGCTTACTTTCATAAGGGTTTTACTACTAGTAGAAATTACCCTTCCTATTCTCTTATGCCCGTTTTATTGACCGGACAATACAGTTTTTTTATCATTTTCTTTTCATATCTTTTTTCTTTTATTGCTTTTGACTTGTAAAATTTTATATTTTGTGTTTTGTATTTTTATTTAACAGTTTTACCTATTTTATTAACAAGACAAAACAATTTATAATTCTCTGCTCCGTATTTTTTTTATTTTACTACTTTTAACTTGCTAAACTTTATATTTTATGTTCCATATTTCTTATTTAACAGTTTTATAATAAAAACAAATTTATAAAAAATTATATATATATTTTTAAAGAGAGGTATTACTTGTAAATTTTAAGGAGTGCCAATAAACAAAACCCTTTCATAAATGTAACATTCAACCCTTGTGACCTATTTTTTGGAAGACAAAGAAAGGTTGTTCCGCAAAGAGGGAGAGATGTATGAAATTTGAAGACAGCAAATCACATAAAGAAAAATAAGACGATCTACAAAAATCAAATAAAAAATGAGACGGTAATTAAAACCTATTGGTTTAAAAGGGTTCATAAAAGGTAATGAATAACAATAAGGATGCTAAACAACCAAATGATGAAAGTTTGGGGTTAGCTTGTTAACAAAGATGTTTTTGGAATTTAGTACTAGTTATAATACCCGTGCACGCACGGGTATTATATTTTATGTTTTGTATTAATACTGAATATTGTGTCTTTAAAGGTAATTGCATATAATTATATAGTTATAAGTTTCGTGCTCGCACGAAGTTAACATATAAATCAAATTTATTTTAACATTTTAGTTCAATATATACACATATAAGAATTTGCCCATGAAAATTGTGATATAAGTACAACTAATACTTATTCACGAGTTTTTCATTAGGCATTAATTTCCATTAGAATTTGGTAAAGTACATGTAAAAATTTATGTTAAGGTAACTCAAGATTTAATTTTATTTAGCTGACAAAGATGTTGATGTTGTTATTTAAATTTCAATACTGATTATTGTACACATGAAGCAAGTTTAATATCACATAATGAGCGTTGAAAAAGTTAAAGTATACTCCTTAAAGTTTTTTTAAAAATGTTTTTCTAGATATCCTTATATAAATAAATAAGAATTACATGAGTCATTGTTATAAGTACAATCGCGTATATTTATTTTTATATTAAAGTAACTCGTGCTTACAATTTAATAATTATATTCCCGTTTTCAGTAATTTAGCAGTCTTTAAAATGTAAACTCGTGTCCACATAAATTAAACTTTGAAAAATGAAATAAATTAGTCATTATTTAACGTATATAGTAAAAAAATTGATACTTATAATCTTATGCAAATTTATATGTTGTTATTTTAAAACAACATATACATTATATTTTTTAAGATATAAAGTATAAGGGGGTATTTGTTTATAATCTAAAGTTATTAAAAAACATTGAGGCTTATAATATTACACTTAACTCTATATAATTTTTAAAAATTCAACCACTAAAGTTTTATTAATTATCTCCTCTTTTTTTAAGTTTTTGTTTTCACAAATTTGACACCTATATTTTTATGTGTTTTTTTATCAACTAAAGTTCTCCACCAAATTTATTAAAGTTTGACAAAAATCAATTCAATTTTGACTTTTATTAACCAATCACATCACACGATTTTGCTTACGTGGCAAAATTGAGCTCTCTTATTAGTCCAATTATTTTTTCAATAAGAATGAATTGACAAAATAACTCTAAAATGATGTAATTCCTTTATTATATAAAAGATAAGCCTATGTTTTTTTTTACCAAATTTTCTTGACCCTGCAGGATTACTGGATTAGATCTAAACTTACGCTTTATTTTACTAGTAAATCTGACTTCTCATGAAAACTCAAAAAGGCATTCTTTTTAGTTCTCAAAAGACTAACAGAAAAATAACAAACACGCAAAGGTCAATGACTAAAAAGAACTTCTACAATTTGATTATGATCGGATGCTTAAAGACTATTTAGACCATCCGGATGGTCGTATGCTCGGTCACCCCATAAATAAAACGCATACTCCCCATTATAACAGTCTTCAATGAACACATCCAATCATGATTTTTGAAAGGACTCGGTCGTATGCTCGATCGAGTCGTGTGAGTATGTTTGTGTGTGTGAGCGTTTTTATTAAATGATTTTTGTGGGTTATATCTGTGTTTAAGTGCGGTATTTTTTTGTGGTGACCGTTGTCGCCTTACATTATGTTGGTCATGAAAAAGGTTGTAATGAGTTGGCGCTAATATGACAGTGATAACCGCAATCATGTGTGTTCACAATTACGCCCAGTCTTATAGATCAAGTTGCCCTTTGTTTAGTACCTATAAATCCTCAAAGAGCGACGCATAATGAAAACGAAGCAAAACCCTTCACAAAACATAGTGTCTGAAAACGAAATATATTTTTTTTAAAGTTAATATAACGTCCCTAAAAGGGCGAAAACCGCTGGATCTCCTGGCAAATCCTGGATTCTTGATCTTAAGCCATTTTTCATTAATCGTGCGAATCTCGCTAAACGATTGTTATGAAAAAAAGCCAATTAGACATTTCGCGTATGATGATGTCAAACTCTCAATCAATGGTGGCTCAAAGGTAAAGCTATCAAAGTCATCGCTTTAAGCGAACGAATATTTAAGGCTTCAATTTTCTAATGCCATTTATGAATGTATAGCGGGTCACATATTTTTTTGGGCCTCATTTTGAGGTCTCGATATATAAAAGCCTTGGTTACTAAAACTGCTAAAATATTAAATATATTTTGATTAGTTTTTGTTTATTAGGTCCATACGACTAGGTCCTTGTTTAAGTTTCGAAAACACGACTAGATCCATCTTTTTATTATTCCAAGACGATGAATTAAGCTCATTAAATGCTAATTCTAGTGACTTTTAGCCAATATTGTAACCAAATTAAACATATCAAGAATCACTTATGAATAACGTCTTAATGAAAGAAAAAGAACAAACTATTTTTCAATGAATAAACATGGAACACCAATGTCCCTTTGTTTAACTGCTCACATTAGTTCGTTTGTTCGGTTAAACTTAAACTAAAGAACACGAACAAGCTTCGTTCGTGTTGCTTCATTTATTTAGCTTTACTTATAGATTATCGTAAAAGGGAGATTTGGTTTTCTATTTCTTATGTTATTTTTCCTCTAGCTTTAATCAACTTTGATTCTCAATGTTTTTCGTTTGATAGTTGGATGTTCTATTAATCCAATGAATCAAAAAGCTGATATTAAGCATAAATACAAAATTTCCTGAAGGCCTCATTTTATATCACTTTAGGCATCCAAAATCCATGAGCCGCCCCAGCTCTCAATCCTATATTTTCTTACTTTTAACGCGCTTTTGTGGCTCCATTTGATCCATAAACTTCTCGGCTCGGCTAGCTTATAAAATCTTTTCCTCGTCTAAGAGACAATAAGCAATTACTCCACTCCATACGACATAACCACTTTCATAATACAATTTGAATTTTTCACAGCACGAATAACTGGGTAAAATATTGGGTATGTTGTAAGCCGAAACCGAAATTTTTATTTTCATAAACTTGTTTGATAAATTAGCTTAGGCTTTAGCTTATTATTGCTAAATTACTAAAAAGAACATAATTAAATAAACTTATAGTATATGTTTGATATTTTTTGGATAAATAAGTAATTAATAATTAAAAGTCCCGGTCTAAAATTTTTAGCTCATTTTATTAGGCTAAGGCTTATGTTTTAAAAGACTCCATACGCCTCGACACCAAATAATGCCAAACAAGACTTATTATAAAAACCATCTTATTTTAAAATTTTTATGCCCCGCAAACCCCGATAAGTCCACTAACAAACACACCCATAAAGATGAGAACAATTTTGAAAAAAACAAGGCGGATGCTACCTTGCTTGTTTATCTCCGCAATGAAAGACTGATCACTTCCCCCAATGCACCCTTTATACCACACGTACACCATCCCTGCATGCAACTTTATGGACCACGTCTGTCGTCACACACAAGATATGCCATAGAAATACGATATGACGATGCAATTTAGGCAATCCTGGTATTCAAACTTCTCCAATTTCAAACAATATATTTTCATCAATAAAAGGTTCATATATAAATAGCTAAGCAGCTAGTCAAATCCGACCTGAACTGATCCAAAAATTGAATAAAAATAAAACGTGAACCAAGAGCTGAATCGAGTAAAAGCTATCAAAACTGAAATCGAACTAAATAAGGTCGGTTCGGTTTGGTTCGAGTCGATTTAGCTATCTCAACCGAATAAGTGTGTTTTGACGCGAACCGAGTAAAACCGAAATAATTATATAAAACCGAAAATCAAACCGAATAAAGTCGGTTCGAGTCAATTCGGCCCGGTTTGATAACGTTGTAAAAAGTAACTTTTAGCAAATTTGAACACTAAGGTGATGTTTGTTCATGACTTAATATAAAAAAAAGTGAATTTATTAAGTCATATGAAAACTGTTTGTTTGTGACTTAAGTGTGTCTGCATTAAGTCATCTCTTAATTAAACATGACTTAATAAAAAATAATAACAAACAAGCCCTAGCATTTGTTGTTATAAACAATTATTTTGACTAAACGATAAATGCTAAATGTTTTAAGGTAACGTAAAATGCTAAAGGTTTATAGATACTTCCAAACATTTCGAGCCCAACAAATCAAAATAAAATGGACTAAAATTATTTCACAATTTCACGCGGTTAATAATAACCAACTAATTGTCCCACATTCTTACCTCATTTTGCGGCATCTTTCAAGGCTTTTAAACCATTAATTTGCATGCGTTTTGTCAATATTGACTGCTTTTTTATTTTTAGGTATATCAAATACCAACTTGCATTTAAAAATGTCGCCATCTTATCTTTAAATACCATTTTAATAATGAAACTTGCTACTTTTAATAATATGACTTTATCAAACACATGCATACAACAACCACTATGATAAAACTATGGAACAAAACAGGTTGTCAAGACCATGATGTGTATCAATTTGTTCTTTTTTGGAATTGCTTTCAAACTCAACGAATTTGTGTTATTTTAAATCTTTGTCTTTCTTGTTCTTCAATTCATGCACGACTTGTGATCACCATTATTTCTACCTAGCTTTTTTCCCCTACCATTAATATATCCCTATGATTCTTCACATATTTTTGGTTGATCCAATAGTTTCATCAAAATAGGATTTACATAGAGGTGTAAGACTAACGAGCAACAAGTTGCGCCGCTAAACCTTTCTGGATTGTAATAGGGTTTCATCAAATTGAATTGAGTTCATTTGATTCAATAAGGTTTCATCAAAAGGTGTTATAGTTTTGGCTAACAAGGCCTTCATAGATGGATCGAATTCGTTAAATATGGCGATTTCGGCATAGTTTTCAGGTGAGAGATTGTCTACTTTTTTGAATTTGATCAAGTTCATCTCTTATTTTGATTGAGACCCATGTTACTTAGCACTTTTATGAAGTGAAATTAGTGCCCTAGTAGTATATATTTGAATCTTAAATGGACATGTTAAAGGTGAAAATTTTAAGATGCTTTAAGGTTCATGTGAGTTCTTTGGTTATGAAATGTTTGTTCTTGATTGTTATGGCTTTGATCATCAAGACTATTTTGTTCCCCAACTTATTTTCCTTTGATGTATCTAAAAACTATGAATTCGAGTCCATGAAACCGGGCAATGTGAGAATGAAGTTCTTAGAGGTACCTCAGATTGTTTGGGGATTAAATAATCAAAAGATTGCTTTTGCGAGAGCTTGTTTAACCGCGAGAATGTTGAATAGATCACTTCTAATGCCTAGCTTAAGCGCATCTTTGTTTTACAAGGAAATCGATCAACTACAACCTATTTCATTTGATAAGGTTTTCAACTTTGAGAAGTTTAATTCTCTTTGTAATGGGTTTGTCCACTTGAGTCGATATTCTGATGTTAGGAATCAAAGTGACGTATTTGAGCTTCAAAAGGGTAGTGGTAGAAGGTGGACTCTTGAAAGAGATCTTGATCAATTGAAAGAGTTTAGCAACCAAGATTATGATGTTTATGAGACCATTAAAGTTATTGGAAAGAACCCATTTTTGTGGCACGATCATTGGCCAGTTAGCGATTATGCGAAGGTTTTTGAATGCCTAGTTTTAGTGGATGAAATCTCAAAAGAAGCAAATGAGGTTGTGTCAAAGATTAGAGAGGTTGGTAGTGAGATAAATAACGCCTCTTCATATCAAACACCATATGCAGCAATCCATATGAGAATTGAAAAAGATTGGATGATACACTGTAAAAAGCGAGAACAAAGATCAAATCTATCGGATATATGTAGTAGTAAAGAACAGATCACAACTAGAGTAGCAAACATTGCGGCCCTGAGTCCCCCAACAATTCTTTATCTAGCCGTTGCCAATGAACTTCTTGAGGATAATGCAATCTTGAGTGGTTGGAAAGAAGGTATGCATCCGGTTGACAAGAAGCGACTAGGGGTAACTAAGATTTACGACAAGCATCCTTATCTAATTCAAGCGGCTATAGATTATGAAGTTTGCTTGAGGGCCGATGTGTTTGTGGGCAATAGTTATTCCACATTTTCTAGCCTTTTGGTTCTGGAGAGAACTCAAAAGATGATCAAAACAGGTGTGTCACGCGCGTGTGGGATCCATGTAAGGTGGCCTTCGTATGCTTATAACTTAGAAGGGGAATCCGGTGGTCCACGGCTATGGATGACAAACTACTCAGATTCAAGCTTACAAGCAATTAGTTATGGCTCAAACGCCGTCTCATGTTGAATACTATCCATATTCCATCATCAGTAGATTAATTTAAAGATGTTCATTGATTCTTTTGTTACCAGGTTAAACTTGGTGGCCTGGCTTATTCTTTTGCATTATTTGTAACACTTGTAAATGTAATATAGACAGCAAAGGGAAGCTTTTTTGTTGAGATTTGTTTATAGTTGTACATCTGTCTTGTTCTATATTCTAGTAATGGAATTATTTACATGTTCATGGGTATATGTCATTGTAAAAGAAAGTGACAACACTACTGATCAAGTCTATAGCACTATCTTAAAATTGTCATATACGAGCAATGGAATTACTACTTGGATGTCAAAAGAAAATGACCAAAGATTCAACAGTCTTTTATTCTTTTTCATGTGTTCAAGGTAACCACATACTCACAAGTCACAACATTCACCCATTTTGTATGCATATATACAAGAACGTTTAACAAATTTTAATTTTAAATATATACAATTCTCAGGAATTGTAACGTTACTATTCATCAATCAGTATTCTTCTGTCTTTTTTTGTAAATTTACAAAAAAATCTCTCTTACCGCAAATTTCATCCAGGGCGCCTAAGAGCATGGAGTGTGGTGGCGATTCCTCCTCGCCACTCCAACGTGGATGGCTCGCCATCCTTAGCCGTTCCTCGCCACGACATCATGAGCCTTCGCCGTTTGGTTGTTCGCCGTTCCAACGACACAGAAGACAACAAGAAGAAAGTGGAGAGATAACCGTTATCAAACGGTTTAATTTAAAAAAAAAAAAAAAAACTTTTTTTAAAAAAAAAAAATTTAAAACTTTACCCTCTTATAAATAATACTCCATTTTTATAAAATCATTCACACACTTCTCTTTCAAACCTTTACATCTTAAGCAATAAAAACATGAGTGATTCAAATTCGGATTCCGATATTAATGATTTTCAAAATATCGAGATGATTCTGAAAGTTGCAGGTTATGGGCAATCGTTAGAACAAGAAGTCGAAAGTTCACGCACCCGTAATTACATCTACCGTGACCGCGGACGTTCTTTGAAGAACGATCGATGCCCTACTATTTTGGTGATTATCCAAAATATACGAATACTATTAGGCGCGATTTCAGTATGAGCCGTAAACTATTCTTAGAAATAGTACAAGGTATTGAAAATCATATTCAAACTGCTGATCCTCTTCCACCGCATTTTGATTTCTTTAGAATCCGACCTGATGCTACGGGTGTAATGAGTATGAGTGTTATTATGAAATGCACATCCGCCATAATGCCAATTGGCGTTTACGACGCGACCTGATGCATTTGATGAATATTTGCAAATGGAGTCACACACGCGCACGCATTGTTTAGATTTTTTTACTATGTGTGTAATTGAATTGTTTATGCCCGAATTTTTAAGAAAGCCTAATTTGAATGACATTCAACATTTATATAACGCACATAACACGGTCCACGGGTTCCGAGAATGCTTGGAAGCATTGATTGTATGCACTGTGAATGGAAAAACTGTCCCGTTGAGTGGCAAGGGCAATTTCATAGAGGTTGTTAATACAAACAAACCGTAAAAACGTTTATTAATATTTTGCGATCTCTTTGTGTTTTGTTGATAACAAATATAATGTTATCTTAAGTACAATTATAAGGATACATGTTATTTTTGTAAAGCATTTACATATAGCCATTTGATAACGCTACACGCGTCGTTCGGGGTCAAAGAAACTTCCTTTTCGTCGAGCAAGTTTTTCAACACCCAAGGCAGTGAACCTAATCGTTGTAGTGTAGTATTAGGGTAAGCCACGGGAATTGATATTGTTCTCTAGGGGAATAGGAATGCTAGTGAGAAGTTACTACGCTAAGGTTGGGGTTGAAGAATATTATTTTTTATCTTTTTATGTTTTTTAGGAAATGGAAAAGTACGAATCTCGGGGTTTGGATTTGGGGGTTGGTGTAACACCCTCAGTTTTATATAGTAGCGGAAGCTAATTCGAGGATATTACTTATTCGCACAAAGTACACATTACACAAAACGACTCTAAATGAGACGTTTTAAATACATTATCATTCGAATTTATTCATAATATCAGAGTAGAGGTCCCATAATGTACATAATAAGTTTAAAAGTTTTTCGAATGATAATATGCATAGTCTTCAAAATGCCTATTCCGTGTGCCTTCATTCCGTGCGGACATATCTTACGAACCCGAGATAAAACATGCCGAAAAGTCAACACAATGGTTGAGTGAATTCATAGTTTAGAAAACAGTAGTGGACAATAGTTTGTAGTATAATTGCAATGTGTACAATTATCTTCTTGAAGGTTATTACTGCTCTAAGCTCATGGAACTCACGATTGACTGTTGTATATATATCACCGGACGATATATATAGATATAAGTAACATGCCCCGAGTAGGTATTTGACATATACCTAGGTAATTCAAATAAAGTGCGTTTGGTTACCGATCCGGCTAACACAAACGGGATTCAAAAATCCCGATAGGCCTATCCACTATATTTGCGCTCACTCCCAGTGATTAGTGGTCCATGATGTAGGGGACTTTTGGCATAAACAAATTAGTGGTATGCAATAATACAGTTAAGGCATTCAGTTTTCAAGTAATTGTCCATAATAAAACATTTAGCATGTATCTCCCTAAAGTAGTTTATAAAACAGTTAAACAAAAGTTGGGGCTATGAACTCACCGTAGTTATCAGTAGTAGCTTTTAGCAAATACAGTGTATGTCGAGACTTCGATCTTTAGTGATTACCTACGAAAGTATAATAATTATGTTTTAGTATAGTTTTCAATATAAGTGTACAAGTATATGTAACTTGTTGGCTTATGATGTTGTACATGGATATTAAGCTAAGGTATCGCTTAAGTGTTTGCTTGGCTCATAGCCTTTTTATAAATGACCTCGTACCACCGGGGCTAACAAAATCAAGAGGTCATGTAGTAATCGTACGAGGAGCCAGGACACTTTAAATCGTAAATCCACAACTCGTCGATACGATACCCCGAAGAGGCCTCTTTATGATAATGAATTTCCCTACTATTGTAGTATTTATCATTTATAAGTAAGTATTTGACGAGACAAATGTTGTACAAAACATATGTCGTCTTTCGTCAAAGACTATTTGAGTGGTGACGTGATAATGTAAGTTGTGTCGTGAAGTGTTTGTTATGTGTAAGTGTTGTGATGAAATGATTTCGGCGTGTCATATTATGATGTTGTGTAAAGGTTTCAAAATATGTTTTTGACTAATATAAGAGTTAAAACTTTGTAAAAAGATGTTTATATAGTTTATATGTCATATAGTCATTTTATCAAAGTCTAGTAAAGCTCCATTTAATAAACAAGTTTTTGGAACAACTTTTGGGTCAACATACCCAAACTAGTCATGTGGCTTAGTTATAATTTAACAACTTTGAAATAACAATCATGATCATATCTAGTGGTCATATTCAAGTTAAAATAGCTTGAGGTATTAGTCTTGGTTTAACCATGGCTTGGTTTTGGTCTCAAAGAGTCAAAAATATACAACTAAGTTTTCTTTAACCATGGCTGTTTATCTGGTCACAACAGGTCCGTGTAGTTTTTGCTGTTTTTTGAAGAAAATTTCATTCCGAGCAACTTTCGTGCTTTACACTTTTGCTGATTCGGACCAGAAAAGGGTCTAAATCACGTTTTAAAATCGTTTCAGAAGACTTTTTGACATAATAACCAATTTCATCTAGTCATCTTCTTTTAACCATAACTTTTTATCTACAAATCCATTTCAAGTGATTCAAAATCTCAAATTCAAGTTTTTAGTTCCTCTAACAACTTCTTAAACTTAATCAAGTCCAAACTTTGTAATTTTTATGTTAAAACTAATAATAATCCACTAGTTTTAATTTTATGTACTACATCATGCAAGCCTTATTACATGTACTACTTATATCAAATATATCAAATAATCATAAATATCATTACAACCATATTGATTGACATGAAATTTAAACAACTTCTTACAAGAGTTAGGTTGAATGGTCACAAGACAATCAAGCCTAAACCCTTCAAAGTCTTCAACCCTTCTTCAACCTCTTAACCAAAGCTTTACCAACCTTCTTACCCTTGCAATAAACCCTTTTAATTCAGCCCCTAACTTCCTTGTGTAGCTGTTAATTCACCCTTGAAATCAATAAAACATCCCTAGGATCATGTAGGTACCAACTTAAGCTCCATCTTCTTAGTGTATTTTGAAGTATAAATCAAAGTAAATATGAGTGTTTGCGTGATTGAAATAGACGGCAAGAGGAGAGAAACCAAGAGATATGTGAGTGATTTGCATGTGAATGGATATGTGTGAGGTGACTTGGAGTATATGGGGGGGACAAGAGTGGTGAGTGGGATTGAGGTGGAATGAGAGAGAGCCACATGGCCTTGTGAAGGCTCATCAAACGCCACCTCATGAGGAGGTGGTAGTTTGTATGTTTTATTTGATAAACATTGGTTTTTAGGGTATAGTTTGGTCCCGGTAATTACTAATGTAATTCACGAAACTTAAAACCGGGTAACGTAAAAATGTAATACTTTCAAAAATGTTAAAACTTATCAACATACTCCAACTAGGTATATTAAAAGTAGGATAAGTCTAATATGGTGTTTCTACGTTGTTAAAACCTAGTAACGTAGGTTCGGGTACGCGTATTACGTAAAGGTAAAATGTGTACCTAAATTTTGGAAAAGTGGCAATAATTCATATAAATTATGACTAGTGGTGAAACTAAAGTATTTTTGAACACATAGACTTTTCCTAGTCTTGTGTTGGTTGTGAGGATAATTTACACTATTTAATTTTTGAGATTATTAAATTAAATAATTAAAAGTAATTTATATAACATTAAATAGTAAAATATGGACCAGAAATATGCGAGGTGCTATTCTTCCCTACGAAATCATGTCCTCATGATTTAGTTTGATGTACCCGAGAAGAGATGCGGATATTTCTGTCGCATTTGGTCCTCTCTTTCAACTGTTTGACCTCACGGTCCATTATTTCAACAGGTTCCTCAATAAAATGTAGCTTGTCATCGAGCTTAATCTCGTCTAGTGGAATGACGAGGCTTTCATCGGATAGACATTTCTTAAGATTTGACACGTGGAAAGTGTTATGGATTCCACTTAATTCTTGAGGTAGCTCGAGTTTGTATGCTACCGGACCAACTCTTTCTAGAATTTTGAACGGTCCAATATATCGTGGACTTAGTTTCCCACGTTTTCCGAAACGGATTACGCCTTTCCAAGGCGAGACTTTCAGCATAACCTTATCTCAAATTTGAAATTCCAAGGGTTTTCGCTTAGTGTCACATAACTTTTCTCGGCGATCTCTAGCAGCTTGTAGTCCGCTTCGACCAATAATCTTTCCAGGTTGTGTCCCGTACAATTTCGGGCGGTGAGTTGAACATCGCCAACCTCATTCCAAAGATACGGAGATCGACACTTTCGACAATACAATGCTTCGTACGGTGATGATTTAAGACTGGAATGATAGCTATTGTTGTAAGATAATTCGACTAATGGTAAATGATAGTCCCAACTTTTACCAAAATCGATAATACAAGCTCTTATCATATCTTCCAAGGTTTGTATGGTTCTTTCGCTTTGACCATCAGTTTGTGGATGATAGGCAGTACTCATGTCTAGTTTAGTTCCAAAAGCTTTCTGAAGTGTCTGCCAAATATTTGAAGTAAATCTGCTATCTCTATCTGAGATAATTGAAATTGGTACACCGTGTCTAGAAACTATTTCTTTAATGTACATCATTTCATAAGTTTCTTTGATTGCAATAAAATGAGCAGATTTTGTTAAACGGTCTACAATTACCCAAATGGCGTCATAACCGCTCGGTGTTCTGGGTAATTTCGTAACAAAATCCATCGTGATTCTTTCCATTTCCATATAGGAATCTCGGGTTGTTGTAGTAATCATGATGGTTTTTGGCACTCGGCCTTGACCTTAGAACATGTCAGGCACTTACCAACTTATTTGGCAATATCGGCCTTCATGTTAGGCCACCAATATATCATTTTGAGATCATGATACATTTTGTCGGACCCTGGATGAATGGAGTACTTTGACTTATGCGATTCATGCATAATCAAATCTTGTACACCTCCATAGAGTGGTATCCAACTTCTGTCTTTGAAGCATAACGTTCCATCAGAACGCTTTACCAAACCGTTTTTGTTCTCTAACATACCGTAGAGATTCTCTTTGGGTCGGTTTTCTTCTTTGATAGCTTCAGTTTGTGCTGCAAGGATTTGTGAGGGTAGTGGTGATATGATCATCATACCCAACGATCTAACCTTTAGAGGTTTGAGTCGTTCTTTTCTACATTAGTGAAGAATGCTAAAGGTGTCAAGACGAAGGCATTAGTGAAGGGTGCCAAGCGTTGTGTCAAAGGCATTTGTGAAGGATGCCGAAGAATCAAATCAAGTGGCATTTGGGTAGAATGCCTAGGTCGTATAATCGATGAGGTGCATCATTATACATATAAGTATTTGTTTATTTCCAAGGATGGTGATATCCTTGATAGTGTTGTAACAAGGAGTGGATCTCTTTGACATTAGGTGTTGTGTTGTGAAGGGTAGTAGTTCCTCCATAGTAATGGAACTAGGTGCTTAGCCTAGTACCTAATAAAGGGTAGGCTTGTGATAGGATTAGTTCTCCTTGGTGTGAAAGAACTCGGTGGTTAGCCTAGCACTGTATAAGGGTAGGCGACGTTGTGTTAGGTGTGGTTCGCCTTGGTGTGAAGGAACTCGGTATTTAGCTTTGTACCGGAAAAGGTTAAGCGACGTTGTGAAGGCTTCTCCGCCATAAGGAGTTGGTGTAGTGCTTACGAAATTTGAGTAGGTGACTCGGGGAGTGGAGTAGGGCAAGGAAGGTGTCCTTGTAGCCGAACCACTATAAATACTTGTGTCGTGGTGATGTGCTTCTTACTCTTTATCTTTCATTACACGTTTATATATCTATCTATCAACGTCCAACATAAACAACTAAATAGATTGACATAAGTCGATCTAAATATTTAAAAAGGAAGTTTTAAATTGCTAAAACTATTCAACCCCCCTTCTAGTTTTTCCACAATTGGCATCAGAGCTTCGTTACCAAGTTTCTTAAAGTATATTGTACTTTAAAAATTTGATACGATCCGTGTATGTTTGAAAACTACAAAGAAGGATTTTTTTTGTCATATTTTCTTTTAAATCACTTTGTTGGACATTGATAGATCATTCTAACAATTTTTGTGTTCAAGAAATTTTCATGCTAGAATCTCTCCAAAATCTTTATTCAAAGAATAATGAAGTAAACATTCAAGGAAGGATCTAAAAAGTAAATCACAACTTACGTACACCACGTACAAAAGATTACTTTAAAAACTCATGAAGTTTTTTTGGTATTTTGCCAAACCAAGAAGCATAGATGTATGTTTTACTTTTTATTAGATAGGTTACATGATTTTAATTTATTTCATCGCTCTCTTTGTTTAATAATTACTAGCATCGTTAGAAGTCTCTTTCGTCACTTTTCCGTCTTATTCATCATCAGAAATAGTATTCTTTTTGATTCGTCAAACTAACGCCGTCGTCACACATGAACCCTCGATATGTGATTCTTCAAAACTCGTCATCCAAAAACAATCTTCATCTGATACCTCCAAAATATTTTTTTTGTAAACTTGCTTATAAACCTACTACAAAAATAATGTCAAACAACCCTACTTACGTCCACAAGTAGCGGATCCCCTAGTTGTACTAGCGGATCCCAAATACAAGGGATCCGGGGAACCGTGGAACGAACTCGGATATCGCTTTCAAAAAATCACCACTGATTTTTTTCCCTCTACTCACATAACACAAAACCGACTAAACCACTGATTTCATCCTCATTAGATTCCATACTCTCAAGTATTCCCTCCAAGAACACCATTGTAAGTAATTACATTAACTTGTTCTAATTCTCATCATCCATATTCTAGGGTTTATGGTTTTACTAATCTCTAATCAATTAGTTTAATTAGGTTTTTCAAAATTAATCATGAAAATGGGCTTTTAACATAACTAAGTTCACATTGTGTTCACAACATTGTTAATACAATTAAAAACCATAAACCCACCTCAACTATCTTTGCCTAATTGAAAATTTTGTTTTTTGTAAGGACCAAGCATGCCTAAAGCCACTCAACAAGATCATCATGATACCGTCCATTACCTTACTCATTATTATCGAAATGAGGAATTCTCAAAAACCGACCGCAAGGTCTTCAAAAAGCTCGAAAACGACTTATCCACGAAGGTCGTGTAATCAAGGAATGTTTCCTTGAGGATACCGACATTCGTCAAGTCTTCTCGTCAATCAATTTTGATTTTCTTCTTGACATTGACGAACAAATTTGTTAGTGCAAATATTACGATATTTAATCTATACATTCTCATTTGTTTTGTTGATGACAAACATGTAACCTGTAATACATAACGTAAAATGTATAAGTTACTTGTAATTATATATTGTCTCAGCACCTCTCAACGACTCAAGTCCTTGTATGCTACAACACAGGTTCATACATGTTTGTTATGTTGCGTTATGATCAAACCCCCAACAAACCATTAAAACATGTTTAGTTAAATAGTTTATGTATAACAACTAGTGTTTACATATTGGGTAAATATATACATAACTAGTATGTATTATAAGGGGTAATATAAATGGGTAGAAAACTTAAGTATTTGACCCATTGACCAAATACATTGAATGTAGTTAGGTAAAACCCAAAAGTCCATGACCCATACCCAATGTCTAGATACATTGTACCCTTGGTGGGCACTCAAAACCCATGGATCATATCCATAATCTATGGTATTGACCCATACCCATAAGACTAGATACATTGTACTCACTAGATACATTGTATCTAAAGGAATACCCATTGACCAACCCATAACTCATGACCCATAACCAAAAAACCCATGGGTAAAAGGGAGCGTCCCACGGATCCCCAATAATACACTGGACGGATCCCTTAAGGGAGGGATCCGTGGGATCCGGGGAACAGTGGCTAGTTTTCTTCTATAAATAGTGAGCCACTTCTTACCATTTCTTCACACCTTCACACATAGTTTCTCTCCACCAAATCTAGGATATTTAGATCATTAGGAAACATGTAAACCATCCTCATCTCATATGATCATAATGCTTCTAACTCTCATTTGTTGTAAGTATACTCCCGAAGTGATCCTCCAAAGCAAGCTTAGAGATCTTGCTTCCTTACCTACTGAAGTGATCACCCATCACAAGATACAAGCACATGAAGATCTTATACAACAAGCTTGGGAAACTTGTCATCTTCATTCATAGAAGACTAACTACATCATGCTTTGGGTTCTTGATGTTTAGTCTAGGAGTTCATATCCATTAGACACATTGTCTTGGATATTGTCTAGTATCATATTCTTGTATCTATGACTAGACTAGATGGTTTATGTGTTTATGCCATAAAACACAAGGTTTGTTATGTTGGGCCACAAAACATAACGGGTGTCATAGATATGTCAAAGGCATTAGTGAAGAGTACTGAAGATCCGTGTTGAAGGCATTAATGAAAGGTGCTGAAGGATCGTGTAAATGGCATTAGTGACGAATGCCTAGGTCGTATAATCGATGAGGTGCATCGTTATACATATAGTATTTGTTTAGATCCAAGGATGGTGATATCCTTGATGGTGTTGTAACAAGGAGTGGATCTCCATGAAATTAGGTGTTGTGTTGTGATGGGTAGTAGTTCCTCCATAGTAATGGAACTAGGTGCTTAGCCTAGTACCTAATAAAGGGTAAGTGACGTTGTGTAGGTGTGGTTCACCTTGGAGTGAAAGAACCCGGTGGTTAGCCTAGCACCGTATAAAGGGTAGGCGACGTTGTGATAGGTGTGGTTCGCCTTGGTGTGAAAGAACTCGGTATTTAGCTTTGTACCAGAAAAAGGTGTAAGCGACGTTGTGAAGGCTTCTCCGCCATAAGGAGTTGGTGTAGTGATTACGAACTCTTGAGTAGGTGACTCGGGGAGTGGAGTAGGGCAAGGAAGGTGTCCTTGTAGCCGAACCACTATAAATCCTCGTGTTGGTTTGTCTATCCTTTTACTTATCGCTTTACTCTTATTCTTGCATTACATTGTTTATTTTCTATTTGGTTGATGTCTATGTTTGTGACACATATTTGGTCTTTCATATAGTCACAAACTATATTTAACACTTTACATATTATGACACGCTTGATCAAGAAAAAGCAACCGGACTAATAATGGTGAAACTTGATTTTTAATGAACCATTAATCTTGCGGAATCTTATGTGATATTAAGGGGTTGGCCTTACATGTCATAATGCGTTAAATGCATCCTCGCGTCGAGATTAGCAAATGCAATGGTTTATACTATATTTGATGCAAAAGTTTTAAGTTTGAAATGGAAACGTATTCACCCCCCCCCCTCTACGTTTTCACAATTGGTATCGAGGCGGGTTGGTTCTAGTTTTTAAAACAAATGGTTTTCTAAACGAGTAAGGTCCTTGTATCAAATTTTTGGTGAAGTCAAGCATAATATGAAAAGTGTTTTGTTTATTTTTTTTTTCTTTGAAGTTTTGTTGTTAGATATCTTCTTAATCAAGCTTGATTAAAGGTAAAATTGGTTAATATAACTTCACTAAAAAGTCTACAAAGGTTAAACCTTTTCGTTGGGTCAAAACGCATATTTTGTAATTTTGTGTCGATCCGCGGATCCCTCAAAGGTTACATGGACGGATCCTCAAGCTAGGGATCCGTGGTACGAAAGACGCTTTTTGTCTGAATTTCAAAAATTCATAACTAATTAACCGTAAGTCGTTAGAAGTCGTGCCACCTATCGTTTTAAAGGTATTTGAGTCTACTTTCATTTAAAAATGATTTCATAAACTGATTCGAAACAAAAATTTATAGAATCATTGATTTATAATAGGAAGTCATTTTTCGGTCATAACTTTTGCACAAACTTTTGATCTAATTGGAGACGGATGTTTTCATCTTTGAATAACAATGTGTCCTCTTTTGAAATTAAGGTTTTGATCATATTTATAAAGGAAACTAATCAAGCTTGGTATATATGTTTAACACAAAGCGATGAAAAGAACTTTCGTACGCTATGCTAAATGATAAATTGTTTTCCTTGCATTACTTGATTATTTGCTTATCTCAAATAGCTTTTGTGCTTGTTTGATTGATTAACATATGTGATTTCCTTACCTTGCTATTCATTCTCTTGCTTTTCGATTTAGTAAATTTCTACTAATCAATGTGCTACTTGAAGGAGTGTTTGGGATAACATCTAGTTGTGTCAAAAATGTTAGTTTTATAAGTTGAAAAATGTTTAAAACATATAACACAATAAAATGGCTTTTTGATTGAGTTTGTCATGTGTGCAACATAAATGTTTTATGTGCCTATATGATTTCTTGATTTCATATTTTCTTGTATCATTTTCTAAAAACAACAAGAATGTACATCGGATCATAACCTACACTTGTGTTGATGATGTACTCTCCCGTTTTCCTTTTCATGATCACTCTTAAGCTTCATAGTAGGATTGACAACTTGATTATTTCATCCGATATACTCAAGTAAATTATTTTGCAATGCAAATATAATTGTTCATATCCGAAAGTCCAAACTCGAGCTTTCCAACAACATATGTTGAACTAGCTCATCCAACCATTTTTTTGTTCACCATATGGACAACTTTTATTTTTTTTGACACCTTCGTCACCTTATTTGTTTCAAGTATAATATTAATATAAACGAAGCAAAGTATCATCATTGTTACTCTTCGATAGGCCATTGTAGGAATATAAATTTTCCTAACTTGAGAATGAATACTGGAGAAGTTATTGCACTAGAAACTCAATTTTACCTAACGGTTGAATTGCTTCCTTGAGAGAAGTTGGGTATGTGGAATCGCCCGTAAAAATGGTCGTGTTTAGCCGTAATTGAGCACCGCTAGTAATAGTCTCATATTCATTCTCTCACTTGAGAAATTTATACTCCTATGTTTTCCTAAAGTAAGTTTACAATGGAAATACTTTGCATTGTCTTAGGATTACTAATCAAACAAGTTGTAAAATTAAATTTTCTTTTAGTTAATCACAACCACTTGCCTCATCAAGCGATTATCTTGCTTTGATCGAGAAGAGCTATATGAATTCATGGACGAAGCTCATTGTATGCTAATCATCATCAGTAATAACTAGACTGTCCTAAACTAGCACCTCACAACTCTTTTGTCTTGAACACCATCATGTGATCTTTTCTTTCAAGACACATACCTTGCATGTCATTGTTAGTGTAAATGATTTACTAATCTAGACCGTAAATTTGTTTTAGGCTTCTTGAATAGTGCTTGTAAATTTTGCTAAACCTTTGTGTTATTTGTGAGCTCGATCTCTTTTTGATTGCCTATATGTGATCTCTACATGTTCTCCTTGCTTTGCTTAACGTGTATAATTGTGTGCTTGCTGTAAAAACCATTAGTTACCATCAATCATTTTCTCTTGATCATTCAAATCCATCTTCATGTAAGACACTTAAGAGACTGAGTAACTTAGGATATGTAGGTGCTAGACCTTGATAGAACCCAATCACCTCTTTTTCACCTCATCTGTTAGCCGGATCCCTAGACTTAAGCTAGCCGGATCCCTCTAGTGAGGGAACCGGTGGAACCGTGGAACAGTGGGAACTTTATCTCTTTAGATAATCATTTCAAATTTCCTTTTTCCCACACAAGCATTTGTTCAACACTTAGGATTATCTGTTTCCTATATGTTTATAAATGAGTTGCATTTATATGAGTCTTTACGTGTTCTTCCTTTTTGTTTCATGATTTTATGTGAACAATTTATCCATTGGTATAAATGTTTTCCTTTTGTACTAACTCTTTTGGATTCTTGTAGGATAACAATGGTCGATTTCATCATCAAGTCAAGTTGTGCTCATTCGCACATTTTTTGTTATTTCTAATCTTGCATCATCCTAACCATCTTACTCCACTTTTATCACTACTCACAAAGTCATCATGTATACCACCTCTATTGAGTCATCAACCAAGTCAAAGATTCACCTTGATACCTTTCATCACCTATACCACAACTTCCATACCTCTAAGTCATAATGATGATTTCTATCATTATCAACGTGTCCAAAGGTCTAGTTCATGATCTACGTGATGAAGTATGTCTCATGTTCTACCACACCCTATTTGTGTCAACCACATCCTACAAGTGTTTCACTACCACTAAAATTCATGGTCGCTCAACCATCCTTCACAAACATCTATGTTGTCAAAAGCCAAGTGAATTTCGTAATGAAATGCGTCTCATCCCTAAGCACATTTTTTTTCTTACCTTGAACAAACCTTACAACCTCTAAACCAACAATGATGATGCAAGTAGTAGGATTATTCTCTTTTTGACACTAATCCTTTCTTTGTAGGTTCATACATATACACTTTGATGTGTATGGGATTCTCGTCTATTTATGGACGAAATTTTACACTAATTTTCTTTTGTAGGTTCTTCTTGACGCCCTCGAGCTAGGGGGAGCTTCCGTCGAGCTTTTACAAAGTGCATCATATGACTTACTCGTCCAAGGACGAATATAATTTTGCACTAAATTTTTTGTTTTGTAGATTTTCAAAACACACTAGGAAAACTTGACGCTCTCAATAAAGGGGAGTTTTTCGTCAAAGTAAAAACATTGCAAATTTTGCAATACTTTCGTCTTAGCCTTCCTAAAATACTTGACGCCCTTAACAAGGGGGAGCAATCGTCAAGGGGAAGCATGCACACATTTATTCTTCAAAATTCCTTTATGTTTCAACAAAAGGGAGATTTCTTTCTCATCATATATTTTTCCTTTTTCTTTTCTTCTTAACACTAACCTTGATGCAGGTTAAGCCTCAAAAATTTGATCCATTGAGCCATTGGCAATAATGGTTATAATTCAAAGGATCTTTCTATTTTTTTTTAGTGTGATTCTCTAGGTTCATCTTAAAGGCGAGATTACCACCTTTTAAAGATGTGCAAGCTCAACGACATGAGTTTCTAAGCTTCGTCATTAGTGTTTCGTGTTGAAGGTATTGGCGTGGTGTGCCAATTGGAGCAATAAGGTGTTTTTCTTTTAACTTCACTAGGGATGATGCAAACTCGCCATTCTTGGGAGAAATTAAGGTTAAAGGACACACCCTTTTTGTTTCGACAAAAGGGGGAGAAGAGTGTAAACGGAGAAGGTAATATATAGGAAGTACGGACACAAGTAACTTTGACATTTTACCTATCTATTACGTTTACATATATTTTGTCATCATCAAAAAGGGGGAGATTGTTAGTGCAAATATTACGATATTTAATCTATGCATTCTCATTTGTTTTGTTGATGACAAACATGTAACTTGTAATACATAACGTAAAATGTATAAGTTACTTGTAATTATATATTGTCTCAACACCTCTCAACGACTCAAGTCCTTGTATGCTACAACACATGTTCGTACATGTTTGTTATGTTGCGTTATGATCAAACCCCCAACAAACCATTAAACATGTTTAGTTAAATAGTTTATGTATAACAACTAGTGTTTACATATTGGGTAAATATATACATAACTAGTATGTATTATAAGGGGTAATATAAATGGGTAGAAAACTTAAGTATTTGACCCATTGACCAAATACATTGAATGTAGTTGGGTAAAACCCAAAAGTCCATGACCCATACCCAATGTCTAGATACATTGTACCCTTGGTGGGCACTCAAAACCCATGGATCATATCCATAACCCATGGTATTGACCCATACCCATAAGACTAGATACATTGTACTCACTAGATACATTGTATCTAAAGGAATACCCATGTACCAACCCATAACCCATGACTCATAACCAAAAAACTCATGGGTAAAAGGGAGCGTCCCACGGATCTCCATTAATACACTGGACGGATCCCTCAAGGGATGGATCCGTGGGATCCGGGGAACAGTGGCTAGTTTTCTTCTATAAATAGTGAGCCACTTCTTACCATTTCTTCACACCTTCACACATAGTTTCTCTCCACCAAATCTAGGATATTGAGATCATTAGGAAACATGTAAACCACCCTCATCTCATATGATCATAATGCTTCTAACTCTCATTTGTTGTAAGCATACTCCCGAAGTGATCCTCCAAAGCAAGCTTAGAGATCTTGCTTCCTCACCTACTGAAGTGATCACCCATCACAAGATACAAGCACATGAAGATCTTATACAACAAGCTTAGGAAACTTGTCATCTTCATTCATAGAAGACTAACTACATCATGCTTTGGGTTCTTGATGTTTAGTCTAGGAGTTCATATCCATTAGACACATTGTATTGGATATTGTCTAGTATCATACTCTTGTATCTATGACTAGACTAGATGGTTTATGTGTTTGTGCCATAAAACACAAGGTTTGTTATGTTGGGCCACAAAACATAACGGGTGTCATAGATGTGTCAAAGGCATTAGTGAGGAGTGCCGAAGATCCGTGTTGAAGGCATTAGTGAAAGGTGCTGAAGGATCGTGTAAATGGCATTAGTGAAGAATACCTAGGTCGTATAATTGATGAGGTGCATCGTTATACATATAGTATTTGTTTAGATCCAAGGATGGTGATATCCTTGATGGTGTTGTAACAATGAGTGGATCTCCTTTAGATTAGGTGTTGTGTTGTGATGGATAGTTGTTCCTCCATAGTAATGGAACTAGGTGCTTAGCCTAGTACCTAATAAAGGGTAGGCGACGTTGTGAAGTAGGGGTGAGCAGAAACCGCACCGCAAACCGCAAACCCGCATAAAACCGCATAAAACCACAAAAAACCGAAACAAAAAACCGCGTTCGGTTCCCAAAAATAAAAAAGCATTTTGTGGTGCGGTTTTCGTTTCCAAAAACCGCCAATAACCGCACTGAACCGCAAAGTCATATTCAAATATATTTTTATTTTTATTTTTAAATAAACCAACTAAATCTCATAATTTTGTATGATTAAATACTTTTGTTTAAATTTTCATAATTAGTTATTTTAAACGTATTCTATTGGTTAGTTATTATATACTTTCTATCAATTTATCGTTGAAATTTTAAAAATTTCTCATCTCATTTGACTTTTATTATTGTAGAGATTTAAAATTTCATACTAGTACCCAACATTTTGTATATATATGTTTCTACTCATTATGTAACCTTATGATATATTTATTCTATAATAAATATATACCAAAAAATAGAATTTAAAACCAAGAAAACCCGCAAAAACCAAACCACAAAACCATGAAACCACGAACCAAGAAACCCGCATAACCGCGCGGTTGTGGATTCTCATTTTTTAAAAACCGCAATTGCGAATGTGGTTCGGTTTTTACCAAAACCCGCACCAACCCGCACCATGCTCACCCCTATTGTGTAGGTGTGGTTCACCTTGGGGTGAAAGAACCCGGTGGTTAGCCTAGCACCGTATAAAGGGTAGGCGACGTTGTGATAGGTGTGGTTCGCCTTGGTGTGAAAGAACTCGGTATTTAGATTTGTACCAGAAAAAGGTGTAAGCGACGTTGTGAAGGCTTCTCCGCCATAAGGAGTTGGTTTAGTGATTACGAACTCTCGAGTAGGTGACTCGGGGAGTGGAGTAGGGCAAGGAAGGTGTCCTTGTAGCCGAACCACTATAAATCCTCGTGTTGGTTTGTCTATCCTTTTACTTATCGCTTTACTCTTATTCTTGCATTACATTGTTTATTTTATATTTGGTTGATGTCTATGTTTGTGACACATACTTGGTATTTCATATAGTCACAAACTATATTTAACACTTTACATATTATGACACGCTTGATCAAGAAAAAGCAACCGGACTAATAATGGTGAAACTTGATTTTTAATGAACCATTAATCTTGCGGAATCTTATGTGATATTAAGGGGTTGGCCTTACATGCCGTAATGCGTTAAATGCATAATCGCGTCGATATTAGCAAATGCAATGGTTTATACTATATTTGATACAAAAGTTTTAAGTTTGAAACGGAAACGTATTCACCCCCCTCTACGTTTTCACAAAATTTGTCCGGTCTTCATCTTTGAGTTTTATAGTAGCATTAGGATAATTCGAAACATCGATGATAGCATTTCAATCGCTTTCATCATCAATACCCAAAACTTTACTCTTCCTCTCAACACCTTTGCTCAAATTCTTCGCATTCCTTGTGAAGGAATTTGTATGTACTCTCAAGATTGGGCAATTAACACTCAAAACCTTGCACTTGATCCTAAACCAATGTACCATACTCCTCTTGATGAACCCGAAACCATCCGTGATACCATCTTCAAAATAAGAGTCGATCAATCTCGTTTCGACCGAAACAAGAAACTCATTCACCGTAATCCTTTTCAAATGGAACTTTTCGAAATCCATCCCATGTATAGAAAATGGGAAGAAATCCTTAGGGAAAACGTCATAAGCCTAGTTGGAAACAAAGATCATCCAAACGCATGCCTTGTGCAAATGATCTATTGTCTTAGCCACCAAAAGCCATTTAATCTCGCCTATTACATGGTAAGGAGAATGACTGGGGTATTCAAAGCTTCCAACATGGTACTTCCATATGGTATGCTCCTAACACGACCTTGTAAGTATGTTAGTGCATTGCAACCATCCCCTATCAACAATGATCATTTTCTTGCCGATCATGTAATGGTACCTCTTACCAAAATACCCTCTAAATGCTTCAAGGTCAATGGAAAGAAACCTAAAGCTCTCTCGGACTCCTCGGAAGGAGAAGAAGAAAATGAAGAAGAAGAAGATGTCGACCCCATAACCAACATCAAATTGGAACCATTTGATTACTATGATCAACTTCCAAACATTCCAAACGAAACATCGGAGTTCAAACAATTGAGGGGCATGATTCAAAACCTTGCTTACAATCTCACCAAGCCGTCAAAAAGGAAAAGAAAGGATTGACGAAAGAGACAAATATGCTTATTTTCTTTATTCTATGTATGAATGATTATGCTTTTGCACTGTTGGTTTGTGGTAATTGAGATATTGTTACTTTATCATGTTTTTATAAGTGGTACTTTGTGATGACATGCTTGCTCTTATTGCTTAGCTTAAGCGATTATTTGTGTGCAAAATCTGCGCATCATTCTGTGAGGATTCTAATCTGCAGATGCCGGATCCCTAGGATTAGCCTTGCCGGATCCCTCCATTGAGGGAACCGTAGGATCCGTGACATCGACAAATACAAAGATCCCCTACATCAAGATAGCTTCGGATAACAAACATATGATACTAGAACCCAACTAAGTCCACTTCAAGGATGAGAAAGGCTTATACACACTTATGGCTTACTAGAGATCTTAGTCAAATTGCCTTTTGATTTATCAACACATCAAAACTCACCATATTTCCGCTTCAATACTCACAAATTGTTTCTCATCTTTCAAAACACTTAGGTGGACATATTGAACAATTTTAGGAAATTATTTGTAGTCATCTTGTTAGGAATTATAAAATTCCATAGTGAAGAGTCGGTCACCCCAAGCATTATCTAGCATAAGTTAGCTCGTAGATTTGTCGTTAGTTACGTTATTTAGCATTTTATTAGTTAGTTTGTAGCGTAGTTTAGTTTAGAGCAACACCGTGGAGGAAGGACGGGTCTTTACCCACTGTATACCTAATCCACAGGCCGATAGGAGGTCGTATTGTTTGTAACTATAAATACCCCTTCCATCCATGGAAGGGGTGGTGCTTTTCAATCTAACATTCCATACTTTTGAGAACCAAGTCTCTACCAAGAAAACACCCAACTCTCTACTTTCTCTAACTATGACAAACATGTATTTTGATCATCCAAGACCACCCGAATCATCAACACAATAAATATACGATCCTACAATTGGTATCAGAGCCAGGTTATTGTGTTTTGATGATTTCTTGTGGTTTTGATATTTATTTGAAACTGGTTTTGATAAGTTTTTGTGGTCGGAATAAGTTCTTTGGGTAAACTGTTTTTTTAACTTGTTTTGGTATTCTTGTGTTGGTCTTTGGTCTTAACTGGTTTCAACTTGTGGTCTTTGGTCTTAACTGGTTTCAACTTGTCCAAATATGTATTTTTGTCCATGAATGTATAGTATCTGTTTGTGTAAGCCTTGTCCATTTGGTCTTTCACGTGGTCAAAGTGGTAATTTACATGGTCAAACTGTCAAAAAATAAGCAGTTTTGATACAGATTTCTGGGTTTAGTATGAATATGGTCGGAAATACTTTGTCGGAAAACTCATCAGAAAAAGTACAAAATTCTTGCTAGCGACTTGATACTGAAAAAGACCTAGCGACTTGTTATTTAACAAGTCGTAGCGACTTGCTTGGGAAAAAGAAGCTAGCGACTTGTGTTTGAAAATTAAAAGAGTAGTGACTTGGTACTAATCCTAGCGACTTGTCTTTACAAGTCGTAGCAACTTGTGCTAGCGACTTGGGCTAGA
Organism: Chrysanthemum makinoi; assembly: GCA_910596185.1. Taxonomy (NCBI): domain Eukaryota; kingdom Viridiplantae; phylum Streptophyta; class Magnoliopsida; order Asterales; family Asteraceae; genus Chrysanthemum; species Chrysanthemum makinoi. The sequence goes on from OU343224.1 coordinate 166,595,725, forward strand.
GACTTGGTGTAGCGACTTATGCTAGCTACTTATGCTAGCGACTTGACTTAAAGATGGCTAGCGACTTGACTCAACTTAGGCTAGCGACTTAGACAGAAAGAAGGATGAAGAAGACTATTATGTTTGACCACTGTCATCACCAACATATCAATGACCACAACACGACCTCATACAAGACTTACCAATATACCAAAAAAAAATGACGACCTCAGATTCTTCAATCCATCATCAGTCCGACTGAACATCAGTTACCAAATCAAACTCAACAAAAACCTACATCTAGACTCTCCAAAGGACCCTCACAATCACTCCCCAACTCTCATTCAATTCCAAGACTCAAAAAGAAAAAGTTAACAAATGGATCTCAGTTTATTTTTCATGGTTCTCATAAAGGAAACATTAAGACTCTAAGGTCTCTTTACACGAGAATAATTACTTCACAGATCCGAATCACAAATTAAATGAAATTGAAAATGAAATGGTTTTTAAGAGGATCTCAGTTTAGTCGTGTGACATTCATCATTCATCAAGACCATCAAGGGTCAATACTCACGACATATCATCATCAATCCATGAGCTTTGATTATGTACGAATATAAAGAATCAAGGATAAAACATTTTCGTTATTCCTTGTTTCTTTGTTTCGATTATTAAGATAAACTACCAACACATAAATAAGATACACCTACCCGAGACCTACGAAAGATCTTGAAGTCGTTTCCTTTACCCTCAAAACCATCCCTGTGGCTTGGAGCTGTCTAATCCGACTCATGATTAGAAAAGAGTAATCTTTCTTTTTGGATTTAATCTCTTGTTGAAATGAGATTAATGATATACGAAAGTTGTTTTGTGATTAGTATTTGATAGAGGCGGACTGGTTTAGAGAGATATCTTAGGGTTTGATTTGAGAAGATGTAGGTGAGAGGCGGAGATTATGTGTGATTAGGTTAAAAATGTGTTACCTAATATGTAGGGTAGTTTGGCTTTTAAATACCGGTTAAGGTATTTGGACATGGATCGGGTAGTCCTTTGATGTGAAGGGGCCGTGTGGTATTGATTGGTATATGGGCTAGTATTATTTGAACATGGGCTGACCATTCATAATTAACATGGGCCGTGTGTTTATCACTTCATGGTTTATTCTTTCTTGATAAATAGTCTACTTACATGGGACGTGTGGTTAAAGATTTCGTGGGTGAAAATATTTTGCTAGAGGGGATGTGAGCTAATTTTCACATCGTTAATTTGAGTTTGAGCTTGGATAAAGATATATATTTTTGATATAATGCATACATAAATATTGATATCTGTGAAATCCGAATTTTATCTCATGATATGGATTTATATGAATTGATATTTCTCGTGAATGAGTGGTATGACAATGATTATAATCGGATATGGGCTTGAATTGATATTTCTCGGGCGAGATTCTTGTGTGGACAACATGATGGGCTTCTCTAATTTGGATCGATTGTATAAGATTTGGATAATGTGAGATGTGTTAAGAGATTTGATGATGATTTGTGATATGCTTGATAAGATTCGTTGAGATTTGGTATGATATTGAGAGTGGTTGTGGTATGCAGTTTGGCACTTTGGTACATCTATTGTCACGAAGAATATTTTGTCACGGCTTTAATTGTTATTGAAACAAGGTTGACTACATTGTTGATTGGGTTCAATATTTCTTATTTGGGATTGAAGTAAGGTTTTTCTGGGCTCGTTCACTTATTTCGTCTTCTTTCTTTCTACCATTCCGCGAAGATGACTTGTTTGGGCATTTATAGAGGGTGATAAAGACTTGGCTATTTAGTTATGTTTGTGATTCTTTCTCGCTTAACCCACAACGTAGCTATCACTTCGGTGTCTCACTCAGTTGAGAATGTCAAGAGGTTTTGTACATTGGGTACACCGTTTCTTCTTCACGAGGATGAGTACAAGGTTAAGTAACAAATCTGGGGAATTCTACTTCATGATCAAGTTTGGTATATCGAGTTTACTTCTCCATGTGGTCACTACCATAGCCAACAGAATGCGTGAATGATGTGTTTACCAAAGTGTAGATTGGTTGGTTGATGATGTTGTTGATGTTGGATAATGAACCGTTGATGAACCGCTGCATGTTCCCCTATAAATGATATTCACCGAAACCCAAATTGTCATAACACATTCAAGATGACATTGTTTACGGTTTTGTCTTGATTTTGTAAAATCCCGCGAAAGAACCTATTTCTGGGTTTAAATCATAGACTTGTAAAATCCCGTGACAATGGAAACATCCTTGTAAAGTGCATTTCGAAACTATCATACGGTTTATTTTTGGTTTTGTAAAATCCCGCAAAAGAAACTATTTCTCGGTTTAAACTATAGAATTGTAAAATCCCGTGATGATGGAACCATCTTGGAGAAAGGAAAGTGTATTTCGGGTCTTCGATCTGGTGTTACGATTTACTGTTTCGAAGAAGGGAAAAAAGGGTGTACTTCATAAATTGGATGTGTGTTTGGATATTCGTCATGGCAGTTTGGTTATTGCGTGGTTTTATGAGGTTATGTGCTTTTAACCATGGTCGGGATGAAAACCATTATCATAGTTCACTTTAAACGTCAAAGGAGGCTAGAATTGAGCTTTTAATTAGAAGATGTGGCAACGAAGTTAATTCACTATTATTTATTTGAGGTTGAAGTGAATTATCACGGGCGAGTGTACTTAGTATCTGAAGATATCAGGGGATGGATGGATGAATATTCTTCATGATCCTTGTTCAAGCTTATTATCAAAAGCGAAGACTTGGAAATCTAGTTGTTGTTGGGTGACTTTTACCTTTTCTTTTACCACTTGGGGGAATTGGGCTCTTATCACCTCAAAATAACTATCACTTTAAGGAGTTACGTTGTAGTGCTCAGTGTCACATTCAATTGTGGATTTTCAAGAGGTAAAGTACGTCTATTACTTGATGGTTGGTTGGTTGAAGAGTATAGAGTACTTAAGAGATTCAATGGAGCATGAATTCTCGGCACCGCTCTTTGTTACATATAGAGCCTACTGAATGATAATGGGTTGATTACATGTTTTGCCAAGAGATGATGAAAAGAGAGAGATTATGACGTATGAACACAACAGTTCATACCTCGTTCTCTAAAGAAAAGAAAAGTGTACGTTTCAGTGCACTTTATCTTCAAAAAGAAGAGAAATCTTCTTATGACGTATGAACACAACAGTTCATGCCTCGTTCTCTAAAGAAAAGAAAAGTGTACGTGTCAGTGCGCTTTATCTTCCGAAGAAGAGAAATCTTCTTATGACGTTTGAATACTTCAGTTCAAGCCTCGTACTCTAAAGAAAAGAAAAGTGTACGCTTCAGTACGCTTTATCTTCCAAAGAAGAGAAATCTTCTCATTTATGACCATTCTCATCAACATGCTTCATACTTTTTCCATGCGCTTCTGTCATCAAGTGAACCGGGCTACCATTGATTGTTTTCTTATTCCACTTGCTCAACCATAATGACGATGTCGACATCATGTGCTAATTTTGCGGGGGAGAAGTGTGAATAGACTACATTTGTTGAAGATATTCACTTGTTTAATCAAGAATGGCATCTCCGTATGCAATTCTTGAGGGGGAGAAGAAGTGTGAATTTTTTGCATTGTTGATTGATATTTGAGAATATAAATGGTCATACGGCTCTAAACTCATGTAAGAACCGAGCTTCTTCTTATCGGGTCATCTTCACATGGAGTTTTTCTCTTCTAAGAGCCGTTGGTTGACATCTTCACTCGGATTGATGAGTTTATCGACAAAGTGCTTCCGGTTAATGCTTCACGTATACATCAACATGATGATTCCGAACAATCTCTCTGTTCTTGTTTGATTTGATTGGTGGTTTGGTGTTACCATCTTGTGTGTTCGTTGCTGCCTGATTGTTGATTTCCTTGATGAACATCTTTCTGTTCTTGTTTGATTGGGAGGATTTTAGTTAAGGGGATTTGCAAGATGTAAGTTAATTGGGATGCTTTTTGGTGGGATGCTTTTGGTGTGAGTTGAAGATGTTAACTATCTATTCCCCAACTGGACAATCTAGAAGAAGGTCGAGTCTACAATTCGGTTCTACATTTTATGCTGTATGTTAGAAGACTAAAAGACGTGTTTCATGTGATTATCAAAATACTTCTTCTTATTCTGGGCATTTATCAAACAGATTGTCAGTTTAGGGGAGAGCACTAATTGGGGGAGATTGAAAGGCCAAATTTAATCCCTAATTAGACTTGCTCACGATTATTCTTCAAAGTTGATTCTCACGATACATTTGAGCTAATGATGTTCTTCTCAAAATATTTCTAGTATACAGACTTACAAAGAGTTCTTTGATTGAAGTGTCAAAACCAAAGAAGGCGTAAGGAGACAAGCACCTAAACGCGAGTAAACTTGATGAACTTAATACTTCTAAGTAATTGAAGATACCGAGAAGACAAATGTTATTACCGCAGAGAAACTCAAGATTTGACTCATGACGAGTAAACTTGATGAACTTAATTCTTCTAAGTGATTGAAGATATCCGGGAAAACAAATGTCATGACCGCAGAGAAACTCAAGGTTTTACTCATCAAGGCGTTTAGTGTTAGTATTTCAACTACGTGGGGAAGTGATGTTAGAGAAAGTTTCAAGATAAAAGAGGTACACTAGTGTGTGTGATTTCGATGGTATCGCAATGATCGTGGGAGAGTGATTGTGTACATTGGAGGCTGTTTTCACTTGAGTGCTTAATCGCTGATTCAGAGAAATAATCACTTATTCGGAGTTGACATCCAGAGATTGTCATCCGCAGAGATAATCGTGACTTGGCCTCGCTTCTTCAATGTTATCATTTATTCATTCCTTGTGTATTGGTATACTTCGGATACTTGAGCTTCATACGATCATCGTGGAAGAAAAATGTGAACATGGGGAGGTGTTTTCATTCCCTCATGATGTGTATTCGGGAGAGCTCTTGGGTATTGGTGTACTTCGGTTCTTGAGCTTCATACACGATCATCCGGGAAGAAAAATGTGAACATGGGAAGGTGTTTTCATTCCCTCAAGATGTGTATTCGAGAGTTCGTGAGCATTATACAAAGAGGTGACTACATCATTTCATCTACTTGGGGAATTGTTCTCTTGACACCTTTTGGAATGGATCGCCTGGACTTGATGGAAAAGGAAATTTGAGAAGATTATTTAAATGTGGGATGATACGTTGTTGTTGTTCTATTGGATGATATAGCCTCGAACGAAGAATCACGGTGATTATTCTTAAAAGGAGCAACTGGATCAATGATAATGGTGTGCTTCTTTGTGCACCTGCCTAAAGCAAGCTTGAAATAGAGCTTCAAATCTGCTCAACATAAGGATTTTCGGTTTGGGGGAAGCTGCCAAAGTCTCTCTTTCTCAAAGGCTCATGTTCTATCTTCTATTCGAGCCTCGAAGCTTTGGTGGTGGAAGTTTAAGAGATGATGAATTCCATCTTCTACGACGTCTTCGATATCCTTATCTCAGTACTCGTATCATCATCTTCTTTAACTATATCATCTTCTCTATCCTTGTATATATTTATCAAAAAAACAAAATACAAAAATAGAAAACCAACAAAAAGAAAATAGAAAAATATAAAACCTTCAAAAACCCATAAAAATCAGAAAATTTCAAAAATACCAAAAATATGTTTTCACATGACATGTCTTCTGGTATCGATAACATCTATGGTCTTAGAAATGTCATTCAATAATGGCACGGGACCATAGATGAAGTTCGAAAGCAGAGGTGTAAATATTCCTTTTCAAAACATGTCTCAAAATATGGCTTGCAGTTATTTCAGACTGTAACCCGTGCTTAAACTAGGGTTTGCTATTATTTCAGATAGCAACCCGCTCTTCATGAAAGGAAAGTGCTGCGCTAAACGAATTTTCAAACATTTCGTGCACTTATCCTAAAAACAAAAATGAGGAAAGTATGTCGAAGGACTTCTGTTCCCACACAAATGTTTTTCCGTCTAAAATTCTTCAGAAAAATATTTGTTGTGTTTTCAAAATGGTGGAAAATGAGTTGCTTAAAATCAATCGATTCGAGTTTTTATAAAATTTGTAAACTCAATCAATGACTTCAGCACTTTTAAAATCTTTTATAAATTGAGTCATTGATTGAGGGGATAATGTTTTCAAATCTATATCATCTAACGGGCTTTTTTAATTATCCTACGTGCTTAATTAAAAATGATATTTGCCTATGTTGAAGGACTAGGAATTTAGGATTTGATTATTAGGTTTAGATGATTAGTGTTTGATTAACACATAAACCCCATGCTTTATATGAACTGATTGATATGTTGAATTGACTTTTATTAGTCGACATTGTTTGGGTGTTGTCGACCACTATATATCTGTATGTGTGTTCACTAACGTATGCAGGTATATTGGTTATAAGAATGTTCCCGATCCGAATCCCACATATGAATATGATTGGATGCCGAAAGGAAAGGGTAACTATTTCTTGAGTCGACAAATGAAGAAACGGAGCTTAATTTGACTTCAATGGAGAGTTGGCATAAATGCAACGTAAGAGGTCACACTGCATTAGCAGATGGTTTTCTTCTAAGTGATTGAAGAAACAGAGCTTAATTTGACCTCATTTGGCATTCAAAATGCAACATAAGAAGAAGTCTCACTGCATCTGCAGACGGTTTTTCTTCCAAACCCTACAACAACAACAACGGAAGCTTCTCAACCACTAATGTATCTTTGTGCAGGATAATTGTGACGATACCATTTTTCTAAAACTTTGCAATGTAGTGTTTTTGAAAATGGAAAAATATTGTTTTGAAAATATATTGGACTAAATTTTGTAAATCACCGGACTTCATTTTATCAAAATTTAAGTCACTCAATTATCGACTTCTGTCATCGATTGAGGGGGAGAGTGATTTAATTTAAAATATTTTCAAACAATATATCTTCAAAAGAGTCCGTTTGTATGAAATTAAAGTGGTGATCTAAAGATTTAATGTTATGTCATGGTATGATTTTCTTTAGAATCAAGATCTTTCAAAATGGAATTTTTTATGTTCTTGTTTGATTGTGAAATTGTTTTATTTTACCTAAAAGATCTCTTAAAACAATCATACCTGACACTAACAATCTTTAATGTCTTAAAATGGTCCTTATCTGTCATTTTTCAAAATTAAATCAAGCCACGCCTTTCCCCAAAATCTTTTAAATGATTTAAATCAATTGGGATCACAAATCTCAAAAGATTTGAAATTTTGATCGGGTTAGAGATCGTGAGTTAAATCTCTTATCTGTTTTTATGGAATTGGTTTTAGTCCTTCAAAGGCACTCCTGCCTCCATGTGCCAAACGATTTCAAATACACAATGCACATGTTGAGGAGGAGGATTTATCCAAAACCGAGATGAGTATTTAAACCTGACCACATTTTCTCCCATGTTTTCTAAACCTAATTAAATCACTTGGGATCCAAAATCTCAAAGGGTTTGATATTTTTGATCGGGGAGAATTTGTGATTTAATAATGAAATTTGATAAAAGGTGATTGTTTTATTCAAATGTGCAGGCTGCTCTCTCATATGTGCTAAACGCTTTTGAATCTCGAAGCACATATTGAGGGGAGCAAACAAACTATCGAGGTACGAAAGCCTTTTAAAGTGATTTATAAAGTACCTTGATTGAGTTTTAAAATGGTTTCTTAATGGCTTGTGTGATTGTGGATGTGCTTCAAATTAACTCTTGCCTCTATGTGATAAAAATGATTTCAAAAATCCTATGCACATATTGAGGGGAGAATTTACCAAAGAAAATCAAATGGCTTTTTCTATGGAAATTGTGATCAAGAATTTATTTCAAAAGAACTCTTGCCTCCATGTGCTAAACAATTTATAAAATCATATGCACATGTTGAGGGGGAGCATTTTCTAGATGATTAAAACTATTAAGGTACAAAATGCTTTGATCTCTTATCACAAGTACCTTGATTGTTTTTCCAAATGATTTTTCAATTGGTTTCATGAAGGAAAGAACAATACCAAAAGACCGACCAATTTACTTTATGCATGGTGTTATAAGGATGGTTAGGTTAGGTATTCGATCCCACGATCCGCCGAACGGAGGGATCTACCTAGGAACAATCCACTAGATAGTGTAGAGTCCTTAGGTATGATGAAAAAGGAGAAAAATGAGAATATGGGAAGAGTGCGGACTGAGACGAGCTAGTACTTGGAATAAACCCAACAAGGTTCTAGTAATGAAGTCTCAGTAAGCACTAAAGGGGTTGAAGAATGAAAAAGAATTGAATGTGAAAAGGGTGAAAAGAAATAGCCCTCCAATAATTCAACCTTAGAGGCAAGTGAACCGGGTTCAATACATATGCTACTGGTGTTTACTAAGGTAACGACGGTATTGAAGACAAGACGTCATGGACCCAATGACGCACTGCACTAAACTTCCCAAGCTACTCAAGTTCCTCTTAAAAGGGCTTGTTTCATTCTCACGGGAACCGACATTATCTATCGACTTTCTCTTAGAGATTGTTGATATTGAAGAAGGAGACCTCTCCCTAGTCTCCGACATAGGAACCAAATGTGCACTATTGAGTCTAGAGCCAAGAGATCATCCACAATATCTCATTAGGACACAAAATTAATGAAGACTTGCTGTTTCACACAATGTGGAAAGTAAGTATATATTTAGAGTCCTATGCATTATCCTTGTGGTATTGCCAGAACATCTGAGTGATATGCATACATATTCACAATGAAGATGGAAAGCCTTCGGGAGCCAACATCAAACAAGCTCTTGGTAGGTGGCATGTGAGATCTATTCTATAGATCAACCATGTGACAACCGGATAGAAACGATGGGGCGATTCACTCGTGAATCAACCTTGGTCCAGGAAATGGATTGACGGATGCTTTTGGAAAAACCATTCGATGTGCAAATCTTTTCTCTTCTCTAGCACGTCGAATGTGTACTTATGTTTTCAAATTCAAAAAGTATCTCTGATTGAAAAAATACTTTTGGAAAAACCGTTCGATGTGCGAATCTCTTCTTTTCGCTAGCACGTCGAATGTGTACTCATTCTCTTATACAAAAAGTATTTTGATTGAAAATTGATCTTTCTCATAAAACCTTCGTCGTATTGCAAAACTCTTTCTTCAAGCAATACGCGATTGTTTGTCAAATCATTTTTCATCTATCAGTGAATCTCAATTTGATGGTTCACTCACTCCGTGTTGTCTTCTTTGAGACGTTCTGGTTTGAGAACGGCTAGAAACAGCGAAACCCCCGTCAAGGAGATTCTTCGAATCCTACGATCACAAATGCACTTGTATCTTGATCAACGGGAACCGTGGGCGTGTACCTCAATTCAGCGAAAGTGATCAAAGACACTTCGTGTGTTTTATTGCTAACGTTGTTTGCGGTACATTTGGACGGTTGCTGTGATCGAATTGAGAGTCAATCAAAGCCGCATGCTCACTGCATCCACACTTAATGAAGAAATCATGACGTGGTGCATATCTACATAACCTGGCTCGATATTTCTATACTAAGATTACTCTGCGCTGCAAATATCATGAGCCATAAAGCTTCCGCATCTCGATGGAAAGATGTCATGATTCAAAAGTGTGAGCATGTCGGTCCAAATGTCACAACTTCACATGATGGCAACACAATAAAGGGTGATCCAGAGATTTACGTGGTGATGATCTCAAATAAAGCTCGAAGATCATCAAAGATGTGGATCACTTAAAGGCCTCCACTAAAAGTACAAATCAATGCGGACTTTGAAGAATCACTGCTATTGCACAAAGATTGTTGAAATGAAGAATTGAAGTCTACGAGCTCAAGAACAAAGACAAGAATAGAATGCTAGGATTCGAAATTTAAAACATTTGGTGACCTCCCTTAGGGGGAGATTGTTAGGAATTATAAAATTCCATAGTGAAGAGTCGGTCACCCCAAGCATTATCTAGCATAAGTTAGCTCGTAGATTTGTCGTTAGTTACGTTATTTAGCATTTTATTAGTTATTTTGTAGCGTAGTTTAGTTTAGAGCAACACCGTGGAGGAAGGACGGGTCTTTACCCACTGTATACCTGATCCACAGGCCGATAGGAGGTCGTATTGTTTGTAACTATAAATACCCCTTCCATCCATGGAAGGGGTGGTGCTTTTCAATCTAACATTCCATACTTTTGAGAACCAAGTCTCTACCAAGAAAACACCCAACTCTCTACTTTCTCTAACTATGGCAAACATGTATTTTGATCATCCAAGACCACCCGAATCATCAACACAATAAATATACGATCCTACACATCTCTATCTCAAAATGGGTCAAGAATTAAGCTTTTCAATTCTTTTGAGTTTTAAAGATTTTTTTTTTAAATCCATCTCAAGCCAAAAATCTGATCACTAGGATCATTTATTATGACTTGACACCATCAAAACACTTAGTGTTATCCTTGAAAATCTATTGGTAGTCATTTAAGCCCATCTCCCTTTCATAGAAGGCAATCATTTGCTATAACACTTATTACCCTTGATCATTCAAGTACCCTCTCATCTTAAACACTTAGGAGAACTGAAACACTCAAAATTAGATAGGCCTTAGCTCCTAGAAATCTTATTTCAAACTGTCATAGCTAGAGCGGATCCTTAGGATCGACTTAGCCGGATCCCTCCAAGGAGGGAACCATGGGATCCGGGTGATAGATTATGTCAAACCTTGCTAAAACAATCATTTCAACTTTCCTTCCACTCCATCTCATCTTAAATGAGTTCCTAGATCAGTGAAACTCTAAACTTCAACCTTGTGCATGTTAATCATCACATCTCTACGAATGTTAGTGGCTTAAGTCTTAAATGCGCTTGCCAAGTTCTTCCCTTTATAAGCCATATTGCTAAGAACACTTTAGTTATCAAACACAAACACAATTATCAGCAATTTCAACCATCTCCCTTAGTCATTTCATCATGAGAAAGGCCCCAAGTGCTAACTCATCCACTCAAGAACCACCCAAGAAACTTGCTAGGATCATACACAAAGTTTCCTCAACGAATCATCTCCGGTTAAGTCCACTAATGCTAGGATTTCCCCTACACCATAGAAACCAATCAAACTAATCCCTAAGAAGAGTGTTCCCACTAGGATTTCATCACCAAACTCTATTAAACCAAACATACCCTCCACAACTCAACCAACATCATTGGTGCCTAGAGCCACCTCACAATCTCTACATTCTCGCAATGTAGAAGAATTACCTCCTTGGCCATCTCACCTTCCACCACTACCAACAAACTCACTTGAAATGGTTAGGCAACAAAATCAAAATATTGAATCAACACTTGATCCAATATCTAACTCTCTCATTCCCCCCAATATCCCATTTTGGATTATGAGAAGACATCAAAGTCAACCACCCAACCACATGGAAGTTGATACTCCCTTACCTCCACCCTCAAACATTGTAGAGCCATCACCTAATGAGCCTCTACCAATTCCTTCTTCATTTGAAGATTCTCAACCCACTTCACTTGAACTTCCACTTCAAGAAACTCAAAACCATGACAAGGATTGCTATCATTGTAAACATGTTGAAAGGTTGATACATGAACTACGTGAAGAGCAACGTTTCATGTTTTATCACCTCCTCGAGCGTTTCGAAGAGGTCAACAAACCTAAACTACAATGAGCATCATAAGTCACAAGCTCAAACTTAGAATGTTTAGGAAACTTATATCATCCTTGATCACCATTAAGCTTTTAGTTGAATCTTGAGTTAGGATAACTCATTAGCATTAGTAGTACTTGTATGGCTAAGTTCATTCTCTTAGTTTTAGAGATTTGTTTGATCATCTCTTGTTTTATTGAATGAATAAATATTTGCTATGTTTATTTTGTGCATTGTGCTTATTATTTTTACATAACTCATCTCTTCATTAACATTGCTTGACACATCTTCACTGTTGAAGAAACTTTCACGAATAGCGGATCCCTCAAACATATCTAGACGGATCCTTCCAAAAAGGGAACCGGATCTGGGTACGAAGCACAAATTTCTACTAACTTGAGTTTTATTTGCAGGAAATTATGCACTATACTCTTGCTTTCTAACCTTTACTTTGTAGATTTTCAAAATACACATGAAGATTTTGACACCATAAAGCTAGGGGGAGCTTTGTGTCAAACGATATTGCAAAAACATTTGCAACTTTGCAATCTTCAAGGGGGAGCACGTTGTCGTCATTTAGACGAACCATTTGCAAACATATTTGCAAACACAATTAGTTTATTTTACGTTATGTCCTTGACGCCCTCTCAAAGGGATGGACTCGTCAAGAGGGAGTTAAGACGAGTACCATTTCCGTCACTTACTCTCTTTACATTTTATTTTACATATTTTTCTTATAAAAATTGTGTTAGTTTCTTTTAACACTTTTTGTTTCACAAAAAGGGGGAGAAGAAAGCAAAAACTACTAATTCAAATTTGCTACGAATTTTAATTTTTTTCTTAAAATAATTTTATGTTTTGTCATCAACAAAAAGGGGGAGATTGTTAATACAAATAAGCCGTAAAAACGTTTATTTATATTTTACGATCCTCTAATGTTTTGTCGATAACAAACGTAAAATCATTTTAACAAAACAAATAAAATACATAAATAGTTTGAGTCAATAGTTTCCTAACACACTTACGTATTTACATAAAACACTAAAACAAGTATAAGTGATTTTATGATTTAGATACATATGTACAACAACTAGTGTTTACATATTGGGTTAACATATACTTAAACTAAGTATACTAAAATGGGTAAAAACAAGTATATACTAAAATGGGTAAAAACAAGTAATATACTAAATGGGTAAAAACTAGTAAATGGTATTGACCCATAACCCATGGTTTTATATATACCACTTAAACAAGTTCATTATATCCTTGAGATACATTGTATCTAGAAAGAAAACCATGGATCAACCCATAACCCATGACCCATGACCCATAACCAAAAATACCCATGGGCAAAGAGGAGCGTTCCACGGATCCCTGGCTTTGTGCTAGCCGGATCCCTTGTGGGAGGGATCCGTGGAACAATAGAGAAATTCTTCTATAAATAGAGAGCCATTTCTTCCTTTCTACACATCTTTTTACACACATACTTCCCCAAGTATTATAACCCTCTAACCTCAGATCCAAGTGATCTATGTAGTTTGTCTTTTGTTTTTGTGTGATTCTCTAGGTTCCTCTTAAAGGCGAGATTACCACTTCTTGAAGACGAGCAAGCTCAAGTCCATGAGTTGCCATGCTTCATCATCATCAAGACAACTAAGGTTCTCTTGTTGATAGTTCTTTCTTTCTCCATAGATGTTGGGTTGAAGGCATTAGTGAAGGATGCCAAAAGTGTCAAGATGAAAGCATTAGTGAAAGGTGCTTATCGTCCGTGTCAAAGCATTAGTGAAGAATGCTAAAGGTGTCAAGACGAAGGCATTAGTGAAGGGTGCCAAGCGTTGTGTCAAAGGCATTAGTGAAGGATGCCGAAGAATCAAATCAAGTGGCATTTGGGAAGAATGCATAGGTCGTATAATCGATGAGGTGCATCGTTATATATATAAGTATTTGTTTATTTCCAAGGATGGTGATATCCTTGATAGTGTTGTAACAAGGAGTGGATCTCCTTGACATTAGGTGTTGTGTTGTGAAGGGTAGTAGTTCCTCCATAGTAATGGAACTAGGTGCTTAGCCTAGTACCTAATAAAGGGTAGGCGACGTTGTGATAGGATTAGTTCTCCTTGGCGTAAAAGAACTCGGTGGTTAGCCTAGCACCGTATAAAGGGTAGGCGACGTTGTGTTAGGTGTGGTTCGCCTTGGTGTGAAGGAACTCGGTATTTAGCTTTGTACCGGAAAAAGGTTAAGCGACATTGTGAAGGCTTCTCCGCCATAAGGAGTTGGTGTAGTGCTTATGAACTCTCGAGTAGGTGACTCGGGGAGTGGAGTAGGGCAAGTAAGGTGTCCTTGTAGCCAAACCACTATAAATACTTGTGTCGTGGTGATGTGCTTCTTACTCTTTATCTTTCATTACACGTTTATATATCTATCTATCAACGTCCAACATAAACAACTAAATAGATTGACATAAGTCGATCTAAATATTTAAAAAAGGAAGTTTTAAATTGCTAAAACTATTCAACCCCCCCCCTTCTAGTTTTTCCACAAATTCCATGACTATCAATTACGTGACCCAAGAATTGTACACTTGAGATCCAAAATTCACATTTTGAGAATTTAGCGTACAACTTCTCATTCTTGAGTAACTCTAGGATCAGCTTGAGATGTCTTTCATGTTCTTCCTTACTCTTAGAGTAAATTAGAATATCATCTATGAACACAATCACAAACTTATCCAAATATGGTCTACACACTCGATTCATGAGATCCATGAATACTGCTGGAGCATTAGTTAAACCAAATGGCATAACTTGAAACTCATAGTGACCATATCGAGTCCTGAACGCCGTTTTGAACATCCTCTTCTGAACTCTAAGTTGGTGATATCACGATCGAAATCGATCTTGGAGTATATGCTTGAACCTTGGAGTTGATCGAAAAGATCATCGATTCTTGGAAGTGGGTATCGGTTCTTTACAATTAGTTTATTTAACTCCCTGTAATCAATGCACATTCTGAAGGATCCATCCTTCTTTTTAACGAATAGGACTGGATCTCTCCATGGTGATGAACTTGGTCGAATAAAACCTTTATCCGTAAGTTCTTGCAATTGGTTAGATAACTCTTGCAATTCTGAAGGAGCTAAGCGATAGGGTGCTCGAGCAACTGGTGCGCACACGGCACCAATTCAATTTGGAACTCCACTTGTCTAGGTGGTGGAAGTCCGGGTAAGTCTTCAGGAAAGACTTCAGGATAATCACGTACGATAGGTACATCTTCGAGTCGTTTCTCCTCTAAATTTTTCTCCGTTATATGGGCTAAGAAGACATAACATCCCTTCTTGATGTACTTTTGAGTTTGAATGCAAGAAATGATGTTTAGGCGAGTTACACTTCGATCCCCTCGGATAACCAAGGTTTCATTATCGATGGGAATATGTACAACTTTTTCGCCACAGATGATATTTGCATTTTGTTGCGATAACCATTCAATACCAATTATAACATCGAAACTTCCGAGTTTTATTGGCATGAGGTCTATTTTGAATGGATGACCTAAAAAATTTAGTAAGTGTACAGCTTTTGAAGTACAATGTTGGCGGTGACAAGATTCCCATTTGCTAACTCAATGGTAAAGGCGGTGTCTAATGTAGTGGGTGCAATATCAAGTAAAGATGCAAATGCAAGATATAAAACTTTTATCGACACGAATCAAATAAGATTTTAGCATAATGGTTATTGAGTAGAACGTGCCTGTAACCACATTAGGATCCTGTGCATCTTTATCACCTAATACATACGCCCTACCACGAGCTACTCCTTCTTGTTGACCATTGTTTCGGGTACATTGTCTCTTGATGTGTCCACGTTCTCCACACCCAAAACAAGTCAATATTGGTTGGGTGTTGGCACGATGTGCCCCTTCCTCTACAAGTCCTTGGTTTGATGCCCGTTTTTGACAATTCTTGCATCTAATTTAAGGTCCTTCATGATGTAGCTTGCATCTATAACACAAAGGAGCATTTCCTTTATAACCTCCTCCTTCAATTGGTACAACAGCAGAAGAGTACCTCCGGCATTTTCTTGCCTACAGCTTTGGTTGTGGTGGTTTGTGTTTCGGTTTTGTTGGTTGGGATTGTTGTTGTTACCCCTTAGGCTATCATTCCACCTTCTTGTTGTTGTTGGGTATTGTTATTGGGATGGTTGTTGTTGTTGTTGTTGTTGTTGTTGTTGTTGTTGCGGTTGAGGTTAATGTCATGAATCGAGCAGTTCTCGCTCTAACCGCTTGATCCATCAATCTACGAGCCATTCCCATTGCATTATCTATCGTTTTTGGATCAAATGAGGTCACATTTCCCTGTATAGGTTGTGGAAGTCCCCATATGTACCTCTCTAATAACTTCTCATTGGTTGGAACCATTGTTGGGCATAAGATTGTATGTGGTGATATCAGTGCCCTTAACTATGTGGTTCCAGAATTCAATTTCCAACTTTTGTACCTCATTACGAGGACAATATTGTTTGATCATCATTGTTTTGAGTTCAACCCAGGAAATTCTATAGGCATTTGCAATGCCGATTGGTTGCACTACGTAATTCCACCACGACAAAGCTTCATCCATTAAAGTCTTTGGTGGTATGTATTTGACCTTGCGGTCTTGAAGTGATGTTCTGCTGATCGGAATACGATTCGTGATCTCTCAAACCAGCGAGTTAACCCTACAGCTCCTTCAATGCCTTTAAAATTTGTGGGTTGGCATTTCATATATTCGTGTATGAGCGTTCCCTTGGCATTGGTTCAAATTTATTCTTTCAAAGGCACCAATAGCTGGTCCCAGTAGCATTAGCACCTCCTGCCCAACATTAGTTGGCCGTCTCTAGCTAGCGGTTGCAAGTGCTTCGCCCACGCGGCGGTTTTTTGCGATCTCGGCCAGCCTCGTGCCATTTGTAGCAAGCTTGCACGCCAGTTCTAAGTCGCGGCGACCACTTGATCGGAATCATTTTATCAATAGCGATCGGCTTTTCTTTTTAGGTGGCATGGTTCTATCAATTTTACAAGAGATGTGGTATAAGTATGATGTTGGATAATAAGCACGATTAGGAATGATAGAAGAACAACGTTGGAAATTAAATCACAATACAAGACGAGATAGATTTATACAACAAAAGTTACATTTATATATAGTTAATACATTACATCTTGAGTTACAAAATCAAAACCCGTGAGTTTCTTCAAAATTTCTGTGAAACTATCGATCAAGAATTACATTGTTTACTAGCTATTACATATCTTACTAATAACACTAGTTTTTCAAGAGTCCGGGGATTGATGCGGCACGGGCTGATTGTTATTTCCATGAGCGGCCAACACATCAATGGCGTCATTTGGTGAAACTCCTAGAGCCCCTTAGTTCATGAAACATGATGCATTACGCCCATTACATTGTAGAGATAGATCTCAAGCCTACATCGATCGGTTTGAGCAATTTCTAACTTCATTTCTGTTTAAGCTACACGGCTTTCCAACTTTTTAATCTGTTTGCCGTCTTCATTTTGTGCTCTATCCATACGGGTGACTTTGTTCCTAAGCACTATAAAACCGGTTATAGGATCCAGGACAATGTCTTCCACACGTGTAAGGCCCTTTTGGATATCACTCATATCCAAGATTGTCAGATCAGTTCGTTTTCGAGCATTAACGGCTTCAACTCTTATTGAAGAGATCTCCGTTTCACGACGATGCATTGCCCTTGACAAAAAGTGGACATGATTTTGTAGTCTTTGTGACATCTTGTCTCGCACATCCCATTTCATTACCTAGGAAGTTCGGAAAAGCATTTGATGGTCCTCCAACTTCATAGGTAGAGGAAGGGCCCCCAATGATATAAGGCCTTCCCCCAGTAGCGGGAGTAACCGAAGCAGGAATAAATGGTGACATTGGTGATAATGGAGGTGGAAATCGGTTGAATATGACATCCGCTTGAAGAGGTTCTTCCTCTTCTTCATCATCATCGGAAATCACTTCCATATCATCATCATCATCATCATCATCTAAGATCATATCTTCTTCCGGATCTTCGTCCGGATCATCCTCGGGTTCATTTTCATCAGCTATATTTTCGTTTGTTTCCTCATCCTCGTCATCCCCATAGTCCACAACATCAAGATAATCATCATCTTGATCCGGGATTCATGTGCTTGGATGGGAGCCGAAAGTACTTGCTCTTGTTGAGCTTGATTTGGAATAACAAGATCGTGATCGAGGATGGTGGTACGTATATAATGTGTCATAAGAGTATTCATGTTCAAAGTTAGTTAAACGTTCATAGCAATTTAAGCAAAGTGATATGTCAAATAGTGGGCATGGCACACGAAATATAAAGACTATAATAAGTGAATCGGTAGATAGTAGCTATAGTTTAGGTGTATAATGCACCATGGTTCTCTATAAATCTGAGCTCGATGCCAATCTGTAACACCCTCGTTTTATATAGCAAATGAAGCTAATTGAGGATATTACTTATTCACAAAGTACACATTACGAAAACGACTCTAAATGAGACGTTTTAAAATACATTATCATTCGAATTTATTCATAATATCAAAGTAGAGGTCCCATAATGTACATAATAAGTTTAAAAGTTTTTCGAATGATAATATGCATAGTCTTCAAAATGCCTATTCCGTGTGCCTTCATTCCGTGCGAGACATATCTTACGGACGGAGATAAAACATGCCAAAAAGTCAACACAATGGTTAGAGTGAATTCATAGTTTAGAAAACATGGTGGACAATAGTTTGTATTATAATTGCAATGTGTACAATTATCTTCTTGAAAGTTATTATTGCTCTAAGCTCATGGAACTCACGATCAATTGTATATATATATCACCGGACGATATATATAGATATAAGTAACATGCCCCGAGTAGGTATTTTCCATATACCTAGGTAATTCAAATAAAGTGCGTTTGGTTACCGATCAAGCTAACACAAACGGGATTCGTCAATCCCGATAGGCCTATCCACTATATTTCGCTCACTCCCGGATTAGTGGTCCATGATGTAGGGAATTTTGGCATAAAAACTTAGTGGTATGCAATATACATCCAAGGCATTGATTTTCAAGTAATTGCCCATAATAAAACATTTAGCATGTATCTCTCCCAAGTAGTTTATAAAACAGTTAAACAAAAGTTGGGGCTATGAACTCACCGTAGTTATCGGTAGTAGCTTTTAGCAAATACAGTGTATGTCGAGACTTCGATCTTTAGTGATTACTTACGAAAGTATAATAATTATATTTTAATATAGTTTTCAATATAAGTGTACAAGTATATGTAACTTCTTGGCTTATGATGTTGTACATGGATATTAAGCTAAGGTATCGCTTAAGTGTTTGCTTGGCTCATACCCTTTTTATAATTGACCTCGTACCACCGTTCGGGCTAACAAAATCAAGAGGTCATGTAGTAATCGCATCGGGAGCCGGGACACTTTAAATCGTAAATCCACAACTCGTCGATCACGAGCAATACCTAAAAGGCCTCTTTATGATAATGAATTTCCCTACTATTGTAGTACTTATCATTTATAAGTAAGTATTTGACGAGACAAATGTTGTACAAAACATATGTCGTCTTTCGTCAAAGACTATTTGAGTGGTGACGTGATAATGTAAGTTGTGTCGTGAAGTATTTGTTATGTGTAAGTGTTGTGATGAAATGATTTCGGCGTGTCATATTATGATGTTGTGTAAAGGTTTCAAAAGCATGTTTTTAGACTAATATAAGAGTTAAAACTTTGTAAAAAGATGTTTATATAGTTTATATGTCATATAGTCATTTTATCAAAGTCTAGTAAAGCTCCATTTAATAAACAAGTTTTTGGAACAATTTTTGGGTCAACATACCCAAACTAGTCATGTGGCTTAGTTATAATTTAACAACTTTGAAATAACAATCATGATCATATCTAGTGGTCATATTCAAGTTAAAATAGCTTGAGGTATTAGTATTGGTTTAACCATGGCTTGGTTTTGGTCTCAAAGAGTCAAAAATATACAACTAAGTTTTCTTTAACCATGGTCGCTTTTCTCGATCACAACAGTCCGTAGTTTTTGGCTGATTTTTAGACTTTTCGTTCACTTTCTGCTCATGTGCTCCAAAGTTTTTGAAGAAAATTTCATTCCGAGCAACTTTAAGTTGCTTTACACTTTGCTGATTCGACCGTAAAAGGGTCTAAATCGCGTTTTAAAATCGTTTCAGAAGACTTTTTGACATAATAACCAATTTCATCTAGTTATCTTCTTTTAACCATAACTTTTTATCTACAAATCCATTTCAAGTGATTCAAAAGCTCAAATTCAAGTTTTTACTTCCTCTAACAACTTCTTAAACTTAATCAAGTCCAAACTTTGTAATTTTTATGTTAAAACTCATAATAATCCACTAGTTTCTTACTAGTTGTCTTAATGGGTTTCTACACTAGTTTTTACCCATTAATTTTATGTACAACATCATGCAAGCCTTATTACATGTACTACTTATATCAAATACATCAAATAATCATAAATATCATTACAACCATATTGATTGATATGAAATTTAAGCAACTTCTTACAAGAGTTAGGTTGAATGGTCACAAGACAATCAAGCCTAAACCCTTTCAAGTCTTCAACCCTTCTTCAACCTCTTAACCAAAGCTTTACCAACCTTCTTACCCTTGCAATAAACCCTTTTAATTCAGCCCCTAACTTCCTTGTGTGGCTCTTAATTCACCCTTGAAATCAATAAAACAACCCTAGGATCATGTAGGTACCAACTTAAGCTCCATCTTCTTAGTGTATTTTGAAGTATAAATCAAAGTAAATATGAGTGTTTGTGTGATTGAAATGGACGGCAAGAGGAGAGAAACCAAGAGATATGTGAGTGATTTGCATGTGAATGGATATGTGTGAGGTGACTTGGAGTATATGGGGGGACAAGAGTGGTGAAAGTGGATTGAGGTGGAATGAGAGAGAGCCACATGGCCTTGTGAAGGCTCATCAAACGCCACCTCATGAGGAGGTGGTAGTTTGTATGTTTTATTTGATAAACATTGGTTTTTAGGGTATAGTTTGGTCCCGGTAATTACTAATGTAATTCACTCTATTTAAACTTAAAACCGTAACGAAAAATGTAATACTTCTAAAAATGTTAAAACTTATCAACATACTCCAACTAGGTATATTAAAAGTAGGATAAGTCTAATATGGTGTTTCTATTTGTTAAAACCTAGTAGCGAGGTTCGGTAGTATTACGTAAAGGTAAAATG
>OU343224.1:166616850-166819820 GCA_910596185.1 Chrysanthemum makinoi
TGTACCTAAAATTTGGCAAAGTGGCAATAATTCATATAAATTATGACTAGTGGTGAAACTAAAGTATTTTTGAACACATAGACTTTTCCTAGTCTTGTGTTGGTTGTGAGGATAATTTACACTATTTAATTTTTGAGATTACTAAATTAAATAATTAAAAGTAATTTATATAACATTAAATAGTAAAATATGGACCTGAAATATGCGAGGTGCTACAGTTGGTATTTCTACCGATTACTTCTACTTATCTAATTATCTAAACTAAGGTGAGGGTACTCTATGTCTAATTATTGTGTGCTCGTATGATGATTTAAAGATGTGTCTATTTATCTAATTATCTAAACTAAGGTCGGGAAGCTCAATGGTGTTCCTATAGCCTAGGTGACTTGGTCTCGAGTATTCACCAAGAGTACGGGCTCTTGGTGGGTCATTGGGTGGTAGGTTGATGAATGGTGGTGGGTTATCACCTTCCATGATGAAAAGTGATGGGGTTTCTAACAAAGGTCACTTAAGAAGGGGATAGACTACGAGGAAGCTAAAAATGAGAAAAAAGCTTACTTGATAGGAATCAAGCTAGGAAACCTAAACGAGGTGGACTCCTAACTAGCTATTCTATTCCCCGACAGCGACGCCAAAAACTTGATAACGCTACACGCGTCGTTCGGGGTCAAAGGAACTTCCTTTTCGTCGAGCAAGTTTTTCAACACTGTTGGAATCACTCCTAAACCTTTATTCAAGTTTTAGTTACTCATATGTAATAGTTAGCTTAATTATGGCCTTTATGTTTGTTTTAGGTCTAGCTTATGTAGAAGGCGCATAAGCTTAGGCCCATGTCCAATAAGGAAAGGATGGGAACTAGGAGTGTTGCCCTAGCTTCCCTCCTATAAATACTCTTGTAAACCTTCATTTGAAGGTTGGTTGTTCAAGTTATTTCTTTCACTACACTCTACGCATAACCGTGTCTTTATACCGTGTGTTTGTGTTTGATTTCTTGTTCAATCGCCTCTATATCTTTCTATTAAGCTTGTGTTGTAAATCTAGTGACCTAACAAACACCCTAGGCAGTGAACCTAATCGTTGTAGTGTAGTATTAGGGTAAGTCACGGGAATTGATATCGTTCTCTAGCGGAATAGGAATGCTAGTGAGAAGTTACTACGCTATGGTTGGGGTTGAGGAAGATTATTTTTTATCTTTTTATGTTTTTTAGGAAATGGAAAGGTACTAATCTCGGGGTTTGATTTGGGGTTGGTATTTCTACCGATTACTTCTACTTATCTAATTATCTAAACTAAGGTGTATGTAGTCTATGTCTAATTATTGTGTGCTCGTTTGATGATTTAAAGATGTGTTTACTTAGGTTTTATTACTCCTTAATTATCTCCTATTGATGGTTGAATTGTCACGCCCTTATTCTTAATCGCGTTGTGTGTCTAAGGTCGTAGGTATGCGTTTATCCTATCTCCTTGAAAACTACCAAAGGTTACTGACTACAAAATCTCTAGGATTTATAAACTTTAACTCTAAGGTACTCTTCGGATGGTTTAGCCTACAATGACTCTAGGTACTATAAGCTAAGGTTCACAAAGATTAATCAAGCATTAACTACACAACGGATGACCTATCGCAATACTAGATCATTAACAATTAAGATAAGAGACAACCAATCAATATTCAATAGTTAAGTTTCATATTCCCTAAGAAAACACACAAGTAAATTAGCCGGACATGGGAAACATGCAAGCATACACACAAGTAATTGAAGACATAATTGAATTAATGAAGTAAAACACTTATCTTGATGTAAGATAGGGTATGGAACCCTAAAATAATGTACAAGACGTTCTTGGTTCGGTTTAGGTTTTACCCAAAAGACTACATTAATCAAAACTAAAAATTCGGATTCTATATATAATATTACAAATCGTAAGGCGTCCTGCTTTGATTTGTGACGCCAAGGTCGCCATTAGGTTTTCGTCTTGGCCATGTTAGTCTTGCGACGGCATCACCTTATGCTTGTGACGCCGTCCCTTCGCCTTTTTGCGTCGTCCGGATCAAATCTAGGCGTCGGTCGCGATCGACCTACTATTTTAAAACACGGCCGTCACCGTGAAATAAGCAATTTGGCTTCGAAATCATTAAAAGTTGTCCGAGGCGTCACTAATTTCATGCTGACGCCGGCCCCTTCTCAAACCTGCTTTGTCTCGATTCTTGACTTTGGCCATTTTCTTCTTATATTCGCGCCTTTTCGTCTGAATAAGTGTCATTCCAGCATTTTGCCTTCAAGATACCTAAAAAGTGAAAAGGAACGATGTGGAAAACTAGAAGGGGGGTTGAATAGTATTGCCAATTAAAACTTCCTTTTAATCTATTTAGATTGACTTATGTCAATCTATTTGGATGTGTGTGTTGGATGTTGATAAACAAGCATATAAAGGCAAGTAATGTAAAGATAAGAGTAAGAAGCACAAAACCACAACACGAGTATTTATAGTGGTTCGGCTACAAGGACACCTTCCTTGCCCTACTCCACTCCCCGAGTCACCTACTCGAGAGTTTGTAATCACTACACCAATCTCCTTATGGCGGAGAAGCCTTCACAACGTTGCCTACCCTTTTTCCAGTGCTAGGCTAACCACCGGGTTCTTTCACTCCAAGGTGAACCACACCTACACAACGTCGCCTACCCTTTATAAGGTACTAGGCTAAGTACCTTGTTCTTTCACTCCAAGGTGAACTACACCTTCACAACGTCGTCTACCCTTTATTAGGTACTAGGCTAAGCACCTAGTTCCATTGCAATGGAGGAACTACTACCACACTACACCAACGACTAATCCCAAAGGAGATCTACTTCTTTACAACATCATCAAGGATATCAATATCCTTGGATCTACTACTAGTCTATCTTGTACATCGAAACACACCATATCGAATGTACATCTAAGGCACCTTTCAATAATGCCTTTGACTAGATCTACAAGACACCTTTCACTAATGTCTTGTGTCTTCACTTCTAAGCACCTCACTAATGCTTCTATTCTTGACTTCTAAGCACCTTTCACTAATGCTTCTTGTCTTGACTTCTAAGCACCTACCACACGTGCTTATGCTATAGGCGATAGATACCCTTCACTAATATCTTCGTCTTGACACTTGAGACATCTTTCACTAATGTTTTCAACACTACACTTCTTTGAAGAAAGAAAGGAATCATCAACAAGAAGACTTCAGTAGCCTTGATGATGAGGAAGCATGGCAACTCATGGACTTGAGCTTGCTCGACTTTAATGGTGGTGGTCTTGCCTTTAAGAGGAACCTAAAAGATCACACAAAAACAAAACTACAAACATAGATCTCTTGGATCTGAGGTTAGTGAGTTTTTAACTCAGGGAGAAAGTGTGTTAGAAAGGGTGAGAAATAATGAAGAAATGGCTCACTATTTATAGAGAAAAATCCTCTTATTTCTCGGATCCCACGGATCCCTTCCACAAGGGATCCGTCTAGTGTTAAGCTAGGGATCCGTGGACGGCCCTCCACTACCCATGGGTATTTTGGTTATGGGTCATGGGTTATGGGTTGAACCATGGATTTTTAGCTAGATACAATGTATCTTTGAGTGCAATGCACTTGGTCACTTGGGTATGGGTTGATCCATGGGTTATGGATATTAACCATGTATGATATAAGCATGATGTCATGCAATGGGTTATGGGTCAAGCTCCATGGGTCATGGGCTTTGGGTTGTACCCAACTACATTCAATGTATTTGCCCAATGGGTTGTGATACTTAAGTTTCTACCCATTTATATTACCCAATATACTACATACTAGTTATGTGTATATTATACCCAAATATGTAAACACTAGTTGTTGTACATATGTAATATTAAATCATAAAATCACTTATACTTGTTTTAGTGTTTTATGTGAAAATGTGAATATGTTAGAAACTATTAGTTCAAACCATTTACGTATTTTATTTGTTTCGTTAACATGATTTTACGTTTGTTATCGACAAAACATTAGAAGATCGTAAAATATAAATAAACGTTTTTATGGCTTATTTGTATTAACAATCTCCCCTTTTTTGTTGATGACAAAACATAAAATTATTTTAAGGAAAATCTAAAATTAAATAAAAGTTTGAATTTGTAGTTTTACTTTCTTCTCCACCTTTTGTCTAAAAACAAAAGAGCTTTGAAAGAAAGCAACACATTGTTCTTAAGAAAAATATGTGAAAGAAATAAAAAGAAAATAAAGAGCAAGTAACGGGAAAGGATCTCGTCTTTACTCCCCTTGACGAGTCCATCCCTATGTAAGCTGCCAAGAAAGTGATACTAATCTAGTTTGTTTACAAGTAAGTTTGAAAAAGATTTCGTCTAAGTGACGGATGTACTCCCCCTTGATGATTGCAATATTGCAAGGGAATGTCACGAAATGTAAACCTAATATTGCAAGTAATTTGCAATGTATTGCTTTGACATAAAGCTCCCCCTAGCTTTAGGATGTCAAAGTCTTCATGTGTAAATTGAATAACTACAAAACAAATGTTAGACAACAAATATAATTCACAATTTCCTGCAAATGTGGCCCAAGTTAGTAGAAAATAGCTTCGTCTTCACGGATCCCACGGTTCCCTCCTAGTAGGGATCCGTCTAGGCATTTCGAGGGATCCGCAGGTATGATGATCAATTTCAGCAATGATGATATAACAAGTAATGTTATCACAAAAATAAGATATGAATACAATGTAATCATATGCTCAGAAATATAACAAGTAGCATGTAATTTCATTTAATAAAACTAGAGTTATGATATACATGACTCTTAAAAACTAAGAAAATAAGAAAATACATGACTAGGAATTTCTAGACCAACTATCGCTTGATGCTAAGACACCACTAAAATCTTCTAGCTCAAGTTTTGTTTAGGTTTAATCTCGTCGAAACGTTCGAGGAGATGATAGAACATGAAACGTTGATCTTCTCGTACTTCATGTATCAAACTTTCAACATGTTGACAATGATAGCAATCTTTGTCATGGCTAGGTAGTGGTGGTGGAAAAAATGAAATGGCTTGATGCGAAGGATCAAGTGAGGCGGCTTGTGGAGCTTCAAACGATGGAGGGATTGGTGGAGGCGCATTTGAGAATGGCTCGACCAAGGATGATGGTGGTGGTAGAGAAGTGTCAACTTCCATATGGTCGGGTGGTTGACTTTGATGATTTCTCATAATCCAAATGGGATTATATGATGGAAACGGCGAAAAGGAAGCCGAGCAAGTGTTGACTCAACACCTTGATTTTGTATCATTATTCCTCCTAATGAGGAGAATGTTGTCGGCGGAGGCGGATGAGACGGCCTAGGAGGCAAATCCTCTAAATTGTAGAGGTGTGGTGATGATAGTAGGGATGTAAATGAAATAGCTCTAGGAACCAATGGTGATGGTTTAGTGGAGATGATATTGTTTGGCCTAGGAGGAATGGTGGTGTTTGGCATTGGTAGTTTTGTAGGTACTATCCTTTTAGGAATTGGTTTGATTGGATGAGGAAGGATCCTATCATTTGTTGGCTTGACCGGAGATGATTCGGTTAAAGAGATTTCGTGTATAACACGAGCCTTTTTCATGGGTGGTTCTTTGGTGGATAAGTTACTATTTGGGGTTTTCCTCATGATGAGATGATTTCAAGAGGTTTTCAAGGGTTTCTAAAGAACTGAAAGTTAGGATGAAGGTGATGACTATGGAGGTCCTAACAAAGTGGTTTATAAACTAAGAGAATTGGCAAGTGCATTTAAGCCTTAAGCCACTAGGATTCATTGGAATGTGATGATTAACATGCACAAGAGTCAACTTCAAAGTTTGCACTGATCTAGGAACTCATTTAAGATGAGATGGAGTGTTTGAGTTAGGAAGATGAGTTGAAATGATTGTTTTAGCAAGATTTGACATAAACTGTCATCCGGATCCCACTTCTCCATCGAGGGATCCGTCTAGGCTAATCCTAGGGATCCGGCTTTCAGCTACTGAAGAAAGTGGAAATGATGTTTATAAGATCTAAGATCTATATCATCTTGAGTGTTTCAGTCCTCCTAAGTGTCTTAAATGAAGGGGTGCTTAAATACTTGAAGGTAATGAGTGATGTAGCTAATGATTGTCTTTATGGAAGGATTTGGAACTTTCATGAGTACCAATGGATGAGCAAGGATGACACTAAAGATGAGAGTTGAATTGAAGCTAAATGATCCTATAGATCAGGTTTGTGACTTAGGATAGTGTTTTGGAAAATATCCTAGGAGCTTTGAGATGGGAAAACTAGAATTTGATCAACTTTGATCAATTTTGAGGTGAGGATGATTTATGATCAATTTTGCCATAAAAAAATTTCTAAGACTAGATGTGAGGGATCAAGTGAAAAATGAAGTGTGAGTTTAAGAGCGGAAGAGTAATGGATAAAAAAATGAAATGATAGATCTACAAGCGTCTTAGAGTGTGATCTTGGTGAGTTGTGTGTGGTAGGAAGATCTACCTATCTTGATAAAGACTTAATTTGCCTTAAGACACTATGTTTAGCTTAGTGTGAGGTGTTCTAAGGACATGTTTGAAATACAATGCTTGCAATTGCATTTTCTGTTTCCGAATCCCACGTTCCCTAAGTGTAGGGATCCGTCTAGCACAATCATTGGGATCCTCCATCACGCTCAGCGTGAACCTTTACTAAAGGTATGCAATGATCTTGACAATGCATTATATTCCAAGATTAGTTTAAAGGGTTTCTAACACTAAGATATCAAATGTAAGATGTTTTATTTCATGAAGGAAATAGGATTACATTGATAAAGCACGAGTACAAGAGGATTGATCCTATTTGAGATACTACTATGTTCCTTGAGTGTTTTCGCTAGGAGGATCATTATGTGATTGATGAGTGTTGGTGGAATCAAGAATGAAGAAAGTCTTCATGAGAGATATGTTTAGTGGTTCCATCATCTTGTTCACAAGTACGTACAACGGACTTTGAAATTGAGGATGGAAGTGCATAACATTAGATGATAGAGCATCAAGAACATTCCATAAGGGATGAGTTTATTCTTGGAGCCTTGAAGATTTGCAATTCGCCTTGCAAAGAAGTAGGCGAGATTGTATGGTTGTTGTGTTAGCAAACAATACAACATGTGAGCACAACAAGCGGGAAGGATTTCTCGATTTCCCCTAAGACTCCAAACATTCTCACGTAGGATGAGTGCAAGAGGCTTGTACTCTTCTCGGATGTCCCGTGTGAAGATAATGTTTGGATCGGAGTAATATGGTCGAGGTTTGCATATTATGCGATTTAAATCTTCCGGGGAGGGTATGTGTGAACAATATGGACTATTTTCTTCACGAAAGTTGAAGAGAGAATCAAGAGACCAATCTTCGGTGAAGGCACATTGTCCATGATTTGGAATCCGGAGGATGTGAGCAAAATGCCCAAGGGTTAAAGTAAACTTTTGGTTTTTGATATAAAACCAAAGAGATAGAGAGCGATCCTCGTTACGAACGAGTTCAACTTGACGGAAGAATTCCATTATGAACCTTGGACATATCTTCTCGTTATTTCAAGAAGACATTCTAGTCCTATGGCTCGGAAGGAGGTATTGATACCTTCTTCGAATTGTAGAGAGGTGTCTACAATACGTCCTTCGTGGAAGTGACGGTTTTCGATATTATTGAACCCACGGACATGGTTGCCAGGTGTGTTGGGTTCAAGAGAGATGTTTGGAGTGTAGACACTAGTGAGTGAAAAATCAAACTCATATTCATGCGTCATAGTTGAACCTATAGAAAACATGAGTTAATAGAAAGATATGTTTGTGATCAAACTATGATTATCTAATGTTTTTACTAGATTTTTATTAACAATAGTTTTTAACAACAATGATATTTAACTCACTTATGGTTTTGATATTTCTAGTGGAGTATTACCTTTTTAGAAGAAAAGTGATTTTTAATTTGCATGAAAAACTATTTTCCAAGAGGGACGGATCCCACTTCCTTTACCAAAGGAATCCGGCTAGTATAACTTCCGGGATCCGTAGATCTGTAATCACAGAAACAGATTTTATGAAAAACATAGGTTTTTAGATCTCATAGTTTTTATACCAAGATATGTGTTTTAACCTACATTTTCTTTTAACAAGCATACATGTCTTTTAATGTATCATGAAAGAAAGACATAACACATAATAACCTAGATAACTAGACTATTAGTAATATTTCATTTCAATACTAAGAATGATACAAAGGATTGGGTATATAACCCCAATGTAGATTAACAACACAAAGTAAATGTCTCCGTATGTGAACTTCATCATAGGGAACACAAGTGCGATGAGTGTTAAGGCGATGAGCACGAGGGCGATGTAAACCATGTTGAAGATGATCCTTCTTGGTTTCGGTTGAGATGAAAATAGAGAGGAAGATGAAGTTTTGAATGAGAGAAATTTTTGAAATTGGAAGATTTGAAAAGGTGAGGATAGAGTGATTGACTGGGGAGTATTTATGGGAAAAGAGGAATTTTTGAAATTCGTGTTTTGTTTTATTATTGGATTAAAAGAAATAAAACATAAGTTTTATATACCACTACTTTAGATGATAAGATTAACACGTATGTGAGAAAAAGACTTCCTAATGAAGCTTCATGTAAAACATGTATAAGCACAAAAGATAATCATATAAATACCTAAATAGGCATACTTAATTATCAAGCAAAAATAAAAAGAAAATCATACCTCTAGCGCACTTAGGAATGTCTTTACAAATGACACCAACAGATGTCACTTAGACGACCCGGCTCTTTATATTAAGATACCTTCTTAAAGAAGGTATTCTTATTACCAAGCGATTCCTATAGCTTGGTGGGTATGAGCTTTGACTAATCAACATGACAAAGAAGATTAGTGTAATGAAATGAAACAAGCAAAAAAATGTTGTTATCAAATCAACATCCAAACATATAGTTTTAAAAGACATGGTGTTTGTTTTTATGAAAAACATTCTTTGTAGTTTTCAATTAACCATGGATCGTATCAAGTTTTAAAGTACAATATACTTCAAGAAACTTGGTAACGAAGCTCTGATGCCAATTGTGGAAAACTAGAAGGGGGTTTGAATAGTTTTGCCAATTAAAACTTCCTTTTAATCTATTTAGATTGACTTATGTCAATCTATTTGGATGTGTGTGTTGGATGTTGATAAACAAACATATAAAGGTAAGTAATGAAAAGATAAGAGTAAGAAGCACAAAACCACAACACGAGTATTTATAGTGGTTCAGCTACACGGACACCTTCCTTGCCTTACTCCACTCCCCGAGTCACCTACTCGAGAGTTCGTAATCACTACACCAATCTCTTTATGGCGGAGAAGCCTTCACAACGTCGCCTACCCTTTTTCCGGTGCTAGGCTAACCACGGGTTCTTTCACTCCAAGGTGAACCACACCTACACAACGTCGCCTACCCTTTATAAGGTACTAGGCTAAGTACCTAGTTCTTTCACCCAAGGTGAACTACACCTTCACAACGTCGCCTACCCTTTATTAGGTACTAGGCTAAGCACCTAGTTCCATTGCAATGGAGGAACTACTACCACACTACACCAACGACTAATCCCAAAGGAGATCTACTCCTTTACAACATCATCAAGGATATCAATATCCTTGATCTAATACTAGTCTATCTTGTACATCGAAACACACCATATCGAATGTACATCTAAGGCACCTTTCTAATGCCTTTGACTAGATCTACAAGACACCTTTCACTAATGTCTTGTGTCTTCACTTCTAAGCACCTTTCACTAATGCTTCTAGTCTTGACTTCTAAGCACCTTTCACTAATGCTTCTTGTCTTGACTTCTAAGCACCTACCACAAGTGCTTATGCTATAGATGATAGATACCCTTCACTAATATCTTCGTCTTGACACTTGAGACATCTTTCACTAATGTTTTCAACACTACACTTCTTTGAAGAAAGAAAGGAATCATCAACAAGAAGACTTCAGTAGCCTTGATGATGAGGAAGCATGGCAACTCATGGACTTGAGCTTGCTCGACTTCAATGGTGGTGATCTTGCCTTTAAGAGGAACCTAAAAGATCACACAAAAACAAAACTACAAAAATAGATCTCTTGGATATGAGGTTAGTGAGTTTTTAACTCAGGGAGAAATTGCTCACTATTTATAGAGGAAAAATCCTGCTGTTCCCCGGATCCCACGGATCCCTTCCACAAGGGATCCGTCTAGCGTTAAGCTAGGGATCCGTGGGACGCTCCCTTTAACCCATGGGTATTTTGGTTATGGGTCATGGGTTGAACCATGGATTTTTAGCTAGATATAATGTATCTTTAAGTGCAATGCACTTGGTCACTTGGGTATGGGTTGATCCATGGGTTATGGATATTATCCATGTATGATATAAGCATTATGTCATGCAATGGGTTATGGGTCAAGCTCCATGGGTCATGGGCTTTGGGTTGTACCCAACTACATTCAATGTATTTGCCCAATGGGTTGTGATACTTAAGTTCCTACCCATTTATATTACCAAATATACTACATACTAGTTATGTGTATATTATACCCAAATATGTAAACACTAGTTGTTGTACATATATATTTACTAAATCATAAAATCACTTATACTTGTTTTAGTGTTTTATGTGAAAATGTGAATATGTTAGAAACTATTAGTTCAAACCATTTACGTATTTTATTTGTTTTGTTAACATGATTTTACGTTTGTTATCGACAAAACATTAGAAGATCGTAAAATATAAATAAACGTTTTTAGGGCTTATTTGTATTAACAAACGATATTAAGTAATAACGGATACAAAAGTGATCAAATAAGGGCTTAAACGACCCCTCAAAAAGGTACATTTTAAAACCATCTCAAATATCCCTACACTTGGTATTTGCTTGTCCTCAAGCAAATGTGCTTTTAGCCAATTAATTTATAAGTTAGGGGTCATGAAGCATTGGTTTAGAACAATCCACAACACATATAAGCCCCGCAAAAAGTCATAACAAGCACCTGAAATTACATACTAGCACCTCGCATGGGGTAAGTTTGGATACTCACATATCCCGGGTGTATATGAAATATAACAAGTTGGAAATGGAAGATAAACACTCATTAACCGGTCCTAGTACATCGATTACCATAGGCTTGAGACTAGATCAAACCTCCATCGCTTTGGCGTAAGCACCTAGGAAAGACTATCCAAAAGGTCTTTTAAAGGGTTGTAATGTAAGGCTTATTGTAGGGAAACAAAGGGTTTGGTGGGATAGGCTATTTAGTGGTGGCAAGTCAAAAATATTTATGTTACAAGCATGCGAAGAATGGCTAAGCTAAGCAAGACTCTCGATTACTCTAGACTCTAGATAACTGAAACAAACAAACATAAATTAAATATAGATGTAGGATAGTAGCCCGTATGTTTTTTTTTCAACACTCTATTTTTTTTCTTTTTCTCTTTTTTCTATTTTTTTCGATTTTTTTTTTTTTTATACACTTTTACTCTTCCATCCTCTATGATAACATCAAAATGATAGGGATTTATAGGCACATCCCTACACTTGAGTTTTTATTACTCTAACACTAATATGACCCGAAATTGAAAAGATCAAAACACTTGGAGTACATTATTACGCAAATAAAGGGATTTTGAATTTAACGTTCCATTCCCGTCATTTCATAAAATTTAACTTTTCCCATGAGTCCCAATCGTCCCAAAATTGTGTACAAAGGATATGACTCGAATTAGCAACTTATGCAAGCAACTAGATATTTGAACTAAGGGTTTAGGGTGATAACAATAATGCACTAAAAGTGAGTGCATACAAGGTAGGCTAAAGGCGATTTGGGTGTACATTTGGGGTGGTGTAAACAATGCTCTTCATTGATATTAGGAAAACCCGAAACATCACGAGAACCGCGAAAAGGATAGCTCTGAGGGGTTAACTAGGGGTATCGTGTACTAAAGATGAGTACAAAGGTGTGGGAAATTACTCAACCGATAGAAGAAGTAATTATATTACGGGTATTAAACAAGGGTTATCCTAATGCCTCTTATCATTTAGTTATTCCTAACTACACAAGTGTAGTCTTACTAGCGATCTCGGGATGCATCACAAAACAAGTTCTAGAATCTATTATACTACCGGTTCACACTCTAAGCATTAAAGATGAATTCTTTAATTCCTACTTAATCTAAGGGCGATCCTCACATTTTGGGTGGAATTTAGGTGGTAAAGGGGTTTTTTTTGTGCTAGTCATGCAACTTCCTATCCATGAGACGCTTTATTAAGACTAATGGCCCACTCCTATATGTCATGAAAAATTTTAAATTTGGTGCCAAAATTACCCTAACCGACATTTTCTCATGGTTTATTACACAAATGCAATTGGACAAAGCAAATAATGTGGATAAGCATAGTTTCAAAGTTCCCGTTTTATTTTCCCTCCCTACACTTAAACTGAACATTGTCCCCAATGTTCCCCGAAAGTATCAAAGTTATGATAATGGAAGGTAATAAAGATGAAAGAAACTAGTACTCCCACGATTAACTCGGTAGGATCCGTGTAAAGTGGTGGTTACATCTTTCTTCAAGAAGAACGTTTACGTGAAAAGCTCCTTCTCATCTTATGTATCTTCTTCTTGGTAAATTAAACATGCACACTTGAAGAAAACAAACGAAACCTTAATGTAAAATCGGCGGTAATAATATATATAGGACTCTACTAAACTAGGGTATAATGCTTGTGGAATGGATGTTTACTGAATTTCGGAAAATTAAGACACGGAAAATTCCAAAAATTTATAAGTAGCTCGAGAAACGAGAAAAAGTAATCGGTTGTTTTGCTCCTTCCCGGTCGAGTTTGCGATCGGCACAATAGTTATCTGACAAAACGGTCTGCGATTTTTGGGAAAAAATTCTGGAAAATTTACATCTTTAGAATCTGGAAAAATTTCCTGCAAAACATCCATTATGACTCGATACAAGCATTTGACTCGAACAAACACACATGTATTTCTTTTAATTAATTGAAATTCTCATGTTTATGTTTCTTTTGAAAACGTGTGTAATCCTCCCTACACTTATCCCTTATGTAAAATACCTTTATATGTAATTAAGATGAGGTTAAAGACAAAATAAAGCATTTTTACAAATTTAAACATGAGAATAAACAATCAATAAAAGATACACGACACAAACAAGTAAACAATTAAGCATGGGTTGCCTCCCACAAGCGCTTTTCTTTATTTATGAGTCTTGTAGCTAGACTCGAAGTCGTGCCCCTACGTGACTTCATTACCGTCACCTTCTTCCTCATGACGGTCTCCATTGGGGGGTTCCATGTTGTAGAAGTGCCCCATGATGCACTTTTCTAAGAGGTCATCTTCTCCCCAATCGGTCCTATACTATGGTCCTAGTTTCAAGCAATCCTTATAGAAACCTAGAATCTTGGCCATTACATAATCTACTCCCTTATCCTTATCCTCCTCATTCCTATAGTAGACCGATAGTTTAAGTTCCTTTTCATCATTGGAGAGTGATGAAAACTTCTCAATCTTAAACGGCATTTGGTAAGCTACATCATCGGTCTCATCTTTGAATCTTACTATCCCTAACGATGGATCATAAGTCATCCTGGTGTTTTCTATGAAAGGCTTTCCTAGAATAACGTGGTAGAAGCTAGGATCTATGGCTGTACTAATATCATTCACCACTATGAAATCCATAGGAAACATGAAACTAACTACGTAGACGGGCAATCCCTTAACTCTACCAAGAAAATTGCAACTAACCCTAGGATTATCGGGGTCTTGCCTAGTTGGGATAGGCTTCTTCATTACCCAATCATAATAGGTGCTAGTCATGATATTTATTGGGGACTTGCGGTCAATGTATGCTTTCACCACAAAAAGGTGTCATACGCAACATGGTATGTTAAGATTCCAAGGGTTCCCAAACTTGATCCTAGGGCTTTTCCTAACGTACATGTGACGGAGGTCTCATACTAAATGTGGGTGGCGAGAGAGCTCTTCTTCCGTAGGAAAATTATTGAAATAGTCATTGCCTACTTCACCTACTTCCTCGGTTGTTTCATCCTTAGGAGTTTCACTAACCTCAAGTACCGTTTCTTGGTTCGCTTCGTCATTTGTTCTATTGGGCTTCACTAAGGTGATGGTATTGTGGACCGAACATGCTTAGCTAACTTACTTGGGTCCTTAATCTCTACACCAGGAGCTTCGGGAGTTGAGATAGCATTAACCTTCTTGTCACTATTAGTTATGGCTTTCATGAGGTTATCTATCTTCCTATCCATATCGGCTTGTTGTTGGTTAAAACATTCTGAGTGCTTAGCTATTTGAGCTTCTTGGGATGCGACTATGTTTTTCAACATCCCTTCTATGTTTTGTTGGGTAGGGCCATGAGATGGGGGCCAAGATAAATCATTAGATGTGAACTATTTGGTTTGCCCCCAATAGAAGTCGGGTTTGCTCTTCCACGCTTCTCGGGCGTCATTGAAAGTCCTAGGCCCGGGTGTTATGGGGAATCTTCCTCCCGTTCCATTGGGTGCGAGGATGCGTAATCAACGGAAGCTTGTTCGGGGAATCTTGTGCAAGCATGAGTGTTATGAGGACCACTATATGGCTCACACGAGGAAGAAACTTTGCTCACTTGGCGTGAAGACTTAGGATTATTGTAGGAGCTCATTAGGAATTTAACTTGATCATCAAGCTCGATCCTCCGAGGAAGATTGTGAGTCAAGGGGAGGCAAGGAGATTGCCTTTTATGGTTTTGGGCAACTCACAGGGGTCATTCCAACTTTCGTTGTCATAGAGAGCAAGGTCCTCTATTATACCCCACGATTCTTCCGCGGTGAGATCACTAAGTTTTCCACCGGTCGCTTGGTCAATGGATCGCTTGGTGGGGAAGTTGACATGATCATAGAAGAGTTGGACTTGGAGCCAAAGATCAATGCCGTGATGAGGGACTTTATGGAGTAAGTCCTTGAATCGAGTCCATGCTTCGTAGAGAGATTCACCTTGAGCAAGGAAAAATTGAGCAAGGAAGCGAGAAGTGAGATCATCCCAACTTGAGATGGAGCCAGCGGGAAGTAAACTCAAGCCAATTACTAGCTTGGTCCGTGAGAGAAGTTGGAAGAGACTTGACAGCGTGGTCTCCCGAGTAGTAGCATCGAGGTCGATGGAATCGACAATTTTAAAGAAATCTTTAAGATGTTGATTAGGATCTTCGGAACGAATTCCATGGAATGCACATCCGTTTTGCACCAACCGGATGGTGTGGATCGCGAGGTCGTAGTTTGGGCTTGGTGGAAGCTCAACGGTGTTCCTATAGCCTAGGTGGCTTGGTCTCCGGTATTCACCAAGATGCGAGGCTCTTGGCGGTCATTTGGTGGTAGGTTGATGAATGGTGGTTGGTTATCACCTTCCATGATGAAAGTGATGGGGTTTACTGAACAAAGGTCACGAAGAAGGATAGACTACGAGGAAGCTAAAAATTGGAAAAAGCTTACTTGATAGGAATCAAGCAAGGAAACCTAAACAAGGTGGACTCCTAACTAGCTATTCTATTCCCGGCATGACGCCAAAACTTGATAACATTACGTGTGGCTTAGGGGTCAAAGGAACTTATTTTTCATCGAGCAAGTTTTTCAACACCCTAGGCAGTGAACCTAATCGTTGTAGTGTAGTATTAGGGTAAGCCACGGGAATTGATATCGTTCTCTAGGGGAATAGGAATGCTAGTGAGAAGTTACTACGCTAAGGTTGGGGTTAAGGAAGATTATTTTTTATCTTTTTATGTTTTTTAAAAATGCTCAAATCTTTGAAAATATTCCAAAAATTGCATTTTATATGTTTCAGATGCAAAATGTTCAAAATCAGATGAAAAATGAGCTAAGTTTGCATAATTGGCGATTTAGGTCCCCAAGTTTCAAAAATTATCAGAAATAGTCCCTGAGCCTTAATTTCAAAAGAAAAATCACCAAAGGTCCTTTTAAAATCATAAGTTGTCAAAATTAGCCCTTTGGTGAAAAATATCAAAAGTTTTGAGAAATTACAAAATTGGTCCTTCAAGTTTCAAATTTGGCAAAAATGGTCCTTGGAAATTGGAAAATGTCAAGTTTGGTCCTTGTATTAGGGAAGCTTGTCACTTTTAGTCCTTTGGAGCAACTTTGATAAAATGGCAGCATTGGTCCCTTAACTTTCAGAATTTGCAACAAAGGTCCTTGATATATTAAACCTTTAAACACCCTTTGGACCTTGTCAAAATCCCAAGTGACCCCTGTCCAAAACCATTTTGGACCCCTTCCCTTTCTATTATTAAATCACCAGTCAAACCCCTTTGACTCACCTTTTCCCTCCCTCACGAGATACCACCATCATCACTACACCCTGCAACACCTGCTAACACTCAACCCTTCCCCATCATCACCCCTACTCCTTATCACTCCAAACACCCCAAGCCAAGGTGCATTTAATGCACCTTCAACTAACTACTTCAACCCCGGTGGCTTATACCCATTTTGGCCAAAATTGATCATGGCTAAAATCCATCCAAGACATCCAATGGTCAATATTACTGCTGGGATTTGAAGAGAGAGGTGAGAGAAGCTCATTGGAGTATAAAAAGAAGCAGCAAGAGGAAGGAAGAAACATAGTACTTAGTTTATTTTTCAAAATGTATGTCGTTTTTAAGCTTATCATGTCTTAAATAGTTCTCAATTGTAATTTCCAGTTTAATTGTATCCAACAGAAGTATTTAAGTGTATTGCAACTCTTTTAAGTATCAAATCCAGTTTATGTTCATATTTCAAATTTCAAGCTCACTGTTACAATTTTCATTTTCAAACTCTGATGTCCTAGCTTCAATCAGCTTATTTATAAGCTCAAACAAGCTTATACTAGCTTATTATAGCTTTCTGTAAGCTCACTTTTAAGTTTCAAGCAGTTTTGAAATTTGGTCAATGAAAGTCAACTGAGCATGGAAATGGGTATGAATTGGAAATGGGTTGAATCAGAGTTAGATTTGGGTTGAATCAGAGTTAGGTTAGGGGTTGGATTAGATCAGGTTGTTCATTGGTTCAGTTTCAAGCCATAGTGGCTAAGGACCCTTGTAAGTGATTTTTAAGGTTTTTATGCATAACATGTATTTGTACTTATAACTAGTTCCTATCTGTTTAATAAGTAGTATTTAGGTTATTTAAATTCAGTTTGATCAATAATTTAGGCTTGTTCAGTGTTTAACTTAGTATTGATTGCAATTGATGATTTAAAGGTGTGTTTGGAACTGTTGGTTTAACTGTTTTAGAGGCTAGCTCAGTGGTTTAAGTTTGTTGGTTTAAGTTTGTTTAACTCATATTGAATCATATTTATCATAGTTTTGTGCCTGCACACTCAAATAAGTCAACATGATCATTGATCTATCTTATTTAGCTTGTTGTGATTTTGGATAAGCAATCTCTTGTTTTGTGTTTAAAAATCATAGAGGTATCTTGCAGTAGTCTCATTTCATCCTATAACATCAAAATCAGTCCTTAAAGTGAGCTTAAATCTCACCAAAGTCAACATTTCATCTTTGCTTTCAAAAGTCAAAATTGAAAAAAGTGATTTTCATCCAACTGAGAGGATTTTTCTTGAACTCATTTCGGAACAAATTCAGGTGAAACTTGGCATTTTAAAAACTTCAACTGGTCTCTTTACTTATCACATTTTGTGGATTTTGTTATTTTTTTTAGAAGCTTCAAAAAAGCTTGTGAAGTAGGTCTTATTTCCCCTGTTCACAAACTCGACTTATCGAGTTTTCTCGATCTTGTGCCTTTGCATAGAGCTCATAAGAGCTTGTCATAGTCTAGTTTTTGGTTTGTAAGCACCCAGCCATGTCTTCTGTAGGTTCCTTCATCTGTTTTTAAATTTCAGCTTATTGAATGTCTTGTGCTTAAGCTTAAAGAAGCCCTTCTCAACTGATTTTTAGCACATTATCCAAAACATCAAATCTGTGTAAATGGTGATCTAGAGGTTAAAATCAGTTGAGATTAGTTGCAATTAGGTAGTTTTAGCATATTAGAACTTCTGTTTCAGTTTGGTGCTTGTTTGTGTTCGTTAGCTTATTTGAAGTGCTTATTTCATAAGCACTTGTATGGCAGTTTCAATTTCTTGCACATAAGCACCTGTTTTTATATTTTTCTCAGCTTTAGAATATTATTGTAGACTTATCTTGAATTTTTTAGATTTTTCTAGGTCAGTTTAGTATTTTTCTTGATTTTAATTAGTTTTTAAGCATTTTTAATTAGCATTTAATACAATTAATTAAGAAAAGTTTCAAAAAAATAATTTTTTATTTTTCTTAAGTTAAGATAAATATAAAAAGACAAAAAAATATTTTTCCAGATTTTTCTTAGTTAAATTTGTATTTTTAAGTAATTTAATTAGTTTTAAATAGTTTAAAATTCATAAAAAATAGAAAAATAATCAGAAAAATACAAAAATAGTTTTGAAAATTCTCTTTTGTTATTTTAGATTTTTCCAAGTCATAATTTTATTTTTCTATCTTTATTTCATATTTTCTTGTATTTTAGGCTTTAATTAAATAGTTAAAAATAGTTTTTAATTAATAATAATTAGATAATTAGTAATAAAAATAATTTTATTTTTCTATAAATTTTCTTTTATCATTAGGTTTGTAAAAATATCATTTTCAGGATTAATATTGTGTAAGTTTCACATTTTCATTTTATGCGTTAGTTTTAATTCAGTTTTTATAAAAACATAAAATCAAAAACATCATTTTGCAAATAGTGATAGCGTTTATTTAATATTTTTATCTTTTTAAATTTTCTTTAATTTGCATTTAAGCCTCGTAATTTGTTTGCTTTTCTTTAGTTATAATAATCACAATCCTTTTTCGTTCAAATTTCTCGATCACTATCGT
This sequence comes from Chrysanthemum makinoi, assembly GCA_910596185.1. Lineage (NCBI taxonomy): Eukaryota > Viridiplantae > Streptophyta > Magnoliopsida > Asterales > Asteraceae > Chrysanthemum > Chrysanthemum makinoi. The sequence continues at coordinate 166,635,856 of OU343224.1, forward strand.
TTGGTGATCCATTGCATAGCTCATTTGGGACATAACGACGGGGAAACACTATACTCCCGATCTTCATTGCATTAGTTTAGAACGTTTTAAGTTTCTTCGGTTGCCATTCACAAGTGGCGGTTTGTGTGAAAAACTTGACGGTTTGGAACGATCAAATTTTGGCGCTTGCGAGTTGTCTTTGATTATCTTCGTTTAGCAGATTAGTAGTTTGAATACTCACTCTTTGTTCATATCATCCATCTATCTATATATATATCCATATTTTCTTATAAAAAATCCAAAAACCCAAAACCATCCAAAAACGTATAAAACACAAAAAATATTTTCCTTTTGTTTCTATATATGTATCAAAAATAAAAATACAAAAAGATTTGTCGTTTTATTTAATAATAACAACATGAAAGATTACCACAAAACCAAGGCAGGTTACTACCTAGCGGGAATGCGACCATAATAAGTTCACGAACTAAAGATTTAAAACTTGCCTTTGTGTCCTTGTGATTGGTGTACCTTTTCAAAGAAGCCATTCATCTTGTGATTATTGGTTAAGTTCCTTTGTTGTTTTGCCTCGATTTTGTTTTACTTGGATTTGTTGTGATATTTACTTGTCAGAACCGAAAAACCCAAAAAGATTCTTCTCACCCCATTTTCATAAAATATCTTCATAATTCCCATTTCTCTCCTTAACTCTGAGATTCCTTAGAGTTAACTCTAGTGTATCTTTTCGCTCTTCTAGATCTGTGAGCCCATTTAGTGAGCTTGTCAAGATTCCAAGAAGCGTGTCCGTAGACTTTCGCTCCATCGGTCGGATCGAGATCCGGTTGCTCACACTACTTCGTTATCATGGCGGAAGAACGCCCTATGTGTGAGCTTCTTTGCACCCATCGGCGGGTATGGAGATGCTATTATTATACCGACCATTGTGGTGAAAATTTTGAACTCAAAACGGGTTCTTGAATCTTGTAACCTCAAGCCAATTCTATGGTTTTGAGCGGGATGATCCTCATGCTCATATTCGATGGTTTAACAAGATTGCATCTACCATCAAATACAAGAATGTCCCTACTGATCTTTGTTAAGCTTCTTACATTCCCATTTTCTCTTGAGTTGGCTTGAAAAACAACCTCAAATCAATTGAGACATGGGAAGACCTGGTGAAGAAATTTGTGAATGAATTTTATCGACCTTCCAAAACCACGAGTCTTAAAAATGAAATCATCAAGTTCACCCAAAAGTTTGATGAATCCTTGGTGAATCGTGGGATCGTTTCAAGGAATTGCCATGAAATGTCCTCACCACGGTTTCTTCGAGTTGATGCAACTCGATAATTTCTACAATGGAGTGAGTCAATCTGATCAAGATTCTCTCAATTCCTCCTTTGGAGTAAATTTCTTAAGCAAAACTGTCAAAGAAGCTTTAGCGATCATTGAAAACAAGTCTAAAGTCCGCCTTTGCGCGAAGCAAGCCGGTTGTTTCCCAAGTCGGTGTTGGTCCTTCTTCTTCATCGCGTGAAGTCAATCTAGCACCGATGCTAAGATTGATAAACTCACTGAAGCCATTCAAGCTTTGGTTCTCTCCAACCAAAAGAAAGTCTCTTTTCCACAAACTTCACCTCCTGGCGAAGTTAAGAAAGTGGAAGTCATGTTACTTGTGGTGGCCCCATGCTTATTACAAGCTGTATGGCCACCGATGGTAACCCTTTTGAAGCCAATCTTTGTGGTAGGGATTTCTAATCAAGGAGGCAATCAATATCGTGCTCCTATAGACCGAACCACCGTCTAACCACTACCACTGGACCTCGGTTTCAACCAAAATCGTAATCAAAATCAGAATAGACCAAACCAAGGTTTTCAAAACCAAGGTAATTTTAGTCCAAACAACGGTTTTCAAAATCAGAATCAAAATTTCCAACATCAAGGAAATTTCAATAGAAACCAGGTCAGGGAAATTTCAACCCAGGGTATTTTCATGGAAATAATCAAGGAAATTTTCAGAATCAAGGCCTAATGCTAATAATAGAGGCCGAGAATTTTCTGTGCAAAATCAAGCCATTGTTCCAAGCTGGACCATCATCGATGAGTTGTTGAAACAATTCATGAAATCCCAAGAGGAAATGAATGGGTTGTTGGTCAGCGATTTCGACATTAAGAAGTCTTTAAATGATCGACCCTCGGGCTCGGGTACTTTACCTAGCAACACGATCGCTAATCCGAGGGGCGATGCAAAGGCGATCACAACCGAAGTGGTACTTCATATCATGGACCCGCTATTCCTACTACCTCTTCTTCTTCTTCTCCAGAAGGTAGTGGAAAGTGAACCTGAGGCGACAAAGGACAAGGAACTTCCTACTAATAACGGAAGTACCAACAATGTCCATCCTCGAGGTTGTCCCGAAAACCAAGCACAGGTTGTTTTGAACCTCCGTTGGTAACCTAAATCAAAACTTCTATTCCTTATCCCTCACGTTTACATGAGCAAAAGCTCCATGAAAAAGCTAGGTCATCAAATGGAAAAATTCTTTCAAATTTTCCAAGAACTACATTTTGACATAAGCTTGGCGGATGCTATCATGTTGATGCCCAAGTTTGCATCAACTCTCAAACACATGTTGAGAAATAAGGAAAAGCTGTTTGAAATGGCTAAAACTCCTTTGAGCGAGGCTGCTTTCAGCATTACGTTAAAAAGCTTCGAAGCTAGGAGATCCCGGAAAATTCCTTCTTCCTTGTGTTTTCACGGGATGATTGAATGCTTTGCCCTTGCGATCTTGGTGCAAGCATCAATCGATGCCTTATTCAGGTGTGGAAGAAACTTTCTCTTCGGAACTTATTCCTACGCATGACTCTCGAGCTTGCAGATCGTTCTATATCGCGTCCTCTTGGCATTGCCGAGGATGTATTCGTGAAAGTAGGAAAGTTCCATTTTCCAGTTGACTTTGTGGTTGTTGATTTCGATCTTCCTCGGGTTCCCCTCATTGTTGGAAGAGGATTCACGAGAACGGGGCGTGCTCTTATTGATGTATTTGAGCAAGAAATCACGTTACGTGTGGGTAATGAAGCTTTTACCTTTAACCTTGATCAAACTTCGAGGTACTCCTCAAATTATGATCTTTGAATCGGTCAATGAATCGATTTAATTGATATTGCTTCAGAGGAGTACTCTCCAGAGTTTCTTGGTTATCTTCATAATGCGTGAGTGGGGATTCCACCACATCTTCTAAACCTATCATTGCCGACTCTTCCCCTCTCTCACTCCGTTTGAGGGAGGTGACTTCCTTCTGGAAGAGATCGATGAATTTCTTGCTCCTGATGAATCAATTCCGCCTGGAATTGATGGTGTTTATGATTCGGAGGGAGATATTCTTTATCTTGAGCAATTGCTTAATGAAGATCCATTACCTTCACTCCTTCCGAAAGAAATCACAATTGAGGAAATCAAATCGACAAACATCTCTTGATGAATTTCCGAGGTTGAACTTAAGGACCTACCTCCTCATCTAGAGTATGCATTCTTGGAGGGTGATGATAAATTACCCGTCATAATTGCTAAGGACTTGACTGAGGAGGAGAAAACTGCTCTCATAAAGGTTTTGAAGTCACACAAGCAAGCAATTGCTTGGAAACTCTCCGACATTAAGGGTATCAACCACGAGTTTTGTACTCACAAAATCTTAATGGAGGATGACTTCAAACCAATGCAGTCCAACATCGAGAGAAGGGTGAATCCTAAGATTCACGAGGTTATCAAACAAGAGGTTCTCAAACTTCTTGATGCGGTTTAATTTACGATCTCACGGTCCTTGGGTTAGCCCAATTCATTGCGTTCCAAAAAGGGTGGCATTACTATTGTCACAAATGAAGAAAACGAGTTGATTCCAACTCGATTGGTTACGGGATGGCGTGTGTGTATTGACTATCGCAAGTTAAGCGAAGCCACCCGTAAAGACCATTTTCCTCTACCCTTCATGGATCGGATGCTTGAGAGATTGAGGCGAATACTATTGTTTCCTGATGGTTTCTCGGGTTACTTCAGATCCCCATTGATCCATTTGGATCAAGAAAAAAACACATTCACCTGCCCATACGGGACGTTTGCCTACAGACGTATGCCTTTTGGCTTATGTAATGCTCCTGGCACATTCCAAAGATGTATGATGGCAATTTTCCACGACATGATCGGGGAAACTATGGAGGTGTTTATGGATGACTTTTCGGTCATTGGGGACTCGTTTCATAAATGTCTCTCCCATTTAGAAAGAATGCTTCAAAGGTGCGAAGACACCAATCTTTGTCTAAACTGGGAGAAGAGCCACTTTATGGTCAAAGAAGGCATAGTCCTTGGCCATAAGATTTCCAAAAATGGGATTGAGGTAGATAGAGCAAAAGTTGATGTCATTGCTAAATTACCTCATCCTACTACCGTCAAAGGTATTAGGAGTTTTCTAGGTCATGCCGGGTTTTATCGTAGATTCATTCAAGATTTCTCTAAAATCGCTCGGCCTATGACCCATCTTCTTGAAAAAGATGCTCCTTTTATTTTCTCTCCTGAGTGCATCGAAGCTTTTGAAACATTGAAGAAAAAGCTTATGGAAGCACCCATTCTAGTTGCCCCCACTGGGATTTACCCTTTGAGCTCATGTGCGATGCAAGTGATTTTGCTATCGGTGCAGTCTTGGGGAAACGCAAAACCAAACATTTTCAGCCTATCCACTACGCAAGTAAAACTATGACTGAAGCTCAAACCCATTACACCACTACTGAGAAAAAAGAATTATTAGGCGTGGTGTATGCGTTTGAAAAGTTTAAACCATACCTTATCTTGACCAAATGCGTGGTGTATACGGATCATTCGGCTCTCAAATATCTCTTTGCAAAACAAGATGCAAAGCCGAGATTGCTCCGTTGGGTTCTCCTCCTACAAGAATTTGATATCACTATACGTGATAAAAAGGAGTGAGAACCTAGCTGGCTGATCATCTTTCCCGTCTAGAAAACCCTCACCAAGATGTGTTCGAGAAAAAGGAAATAAATGAAACATTTCCTCTCGAAACAATCAATGTGGTTTCTTTTCGTGGAGACTCTTCTACCCCATGGTTTGTTGACTTTGCAAATTACCATGCGGGTAACTTTGTTGTGAAAGGGATGTCGTCCCAACAGAAAAACAAATTCTTTAAAGATGTGAAACATTACTTACATGGGGCGACCCTACTTGTTCAAAATTTCGCGGATCAAGTCATCGGCGATGTGTGTATGGTCGGGAAGCTATTGACATTCTCAAGCTTGCCATTCTGACCTCTTGGGGACATCATAGCCCCAACTACACCGCCAAGAAGGTGTTTGATTCCGGGTTCTATTGGCCCACGATTTATAAGGATGCCCATGAATTTGTCAAAACACTTGGCGCTTGTCAGCGTCACGGGAATATCTCTCAAAAAAATGAAATGCCGCAAAACGCCATTCAAGTGTGTGAGATTTTTGACATCTGGGCATTGACTTTATGGGGCCATTTCCTTCTTCTCGCGGTAATAAGTACATACTCGTGGCCGTTGACTACTTGTCAAAATGGGTTGAAGCTAAGGCTTTGCCTACCAACGATGCCAGAGTTGTTGTGAAATTCTTAAAATCTCTTTTTGCTAGGTTTGGAACTCGAGCTATAATGTTGATGATCGTGTAGCGCATTTCTGCAATGACCAGTTTGATAGAGTCATGCAAAAGTACGGTGTAACTCACCGTCTCTCTACTGCGTACCACCCCAAACAAGTGGGCAAGTGGAAGTTTCAAACCGAGGGATTAAAAGAATTCTTGAGAGGACGGTTGGCGAAAACCGTGCCTCTTGGTCGGATAAGCTAGATGGCGCACTCTCGGGCCTTCCGTACACTTATAAAACACCCATCGGGTGCACTCCATACAAGCTAGTGTATACGGGAAGGCATGTCATCTGCGTTGAGCTTGAGCACAAGGCATCTTGGGCCTTGAAACATGCCAACTTTGATATTGACATTTGGTGATCACGGAAAGTTCAAATGAATGAATTAAATGAACTCCGTGATCAAGCATCGAAACTCTTTGATCTACAAACAAAAGACAAAGAAGATTCATGACTCCAAAATCAAAACCCGCGTTTTCAACGTCGGTGATCGAGTCCTTCTTTTCAATTCAAGATTGAAGATTTTCTCGGGAAAATTAAAATCCTTGGGTCGGACCATTTACCATCACTAGAGTCTTTCCATATGGAACCATTGAGTTATCTCAACCCGATGGTCCAAACTTTAAAGTGAATGGTCATCGGTTGAAGCATTATTTTGGAGGGACATACCTCCACGTGGTTGTCCCGGATTTACAAACATTCCCCATGATCCAATGAATGCGGGGATCGAGTCAAGCTAGCGACTCGGGAATCAAAAACATTAGCATGCCATATGGGTTTTCACCCATATTTCTGACTTCTTTCTATCTTTCTACCACCCTAGTGTGGGGGTGTTGCCCCACATGTTGTATATAAGTTATCTCAAAAAACATTTTAAAATAATGGCGTAATATTTCCCTTTTGTTCTTTGTTTGGCATAACCGCGCTTGTACTTTGAATATTGAGGGCAATATTCATTTCTAGTGTGGGGGAATTCTCACGAATTTTATCATGTAATTATACCGCCCAATTCCCGCATTTTTGGCCAAAATTTTTTTTGGAGTAAGTGTTTTTCACTTACTCAATTGGTTATCGATCCGCCATGTCTAATAAACAAAAGGATTGGCTATTCCAGGGAGCAAGCGGCTCTTGGTAAAGATATCTCAAATCCGTTGACGGCTTGCAATTTGCCCAAAATTGTATGGTATTCACCTCACCATATCCTTAAAAGTGAAGAGTTGGCTAGCCCGCAAGTTTATGGCTTGTGGTAAAGGCGGTGGAAAAACCATAATTGGTATCAGCTCACCAATATATTGATAATTTATCTAAGAGTTGGCTAGTCCAGAGCAAGCGGCTTCTGGTAAAGACAAATCAAATCCGTTGGAAGCTGGTGGTTTGCTCAAAATCACATGGTTATCGGTGTACCATGGTTCTTACTTGAACTAAACCATTTGGCTACTCCAGAAGTAATGGCTTTTGGTAAAGAGATTCAAATCCATTAAGTTTTTCTCAAAAGATTGCTAGGGACTAGCAATAGTTTAGTGTGGGGATTGATGAGTGTGTAAATACTCATCATTTTTGGTTAAATCTGAACTGCAAAACGTTTAAAATGCTTTCGAAATGCTCAAAATCTGAAAATATTCCAAAATTGCATTTTATATGTTTTAGATGCAAAATGTTCAAAATCGATGAAAATGAGCTAAGTTTGCATAATTGGCGAGTTTAGGTCCCCCAGTTTCAAAGTTGTCGAAATAGTCCACTGAGCCTTAATTTCAAAAGAAAAATCACCAAAGGTCCTTTTAAAATCATAAGTTGTCAAAATTAGCCCTTTGGTGAAAAATATCAAAAGTTTTGAGAAATTACAAAATTGGTCCTTCAAGTTTCAAATTTGGCAAAAATGGTCCTTGGAAATTGGAAAATGTCAAGTTTGGTCCTTGTATTAGGGAAGCTTGTCACTTTTAGTCCTTTGGAGCAACTTTGATAAAATGCTGACATGGTCCCTTAACTTTCAGAATTTGCAACAAAGGTCCTTGATATATTAAACCTTTAAACACCCTTTGGACCTTGTCAAAATCCCAAGTGACCCCCTGTCAAAACCATTTTGGACCCCTTCCCTTTCTCTTATTAAATCACCAGTCAAACCCCTTTGACTCCTCTTTTCCCTCCCTCACGAGATACCACCATCATCACTACACCCTGCAACACCTGCTAACACTCAACCCTTCCCCATCATCACCCCTACTCCTTATCATTCCAAACACCCCAAGCCAAGGTGCATTTAATGCACCTTCAACCTAACACTCAACCCCCCAGCTGGCTTATACCCATTTTGGCGCCAAAATTGATCCGATGGCTAAAATCCATCCAAGACATCCAATGGTCAATATTACTGCTAGGATTTGAAGAGAGAGGTGAGAGAAGCTCATTGGAGTATAAAAAGAAGCAAAGAGAAGGAAGAAACATACAGTACTTAGTTTATTTTTCAAAATGTATGTCGTTTTTAAGCTTATCATGTCTTAAATAGTTCTCAATTGTAATTTCCAGTTTAATTGTATCCAACAGAAGTATTTAAGTGTATTGCAACTCTTTTAAGTATCAAATCCAGTTTATGTTCATATTTCAAATTTCAAGCTCACTGTTACAATTTTCATTTTCAAACTCTGATGTCCTAGCTTCAATCAGCTTATTTATAAGCTCAAACAAGCTTATACTAGCTTATTATAGCTTTCTGTAAGCTCACTTTTAAGTTTCAAGCAGTTTTGAAATTTGGTCAATGAAAGTCAACTGAGCATGGAAATGGGTATGAATTGGAAATGGGTTGAATCAGAGCTGGATTTGGGTTGAATCAGAGTTAGGTTAGGGGTTGGATTAGGTCAGTTGTTCATTGGTTCAGTTTCAAGCCATAGTGGCTAAGGACCCTTGTAAGTGATTTTTAAGGTTTCTATGCATAACCTGTATTTGTAGTTATAACTAGTTCCTATCTGTTTAATAAGTAGTATTTAGGTTATTTAAATTCAGTTTGATCAATAATTTAGGCTTGTTCAGTGTTTAACTTAGTATTGATTGCAATTCAGTGATATAAAGGTGTGTTTGGAATTGTTGGTTTAACTGTTTTAGAGGCTAGCTCAGTGGTTTAAGCTTGTTGGTTTAAGTTTGTTTAACTCATATTGAATCATATTTGTCATAGTTTTGTGCCTGCACACTCAAATAAGTCAACATGATCATTGATCTATCTTAACTGCTTAACTGTTGTGATTTTGGATAAGCAATCTCTTGTTTTGTGTTTAAAAATCATAGAGGTATCTTGCAGTAGTCTCATTTCATCCTATAACATCAAAATCAGTCCTTAAAGTGAGCTTAAATCTCACCAAAGTCAACATTTCATCTTTGCTTTCAAAAGTCAAAATTGAAAAAAGTGATTTTCATCCAACTGAGAGGATTTTTCTTGAACTCATTTCTGGAACAAATTCAGTGAAACTTGGCATTTTAAAAACTTCAACTGGTCTCTTTACTTATCAGCATTTTTGTGGATTTTTGTTATTTTTTTAGAAGCTTCAAAAAAGCTTGTGAAGTAGGTCTTATTTCCCCTGTTCACAAAACTCAGCTTATGCTGAGTTTTCTCAGTCTTGTGCAGCCTTTGCACAGAGCTCATAAGAGCTTGTCATAGTCTAGTTTTTGGTTTGTAAGCACCCAGCCAGGTCTTCTGTAGGTTCCTTCATCTGTTTTTAAATTTCAGCTTATTGAATGTCTTGTGCTTAAGCTTAAAGTAGCCCTTCTCAACTGATTTTTAGCACATTATCCAAAACATCAAATCTGTGTAAATGGTGATCTAGAGGTTAAAAGCAGTTGAGATTAGTTGCAATTGGGTAGTTTTAGCATATTAGAACTTCTGTTTCAGTTTGGTGCTTGTTTGTGTTCGTTAGCTTATTTGAAATGCTTATTTCATAAGCACTTGTATGGCAGTTTCAATTTATTGCACATAAGCACCTGTTTTTATATTTTTCTCAGCTTTAGAATATTATTGTAGACTTATCTTGAATTTTTCAGATTTTTCTAGGTCAGTTTAGTATTTTTCTTGATTTTAATTAGTTTTTAAGCATTTTTAATTAGCATTTAATACAATTAATTAAGAAAAGTTTCAAAAAAATAATTTTTCATTTTTCTTAAGTTAAGATAAATATAAAAAGACAAAAAAATATTTTTCCAGATTTTTCTTAGTTAAATTTGTATTTTTAAGTAATTTAATTAGTTTTAAATAGTTTAAAATTCATAAAAAATAGAAAAATAATCAGAAAAATACAAAAATAGTTTTGAAAATTCTCTTTTGTTATTTTAGATTTTTCCAAGTCAAAATTTTATTTTTCTAGCTTTATTTCCTATTTTCTTGTATTTTAGGCTTTAATTAAATAGTTAAAAATAGTTTTTAATTAATAATAATTAGATAATTAGTAATAAAAATAATTTTATTTTTCTATAAATTTTCTTTTATCATTAGGTTTGTAAAAATATCATTTTCAGGATTAATATTGTGTAAGTTTCACATTTTCATTTGTACGTTACGTAGTTTTTAATTCAGTTTTATAAAAACATAAAATCAAAAACATCATTTTGCAAATAGTGATAGCGTTTATTTAATATTTTTTATCTTTTTAAATTTCCTTTAATTTTCATTTAAGCCTCTGTAATTTGTTTGCTTTTTCTTTAGTTATAATAATCACAATCCCTTTTTTATGTTCAAATTTCTCGATCACTATACGTTTGGTGATCCATTGCATAGCTCGCTGGGACATAACGACCCGGGGAAACACTATACTCCCCAGATCTTCATTGCATTCGTTTCTGAACCGTTTTTAGTTTCTTACGGTCGGCCATTCACAAGTGGCCGGTTTGTGTGAGAAAACTTGACGGTTTGGAACCGATCATCTACCTAAGTTAAAATATGAACATCACTTTTGTGATGCTTGTAATGTAGGAAAACAAGTTCATTCTAGTCATAAAGCTAAAAACATGGTGTCTACAACTAAGTGTCTAGAATTACTACATATGGATTTATTTGGTCCATCCACTATCCAAAATTATGGAGGCAACTACTACACTTTGGTCATAGTGGATGATTACTCTAGGTAATGGCTATGCAAGAAGAATTAAATCAATTTGTTTCTAATGATGTTTGGACACTTGTCCCTCCACCTAGTAGTCAAACCATAATAGGAACCAAATGGGTTTATAAAAACAAATTAGATGCAAACGGAATAGTGTCTAGAAACAAGGCTAGACTCGTTGCCAAAGGGTATAACCAACGAGAAGGAATAGACTTTGATGACACCTATGCCCCCGTGGCTAGATTAGAGTCTATAAGAATACTTCTTGTATATGCTTGTGCTAATGATATAAAGCTTTATCAAATGGATGTCAAAAGTGCTTTTCTAAATGGTTTTATTAATGAAGAAGTATATGTAGCTCAACCTCCGTGCTTCATCGATTTTGAAAAACCTAAACATGTGTATAAATTAAAGAAAGCCCTTTACGGACTTAAACAAGCTCCAAAAGCTTGGTATGATAGATTTAAGTCATTTTTAATTAAACACAACTATACCATGGGGTTAGTTGACAACACACTTTTTACTAAGAAAAGAGAGTCACACATAATCATAGTTCAAATATATGTAGATGATATTATATTCGGATCCACTTGTCAAGACATGTGTGATGATTTCTCTAAAATCATGCATTACGAGTTCGAGATAAGTATGATGGGAGAACTTAGTTTCTTTCTTGGTCTACAAATCAAACAAGTAGAAGATGGTATCTTCTTTAATCAATCTAAATACATAAAGGAGATGTTAAAAAAATTCGGTCTAGAAGAGTCGAAACCAATAAGGACACCAATGTCATCCGACACCAAACTCACAAAAGATGAAGACGGTGAATCCGTCAATAATACTAAATATCGTGGCATGATAGGTAGTCTTCTCTACCTCACGGCAAGTAGGCCGGATATCATGTTTAGTGTTTGCTTATGTGCTAGGTTTCAAGAAGACCCTAAAACATCACACCTAGAAGCCGTAAAAAGAATATTTAGATATATTAAGGGTACAACACAATTAGGATTATGGTATCCTAAGGGCACGGAGTAGAAACAATTGTATATGCAGATTGACCATGCGGTGATTATGTTGACCAAAAACTACAAGTGGGGTATGTACTTTTATGGGATGTTGTTTAACATCTTGGTTTTCAAAGAAACAAACGGCATTAGCAATATCAACAACCGAAGCCGAATACGTCTCCGCAGGCAAAGCATGCCAACAAGCACTATGGATGAAACAAGCGTTAGTCGACTACGACATTCATCTTAGTGACATAGCCATTCTATGTGACAACAAGGGTGCCATAGATCTAAGCAAGAATCCGGTATTACATTCTCGCACTAAGCATATAGAGATTCGTCATCACTTCTTAAGAGACAATGTTCAAAAGGGGAACATCTCTATTGAGAAGGTAGTGTCCGAAGACAACATAGCCGGCGTCCTCACCAAACCGTTGAAGCGGGAACAATTCAACCTACTTCGTCTTGGTCTTGGTCTCATGGAACAAACGTCGTAATTTACTTATTGACTCTACAAGGTATGTAAACACTAGCCTTCTTCTTTCTGAGTCTAGGATCTCTATTTCACGCACAACTCACAAACAATACGGGAATTTTCAAAACCCAAGATAAGTTTTTCACTTATAATTTTTTTACACATCTTCCTTTCAAAAGGATAAAACGTTTGTATTTCAGAACATAGAAATCTCTTTTCAAAATGCTTTCTAAAATGATACTTCTTCCCGTATCAATTTCACAAAATCAATTTCTCACGTCTAGGACAAATCGCTTTTCATTATTAATACAACGTAAAACCCGTTTTCATTGCATCTCATGTCTTTTGAATGCTAAAGGGGACACATAACCAATATGTGTTTTCGGGTACATTCATTTAAGCCACAATGAATTAGGAGCATTGGGAACACTAAATTACGTACTCAAGTACTAAATTGTTTTTTGGGTTATCTCACATAATAATATGCTTTTCCACTTCTAGTTTATTTTTCATTTTTCTTAGAAGTCGAGATAACCGCAACTCCAAATAGTTTGCATATAGGCACACACTAGGCAAAAATGTTTCCAAAAGGAAAATTTTGTGCTACCGGATCACTGAGACCCACGGATCCCAGCTTCATCTTGGACGGATCCCTCAAGGAAGGATCCGTGAGACGAGTACTTTTTATCTTCTATTTTTTCTCACTTTGGATGAATAATCCAACATTTGTTTTATTTTGGAGTATGTTCTTTAATGCTTGTGTTCTCATGATCACATGCCTTAAATTCATATCTAATCATTAGATTTTAATCCACATTTTGGGTCAAGCATTCATTACAATGCTTTGTTTTTATATATATACTAGCTTATTGACCCGTGGAATCACGGGGTTTTTAAAGAAATTTTTCATCAACAAATTAAGTGTTAGAATGGAATAAGAAAGAACAAAGAATGTAAAAGGTTTGAAATGTTTTGTGAATGGAATAATAATTAGTAACTTAATGATCGTATAAACTACAATGGTTGTAAATATATATGTAACGAATCTCCATTGTTGGAACTATATCTCTCAATACTTGTGACTTCAATCTTGAAGCTATCCAAAATGAATATAGACCTACAGATGTGTAAAGAAACACATCACAAGCATTAGGATAGACTATTAACATTGCATGGTATTAACATTTAAATAAATAATAATGTTAGTTACAAAAACATTTAATTGGCACTAACCGTTTAAAGCATGTCTTTGTTGAAGCACCTGCACGTGCATACATAAACACATAATAACCAAATTAGACATAGTATATTGATACATGGAAATAAACTAAAATTAAATAGCACGGTTAATTAAAAAAATACCTCATGAACATTGATTATAGGCCGTGTAAAACTTCTTTATATACTACATTTGTAGTAGTTGTTGATAGATTACCATCGGAATCAGAAGCCACAACCTTCAAACCCTTTTTGCTTTTAACGCGTGAAAGAGCTACGTAAAGTTGTCCATGCGTGAAAACGGGACTTGGGAGGTACAAATAAAACCATAATTTTGTTATATTCATGGAAGAAACCATGTATTGACATTTTCTCAAACCAAACAAACGGGTAAAAAGTGATTGGGACTCCCCAATCACAAACAATGCTATGAAATTGTCTAAAAGCATTTTCAAAATGCAATCTTATATAATTGAAACATGAAACATAAACTTCATGGGAAAGTAGCCTGCCAACACCGCACGTAGCACGTCCTTATTCTTCATGGGTCTTTTTCTATTTTAACTTCCACCGCTTTTTCCATTCGACTCACTTCTGCTTCACTATCACTGTCTCTTGTTTGATGTTACTTTGGTGTTTGTTGGCGTCGTGTTGTCATCCGTCTGCGACTCCAAATCCTGCACATTTTCATAAACATGGCATTTAAAAGGCAAAAATCTCTATGTATGAGTAATGTAGTTGTGTAAATAACTATACTTGCAAATGGTGGGATATTGTATGTTTGGTAGTGTAAATAAGCATAAATGCATAACATCTTGTGCATCTAGACTGATATTTATTTTAGAACATAAGTTGTATTGTCAGCAGTAATGGAACATGTAAACCAATCCTAAATAGCATAAATGAAGGCAACAGCAACATGTAAATCTTGTTTATAGTATAGATAGAACTCCCAAAATGCTTGCATATTCATCTCATCTTCACAATCAAACAACACCATGTCATTCACAAGTTCTTTAGCTTAGATGAATCACCTAGTACAAACAATCATCTTCATTAAACCCAAACCTTTGTACTTCCACCTTCCAAAATACCACAATCAAACTCTAGGATATCCGCACGGATTAACATCCGATCTTGTTGCTTAGGAAAACCATCATCATATGGCTCATCACCATCAAATAACTCACCACAAGATGCTTCCATTATAGTACCTCCTTCATCACCAACGAGTACACCAACTTCATCACCTAATCACTCACCACCTAAAGTCACTCTTTTGGAACTCCTTACGACTCCAACAAGATCACAACAACCAAAACAAAAAGAAATAGCCTTTTGACACCTCCAACTTCTCCAAACACAATATTCAATGATCTTGAAACATCACCACCCTTAGCTCCCATTAAACTACAAGAACATCTAGGTTCTTTTCCACCACCACTTCCAATCATTCCAGACTTTGATCCATTTTTTTTCCTATTTTTCCACCATAACTTCCGCAACTTACAAATCAAAACAACCCGGAAGACTTCCGTACTCATTACCCACATCATTTACATTGTGAACATTGCCAATCCACTAGGGAAATTGCAATAGAAGTTAGGGAAGAAATGCGATTCATACTCAACCTCATCCTTGATCGCATCAATATCATTACTCATCCAAACCTCCATCCATAACCTTATGCAAGCATGGAAGAGATCATTATTGCTATTTTCTATTTTTAGTACTTTTTCTTTTGAGTCATTTTCAAGAACAAGTCTTGTTCTTATTTTTACATGCTTGTAGGTGGCATAAATACCACTACACTTTGTTGTTTTATTACAAGGCTTTGTTTACATACCTTGGCTCCCAATCTTGATTCTCGTCAATCACAAGATTATTTAAGCATGTTACTAACCTTTCTCTTTGTAGGATTTTTTGTTTATTTTTCTTCACTTGACGCCCCAAACTAGGGGGAGCTACCGTCAAGGGGGAGTAAGCCATACGTGGACTAATTTTTCCACACTTTTATTTCATCGGAGGGTTAACTTTTTGTTTCGACAAATAAACCGTAAAAACGTTTATTAATATTTTGCGATCTCTTTGTGTTTTGTTGATAACAAATATAATGTTATATTAAGTACAATTATAAGGATACATGTTATTTTTGTAAAGCATTTACATATAGCCATTTAAATACAAAAATGTTGTAATTAATCATTTGTTGTAATAGTTTATTAGGATGGGTAAAAACCACAACCCATGGATCATATCCATAACCCATTGACCCATACCCATTTGACTAGATACAATGTATTCATTAGATACATTGAATCTAAAGGAAAGCCCATGGACCAACCCATAACCCATGACCCATAACCAAAAAACCCATGGGCAAAGAGGAGCGTCCCACGGATCCCTAGGATTACACTAGACGGATCCCAAGTGGGAGAGATCCGTGGGATCCGGGGAACAGTGGCAGAATTTGCCTATAAATAGAGAGTCATTTCTTTATTCTAACTCACCCCTCTTCTTACTAATTTTCTCATATACTCTCATTCTCTTCTAACAAAAGATCACTTGATCTAGAGAGTACTTCCTTCTTTCTATCTGTTAGGAATTAGAAATTCCAGGTATTAAAGAGTCGGTCACCTCATGTATATGTTATCGTTAGAAAGCTCGTAGTCGTAGTTATTTCTAGCTAAGTAGTATTTAGTTATGTAACACCGTGGAGGACGGACTGGTCTTTACCCACTGTATGCCTGATCCACAGCCCGTTGTGTGGCGTTTTATGTAAGACTATAAATACTCTCTACCTCCCAAGGTAGAGAGTTGGAGCTCATAATAATATCTTTCACTTTCTCTCACTAAGTTCCCTAAACCTCTAACTTTCTCTCTCTAGAACTCACCTTTATCGCCCTTTGAGTTATGATATGATGTGTATGTGAAATCCAATATCCTACAATTGGTATCAAGAGCCATGGTTAGATCATATCTTGCACATCTTTGGATTTCTAGTGGTTTTAGGTGGTTTTTGAGTTTGAAAAAGTTTTGTGGTTTGTGCATCATTTGGTTGATTTCTTGTGTTAAAGCTTGGATTTTGTTTGTACTTTTATGTTTAGAATCATCACAAGTGTTTAGGTTTTCATTTGGTAAGCTTGAATCATCTTGGTTGGGTTGTTTTGGATTGAAAAGTGATGTTTGTGAAGTTTTCTTGCTAGCGACTTGACCTCACGGATTTTTCTTAGTAGCGACTTGCTTTACAATTTTGTAGCGAGTTGCAATTATTGGAGCTAGCGACTTAGGCCTAGCGACTAACAGTACAAGTAGTGGACTCTCCACTACGGGTAGCGACTTGGTGTTAGCGACTTGGTAAGTAGCGAGTTGCTATTTAGCGACTTGATTCCTTAGCGACTTGTATCTTAGCAATTTCGCCAAAATTTAGCTAGCGACTAGAGGTTTAGCGAGTTGCTATTTAGCGACTTGTCTTTTGTTTAGCGACTTGGGACTTTAGCGACTTAGTGGAATAGCGAATTAGAAGATAGCGACTTGGTGCATAATTTTCTAGCGACTTGGTGATTTCTTCACGGTTTTCTCTTGATTTAGTAAAATCCCGTGAAAGAATCTATTCCTCGGTTTAATCATAGAGTTATAAAATCCCGTTTAATTTATCATCATGTCTACCAACGTTTCTACAATCATCTCCACTATTGCCGAGGATGTTCAAGCAGCTGGTTCAGATACTCGTCCACCCATGCTTGCAGGCCCGACTACGATTCTTGGGCTCAACGAATCAGTTATGCTTGTCTTGGAAAGGAAATGGTGTCAACATTCTCAAATCCATTGATGAAGGACCGTATCGAGTTGAGACAACTAGAGATGTACTTGATACTAATGAAGATGGAACTCTGATTTACGGAATGGACAGACCAAAGATGTATGATGAGCTTGATGATAAGGAGAAAAGAGATTCGATCGATATCGGGGCTTCTAACATTGTTCTTCAAGGTCTTCCTAAAGACATCTACAAGCTGATCAATCACAACACCGAAGCAAAGGCGGTATGGGATAATGTCAAGATGCTTCTCTCAGGTTCTGAATTAACTATGGAAGATAGAGAATCACAACTCTATGACGAATTTGAACACTTCAAGATGAAACCGGATGAGAGTGTCTATGAGTACTATGTGAGATTTCATAAGTTGGTGAATGACATGAGGAACATCGGAATGACTATGCCTAACATTCAATTGAACTCAAAATTTGTGAACAACATGAATCCCGAATGGCACAAGTTTGTCACCTCTGTGAAGCTCACTAAAGGATTGAAGAATACAAACTATGAGCAACTCTATGCCTTCCTCCTTGAGAATGAGAGACATGCTATGTTTGAAAAATGATTCTTAATCGGTTCAAAACCAACCGAGGAGAGACAAGCTCGACTAATGACTCAACTGCCTTCTACTCAAACATCGGAATCACAACCAAAGCCTCACAAGTCATACCCATGGGTAATGGTAATCACAAACTCATTCCTGATCCTATGTTCAAACAAGCGATGTTGATGCACCGTGGGTAACTTCATAAATCAACTAGCTCTTCTGATTAGTCAAAACATGAATTCTCTCCCACAAACCAACAACAACCTCGAGCGACATCTAACCCACACAATCAAGCTCTTGTAAAGATGGGAGGATCGTGGTGCAACCAGTTCAGGAAAGATATGATCGGGGAAGAGGTGGAGCTGGTAGAGGTTATGTTGGTAATCAGAATCGAGGAAGGAATGGTAATCAAGGTCAATCTAAGCCGATCAAATGTTATAACTGTGGTGGTGAGGGACACATTGCAAGGAACTGCACATCTCCAAAACGTCCACGAATCTTTGATTACTTGAGAGATAAGATCTTTGCTTGTACAAGCTCAGGATAATGGTGTTGCTTTGGATGAAGAGGAATTGTTGTTTCTAGCTGAGGGCAATGCCAAGACCTATGATGCAGATGTGGATGAGCGGCCTATTCAGGAGATAGGTCACAATCATCAGAATGCCTTTCAAGTCGCTGATTGTGATGCATACGACTCGGATGTGGATGATGGACCTACTGCACACACAATTTTATGGCTAGCATTTCTCCAATGGTTTCTCCCAAGGTCTCTTCTTCACCACAAGCTGGCCCATCCAAAGACAAACTCATCTCGAGGTACTAAAACTATCGATGATCTTGATGTGCAAAAGATGAATGACAAAGTACCATCAACTGAAACTATTGAATCAAATATTGAAAATATGGGTAATATCAATGTTGTCCCATATGATCAATATGTGAAACAAAGTGAAAGTGAAGTTGTACCAAGTGATGCATCTTCTGCAGTCAACAATGACTATGTTTTTGATGAATACACTTTGCATGTGCCCCGATGATTCGATAAGTTCGAACTAAATGCCTATAAAGAACGTCTTGCTATTTATGAACAACGTGCTAAATTTGAGTTGACCACTCGTGGCGAGGAAATGGATGACCAAGAGCGTACAATCATTAGAAAAAGTAATTTTAGAGAAGAAGTATTAAAACAAGAGTTAAATTCCTTGCAAGAAAAGCTTTCTAAAACTGCTAAACAAAAACAAGAACTTCAAGAAAATGTGAAAATGCTTAAGCAAGAATTTAATGCAAAGGAATCAAAACTCTTGAAAGATTTTTCTAATCAGAAAACTTTGAAAAACAAACTTGAAAACAAGTTGTACATACAAGGGAACACCATTCATACTGCTCACATGATCACTAAGCATAGAGTTCTAAGCGATAAGCATAGTGTTCCCATTATAGATAAACCCAACCACGAGTAAGATAGCAAAAGCGCTCAAAAGGTGATCTATGATGGCAATGAGATTCTTAAACCTAGACAAAAACCTAGTTGCTTTGAGTGCATAGAGGAAGATAAGAAATTAGATGTAATCACTAGGGAGAAAATGAATAAGAAACTAAATGATCCTAAATGCAAAGAGAAGAAAGTAATTATCACTCCCCATGACTACAAAAGGGAGAATTGGATCTCCTTGAACATGTTTAAGCCTCAAACATTGTTGACTCCCGAACAAGTGTTATGGAAAATGGACTTAGATAAGCAGAAAATATTGTTGAAACAAACCCTCCCCTTAGGAAAATGCCTAAAGCAACTGTGTATCCTCCCAATACACCAATGCATCTTGTTCCTAGAACAATTGCCACTAAAAGCAAGACCTTAATTAGCCAATATGTTATATTTCAACTATTTGTTGATTTTGAGAAAACTTGCAAGAAAAGGATCACACCCATTGGTATAACTGAAGGAGAAAGGGGTTTTGAGCAAATGAAAAATGTTATTTAACTGAGGTCATGCCTTTCTTTAAACTTCTAAAAGATCACTTTGAGAGTCTTAAAAGGGGATAGAAACTGATATTAAGGGAATGGAAAAGGAATTTGATGCAATGATAGTTGAAGTTAGTGACTATGAGCGAGCACTAAAATATAATGAGATTGAAAGGAAGAACTTGCATACACTAAATGAGAATATGATATCTGAATGTGTTGCTCAAGATGTGTTTTCATGCTACAAATTGTTCTATTAATGCTTCTCAATTTCATGAATTATCTGTTGCCTGAAAGTCTCCCATGATCGTGTCATTGAGCTTGAAAAAACTAATTCCAAACTATCTGAGAAAATTGAACTGGATGATCATGACAATTTGGTTAAACATTTGTCTAAACTAGAAGTTGAGCATTTTAATTTACAACTAAAATATCAACATCTTAAAGAAAATGTCAAAACTTCAAATATCAAGACATCCTCGGATGCTCCAGAGTTTGATGTAGTTTTTCAAATTAACAAGCGTGATGAACAGATTCAAGCTCATTGCAACACGATCAGAAAGTTGAAAGCCCAAATCTCTCAATTAAAGGGTCAAAAGAACAATATGACAGGCTCCCAAATGCCTCCTCCTTTAGATTCTCGAAATTCTCAAACTTTTCATCTTCAAAACTTAGTTAATGCCTTACAAAAGGAAAACGAGAGTTTTCTAGAAGAAAATGAAAAAGTTAAAAGACATTTTAAAGAGTTATATGATTCAACAAAAGTCACCCGTGACCAAAACAACGAAAAATAACGTCTTTACAAAAGGAAATTGAGAATCTGAGAAGTCAGGAAATGGGAAACTACCACTTGTTTTCAATAAGAATGTTGTCTCAAAGTCACCCTTAGATTGCAAATACACTGTGATAGTTAAATATATTCCTCCTCATCTTAGGAATAATGAACATGCTTTTCATGACTACTGTGCTCACCTTAAGGATAGTCTAGAATGTCTCCGTGAGATTGTCGAAGAGGATTTCATTAACAAACCTCTTGATAGTGAAATTAGGTTTGCTTGCCTCCGGGCCAAACGATCTCAAGAGTTGCTAGAATGTGTAATTGCAACATGTCCAAAATCCTTAGGTGAAAAAGGCAAAGCTGTGAAGCCTTGTTCTATGCCTTGTGCCAAGCAGGAATTCCGTTCTATGCCCAGTCTTAAGAAAGGAAACACTAATGTGCCTTCAAGTAGTTCAGATTCGAGATATGTTAGTGCTAAGAAAGTGAACTTTAGTGTGCCGCAAATAGCTCAAATCACATCTTAAGAAAGTATACATAATGTGCCTTCTAGTAGGTGAGATCCTTGCACATCAAGCTCGGGAATGCAAAAATTAGATCAACCAACTAATGTTCCCATTCCCTCTACAGAGTAATCGGTGACATTAAAGCGAGCAGGTCAAAGTCTCAAGACAATACAAGGAATGATAGGACCTTGCAAGCTAAAAATGTGCATTGGAAGAGAGTAGAAGACCAATCTAGGAACTTTAAGCTTGAGTTGAATAAAGCGAATCGTGTTGATTCTAGTATTAGCCTTAGGCGCATCTTGTAATTAATTCGAATTACGATACTATTTGCAAACCTTGTAATGATGTCCGCTTGAATTCATTTGCTAATCATGAATGTGGTGTGAATGCTTTGTCTAATCTTTGTCAAATGCCCGCTTAAAATTGTTAACGCTAATAATCGTGCAAAGAAGGCAAAAGGCAAAAGCGAAAGATTGTTAGAAAGCATTGGAAACCCACAGGAAGACCTTTTATAAAGATAGGTTATTATTGGATACCTTTTGGCCATAAGAATAATCAGTTTGCTCTCAAACTACTAAGATTATGCCCACTAGAAAATGGATGCCTATTGGTAGAACTATTCCCTTAAGAAGTGAACATACTTTGAATAGGTCAAATCTGAACACCAGACATTGCATCTATTCCCAATGATTCCATTGCTTCTACTTCGATATGGATGTTTCTATTTATGATGTGGGTGTTCCAATTACTGTTACTAACCAAGTGGAACCCATTCTTGCATGGGGATCCCAATTATCCAGATTATCCATTCTTGTGCGTGTTCAACTGCAGATCGTTCAAATCGTTACGTGGTACTGGACTCAGGTTCCAAGCATATATTGGAGACCGGTCGCGGCTCATGAACTTCGTGAGCAAATTCATCGGGACGGTTAGATTCGGTAATGATCATTTCGGTGCAATTATGGGTTATGGTGATTATGTTGTTGGTGATAGTGTTATCTCTAGAGTATACTATGTGGAAGGTCTTGGTCATAATCTATTCTCTGTTGGTCAATTCTGTGATTCTGATCTAGAAGTAGCCTTGAGAAAACATACTTGTTTTGTTAGAGAACTTGATGGTAAGGAACTTTTAAGAGGAACTCGTGGTTCAAATCTTTACACCATCTCTATCGATGATATGATGAAGTCTTCTCCAATCTTCTTGTTGTCAAAGGCTTCGAAAACAAAGTCATGGTTATGGCATCGTCGTCTCAATCACTTGAACCTCGGCACCATCAATGATCTCTCGAGAAAGGACTTAGTTGTAGGTTTACCTCGACTAAAGTATGAAAAGGATCATCTTTGTTCACATGTCAATTGGGAAAAAGCAAGAAGTATGCCCACAAACCCAAACCTACTAACTCTGTCCGAAGCTCTTCATATAGATTTATGTGGACCAATGAGGGTCTGAGAATATCTTTGGGAAGAAATATGTGTTAGTTGTGGTTGATGATTACTCTAGATTCACCGGGGTCAAGTTCTTAAGGACAAAGGATGAAACTCACGATATCATCATCAAACTCATCAAACAGTACGAGTTCGACTTAACAAAACGTCGAATAATCCGAGCAGACAATGGAACGAGTTTGTCAACAAACTACTTAGTGAATTTTATGAAAGCGTTGGAATCAGCCATCAAAGAAGTGTTCCACGAACTCCTCAACGAGCGGTGTAGTTGAAAGTCTAAATCGAACTCTTGTAGAAGCCGCTAGAACAATGTTGATTTACTCAAAGGTTCCAATGTTTCTCTGGTGAAGCTATTGCCCTTGCATGCTACACACAAAATCGTTCCCGATTCACCTTGTTCATGGAAAAACTCCATATGAACTTGTCCACAACTGAAAACCTAATCTCTCTTTCCTTCGTGTGTTTGGTGCATTGTGTTATCCAACTAATGAGGGTCAAGACTTAGGCAAACTTAGAGCTAAAGCAGACATTGGAGTATTTGTAGGGTATGCACCAAACAAAAGGGATACCGAATCTACAACAAAAGAACCCGAAATATCATGGAAACAATTCACGTTACGTTTGATGAGTGACGGTCAAATGGCTCTGGACAATCCATTCAGGACCCGCACTTCAAAACAGTCCCATTGGTTCATCCCTTGTTCCAAACTCTTCTCAAGAAACTCCATATGTACCTCCATCGGAAGATGATTTAAAGAAATTGTTTGATCCTATGTTTGATGAACTTTATGATCCAAGTACTAATGAGGTGTCGATCCCTACAACAGAGGTGCTCATATTCACTGTGAATGAAGTCAATCCTCGGTCTCAATATCTTTAAGTCAAGAAGCACCTGCTGATCCTTGATCTCATCAACAAATCATCATTCTTCAAATGTACATCATGGAAATGTTTACGCATCAATGATGAAGTTAATCCCTTTGCTACTCATGAAGATGC
The DNA here is from genome assembly GCA_910596185.1 of Chrysanthemum makinoi. Lineage (NCBI taxonomy): Eukaryota > Viridiplantae > Streptophyta > Magnoliopsida > Asterales > Asteraceae > Chrysanthemum > Chrysanthemum makinoi. The sequence continues at coordinate 166,659,335 of OU343224.1, forward strand.
TCCGTTTGAAAACATATTTGCTCCTGAATCTTCATCAGAACCATCTTCTTGAGAGACATCGACTCTGCTACTTCGGTTCCTCAACAACTGTCACATGAACACCTTCGAAAATGGACTCACGATCATCCATTAGACAACATCATTGGAAATCCCTCTCGTCCGGTATCCACTCGTAACAACTTGCACCGATGCCTTATGGTGCTTCTTCAACTCAGTACTCTCAAAGATCGAACCCAAAGATGTTAAAACGCCATGAATGAAGACAGCTGGTTCAATGCCATGCAAGATGAAATTCATGAGTTTGATCGATTAGATGTATGGGAATTAGTACCGCTCAGATTGTGCTATGATTATTGCCCTAAAATGGATCTTCAAAGTGAAACTTGATGAGCATGGTGATGTTTTGAAAAATAAGGCTAGGTTAGTGGCTAAAGGATATCGTCAAGAAGAAGGTATTGACTTTGAAGAATCTTTTGCTCCAGTTGCTCGAATCGAGGCAATCGAATCTTCTTGGCTAATCTGCTAGTAAGAACATGGTAGTTTATCGGATGGACGTGAAAACCGCATTTCTTAATGGAGATCTTAAAGAAGTGGTTTACGTCGGCCAAAAGGGTTTGTGAATCAGAGCATCCTACTCATGTTTATCGCGAAAAAGGCCCTATATGGTTTAAAGCAAGCTCCAGAGCATGGTATGATACTGTCAAAGTTTCTTCTATCTTGGATTGACAAAGGGCGATTGATCCTACATTTATTCACGAAAGTCAGGCAAACAATTAATTCATGTTCAAATTTATGTTGATGATATTATTTTTGCCTCGACCGACCCAATGGAATGTGATCATTTTTCAAATGAAATGAGTTCAAAATTTCAAATGTCAATGATGGGACAAATGTCATTTTTCTTGGGATTACAAATTTCACAAAGTCCCGGAGGCATTTTCATAAATCAATCTAAATATGCTACTGAGATCTTAAAGAAATTTGGATTTGATTCAAGTGACCCTGTTGACACTCCCATGATTGATCGAACCAAACTAGATGAGGACCACTCGGGGATCATGATTGACCAAACGAAATATCGTAGTATGATTGGATCCCTGATGTACCTCACTGCTAGTAGACCGACATCTTGTTATTTATTTGCATGTGTGCTAGATACCGGCTAAGCCTACTAAGAAGCACCTTGAAGCGGTTAAACGGGTATTTCGGTATCTCCAAGGAACCATCAATATGGGACTTTGGTACCCGAAGGACACCGGTATGTCACTAACGACCTATGCAGATCTTGCGATCATGCGAGGATGTCAAGATACTCGTCGAAGCATGCGGAGGTGCTCGTTTTTGGGTGATAAGCTTGTGAGCTGGTCTTCAAAGAAGCAAATGAGTACTTCTATTTCCTCTAGAGAGGCTGAATACATAGCCATGTCATCTTGTTGTGCTCAAATCTTATGGATGAGATCTCAATTATCGGACTATGGCTTTGAATTCAACAAAATCCTCTCATCTTTGTGATAATAAAAGTACTATTGCTCTCTCATGCAACAACGTTCAACACTCAAGAGCAAAGCATATCGACATTCGACATCATTTCATCGGGAACAAGTGGAAAAGGGTGTGGTGGAACTCTATTTTGTGAGGTCTGAATATCGGTTAGCGGACATCTTCACCAAAGCTCTTCCAAGAGAACGTTTTGAGTTCATACTTCCTCGACTAGGCTTGAAAAGCTTTCAACCAGAAACACTCAAACGTCTTCAGGAAGAAGGCGAGGAGTAAAGGTCTATGCTCATCTATCTCTTGTAAATATTTTTCGAAAAACAAAATACAAAATTATAAAACTTTCAAAAAAAAAAAAATCGCAAAATCTTCAAAAAATATTGTCAATTTGTCATGTTTTTCTCAGTTCGATTATATCTACGGTCTTTGTGCTTTCATTCAAAGAATGACACGGGACTTTAGATGTTGTTCGAATTAAAAAAAATCAAAAAATATTTTTGGGAGAAAGAGAAACAATGGTTTATTGTCATTTCAGGTAGTAACCCGCTATTCAAAGAAAAACGAGCCATGGTTTACCATGTTTTCAAATTCCATGCTCGATTCTATAAACATTTATCTGCGAAAACTAACGCTTTGAAAAATAACTCAGTCTCTATTTTTGATAATCATCAGGACTTATTTGTCAAAATATCTATCTCTCAATCAACAACCTATGTCATTGATTGAGGGAGAATGATTTCAATTAAATTAAAAGTTATTTGGCATTCAATTGTTTTCAAAAGATAATCATGCATGTTTAACCAATGGAGTTTATAATCTCATAATCAGATCCTTATCAGTTAAAACGCTTTCATAATCAAGTCACAATTCTCCTCAAAAGCTTTCAAAATCAATTTAAATCTATAAGAGATCACAAATCTCAAATGATTTGATAATTGTGATCGGGGAGAATGTGTGATTAAATTGGATTTAATGATAATTGGTAAATGGTTTTGTAAGGATGTACAAGCTCTCCTTCCCACATGTGACAAACGATTTCAAATTTTCCATGCACATGTTGAGGGGAGCATCTATCTTAAACCACAATGATTTGAAACGTGATCATTTATCTCAATGTGCAGGTTCCCTCTAGTATGTGCAAAACTCTTTTCAAACCTCGAGGCACATATTGAGGGGAGCATAACATGAAAACCTCATCCTTCCCCAAAATGCTTTATCTACTTGATTTGATTGGGAAGTGATGTTGATATCTTTTAGAAAATGGAATTCAAAGAAGTTAATTCTTTCTCTTGCCTCCGTGTGCAAAACGATTTCAAACATTTGATGCACATGTTGAGGGGAGCTCTTATTCTAAAAATATCAAAAACAATTCAGGTACAAAATGCTTTGATAATGTATCACAAGTATCGGGATTGATTTTCAAATGGTTTTCAGTTGGTTCCAAATGGCGGATGAACAATACCAAATAGACCGACCAACTTTACTTTATGTACGGTGATATAAGGATGATAAGGTTAGGTATTTGTTCCCATGATCCGCCGAGAACCGGAGGGATCAACCCAGGGACTATCCACTAGTTAGTGTAGAGTTCTTAGGTATGATGATAAAAGGAGAAAAATGAGATATGGGAAGAGTCTTGGACTGAGTGCGAGCTAGTCTTGGAATAAACCCAACATGGATCTAGCTATGAAGTCTCGGTAAGCACTGAAGGGGTTGAAGAATTAAAAAGAATTGAATGAGAAAAGGGTGAAAACAAATAGCCCTCCATTTATTCAACCTTAGGGAAGAATTGAATGAGAAAAGGGTGAAAACAAATAGCCCTCCATTTATTCAACCTTAGGGCAGAAACCGGGTTCAATTCATATGCTACTGATGGTAACATCGGTATTGAAGACAAGACGTCATGGACCCAGTGACGCACTGCACTTCAACTTTCCAAACCACTCAAGTTCCTCTTAAAAGGACTTGTTTCATTCTCACGGGGAATCGACATTATCTATCGACTTTCTCTTAGAGATTGTTGATATTGAAGAAGGAGACCCTCTCCCTAGTCTCCGATATAGGATCCAAATATGCACAAATTGAGTCTAGTGCCACGAGATCATCAATAAATCTCATTAGGACACCTTCAATGAAGACTCTCTGTTTCACACAATGTGGAAAGAAAGATTATATCTTGAGTCCTACGCATTATCCTTGTGGTATTGCCAAAACATCCGAGTGATATAATAAAAATATTCACAATGAAGATGGAAAGCCTTATGGAGCCAACATCAAACAAGCTCTTGGTAGGTGGCATGTGAGATCTATCCAATAGATCAACCATGTGACAAGCTGAGCGAAACAATGGAGAGATTCAATCTTTTGAATCAATCCCGGTTCAGGTTATGGATTGACGGATACCTTTGAAAAACCGGTTGTTGTGCTTAAAACTCTTTTCTTTAGCACATCGACCGTGTACCTATTTCTCAAAATAAAAGGTGTTTATGATTGATAATTGATTTTCAATAAAACCTTCGTTATATTGCAAAAACAATTTCTATTGAGCAATACACGATTGCTTTTCAAATCTCTTTTCATCAATCGGTGAATCTCATTTATTTGGTTCACTCACTCCGTGTTGTCTTCTTTGAGACGTTCGGTTTGAGAACGGCTAGAACATTGCGAAACCTGTCAAGGAGATTCTTAGGAATCCTATACGATCACAGTGCGGTACTTGTCTTGATCAACGGGGAACCGTGGGCCGTGTACCTCAATTCAACGAAAGTGATCAAAGATACTTTCGTGCGCTTTATTGCTAACTGTCTTGTGCGGTACACCCGATGTTTGCGGTGATCGAATGGAGCGGTCAATCCATAGCCGCATGCTCACACAACACATTCATATCGAAAAGAAATCATGATTAGTGCATCAATGACTCGATATTTTCACTCCTTGCTTCTGCTGCTGCCAATATCTTGAATCAACGAAAGCTTCCGCTACTCTGATGAGAAGATATCATGATCCAGAATGTGAGCATGTCGGTCCGAAAGTCACAACATCACATAATACCAACACCACAATGGATGTCTCGAGATTTTTTCTTTGATGATCTCAAAAGATGGCATAATGTTATTATCACGTGGATCAGTGAAAGACCTCCACTTGGATTAACCAAACATGCAATGAGTGGAATCAATGACTACGAGCTTGAGCAAAGCACTACATAAAGAATACAAGAACAATTGTTAATGTAATATCTGTTTGTATTCAATGTAATTTTAGTATATGTTTGAGGTGACCTCCCTTAGGGGAGATTGTTAGGAATTAGAAATTCCAGGTATTAAAGAGTCGGTCACCTCATGTATATGTTATCGTTAGAAAGCTCGTAGTCGTAGTTATTTCTAGCTAAGTAGTATTTAGCTATGTAACACCGTGGAGGACGGACGGGTCTTTACCCACTGTATGCCTGATCCACAGCCCGTTGTGTGGCGTTTTATGTAAGACTATAAATACTCTCTACCTCCCAAGATAGAGAGTTGGAGCTCATAATAATATCTTTCACTTTCTCTCACTAAGTTCCCTAAACCTCTAACTTTCTCTCTCTAGAACTCACCTTTATACGCCCACTTTGAGTTATGATATGATGTGTATGTGAAATCCAATATCCTACACTATCTTTAGTGATTCTCATATAGGTCCTTCTCTAAGGCGAGATCACGAGCATTCTACAAGTCATCCAAGCAAGGGGTCCTTGATTGATTTGTTCTTCCGCAAGATTTCTGTAGCGAATATCTTGTATTTGATATTTCAAATATTTGTTGTGTAATAGTCGTGTTGGTTTGGTCCACCGTGTTACGGACTCGGTATTTAGCTTTGTACTGGAAAAAGGTGTAAGCAACGTTGTGAAGGCTTCTCCGCCAAGTGAAGGAGTTTGTTGACATAGTGCTTGAACTCTCGAGTAGGTGACTCGGGGAGTGGAGTAGGGCAAGGAAGGTGTCCTTGTAGCCGAACCACTATAAATCGGTTGTGTCATTTCTATCCATTTGCTTTACTTTATTTACTTGCTTTATCATTAGATCTATACTTTCTCTACATCCATAAGATCTCACATATTAACGAATCTAAAGTTTTTGAAACTAACTTAAAATCGGCAAAACTATTCAACCCCCCCTTCTAGTTTTCCACAAAGGTGATAAAAAATATCCAACCATTATGCTTGAAGCCGTTGCGTCATACGATTTATGGATTTGGCATGCATTTTTTGGGGTAGCGGGTGCGAATAATGATATAACTGTTTTGAATAATTCACCGTTATTCGACGACCTTCTTGATGACTGATCCGTGCAAAACCGTCAAGTTTTATCACTCGAGCCTGCCACTTGTGAATGGCCGACCGTAACAAACTTAAAACAGTTTAAGCACAAATGCAATGAAGATCAGGAGAGTATAGTGTTTCCCCAGGTCGTTAAGTCCCAACGAGCTGTGCGAGAATAGTCAAACGTATAGTGATCGAGAGATTTGAACGGAAAAGAGATTGGATTTATTATAACTAAGGAAGAAGTACATAAATTACAAAGGCTTAAATACAAATTAAAAGAAATTAAAAAGATAGAAAATATTAAATAAACGCTATCACTATATTTAAAAATCTAATGTTTTTTTATTTTTCTTTTTATAAAACTTAAATTAAAAAAAACTACGTGACGTACACAAGAAAATGTGAAACTGAAGCAGTATTAATCCTAAAAATATGAAAATGACATTTTTACAATCCTAATGATATGAGAAAATTATTAGAAAAATAAAATTATTTTTATAACTATTTATTTAATTATTATTAATTAAAAACTATTTTTAACTATTAAATAATAACCTAAAATACAAGAAAATAGGAAATAAAGCTAGAAAAATAAAATTATGACTTGGAAAAATCTAAAATAACAAAATAGAATTTTCAAAACTATTTTTGTATTTTTCTGATTATTTTTGTATTTTTTATGAATTAAAAACTATTTAAAACTACTTAAATTACTTAAAAATATAAATTGAACTAAGAAAAATCTAGAAAAATATTTTTTTGTCTTTTCATATTTATATTAACTTAAGAAAAATGAAAAATTATTTTTTTGAAACTTTTCTTTATTAATTGTATTTAAAGCTAATTAAAAATGCTTAAAAACTGAGTTAAATCAAGAAAAATACTAAACTGACTTAGAAAAATGTGAAAAATTCAAGATAAGCTTAAAATAATATGAGGAATCTAGGAAAAATGGAAAAACAAGGGCTTGTGTGTAGGAATTTGAGGCTGCAGAAGAATGTGCTTATGAATAAGCACTAGCAATAAGCCAAAAGCTTCCAAATGGAGACCATACTGAAACAGAAGCTACACTAAGCTATAACTACCCAAAAGGAACCAATCTCAACTGCTTTACACCTCTAAATCACCATGTACACAGATTTGATGAGTTGAGCAATTTGAGCTAAAAACAGTTTTGAGGCCAACTTCAAGCCTAAGAATAAGCACTTGAATAAGCTGGAAACTTAAAAACAGATGCTAGATCCTGAACTAGACCTGGGTGAGAGCTTGTAAACCAAAAAAGAGACCTAGACAAGCTCTATTGAGCTTTGTGCAAAATTTGGCGCACCAACCCAATGTGCACTCGGTATTAATCGAGTCAATGCACGGGGCATTTATTCCATATTGACAAGACATTTTGAAGCTTATAGAAAATTCTCAAAAATACACAAAATTCACAATAATAAACTAGACCAGTAGAGCTTTTCAAAACCACAAGTTTTATTGAAATTGGTCCGGAAATGAACTCAAGATAAATCAACTCAGTTTGGTAAAAACTGAGTTTTCAGTTTTGACTTTTTGAAGAAATTATGCAAAGTTGACCAAGTTGAGGTTTGAAGCTAATTTTTGGAATGATATTAATGTAATATGATAAATTAAACTGAATGCAATCTATCTCTATGAAATTTAAGCACAAAACTAGCTTTTGCTTTTCCAAATTCACAACAGATAAAACTTAAGATAGATTCCAAAGTTATTTTGACTAATGGGCAATGCAGGAGCATTATTGAGACAGTTATGAATCACATAGACCCTAACAAACCTAAACCAACAGATCTAAGATACTGAACACCCTTTAAACTCAGTGTAACAAGCTGATCCAAACACCACTGTATATAACTGTTTAGAACTTTAAATGAGACTAAACACTACATTAGCTAATATTATGGATTAAACTGAGATTAGATAACCTAATTACAACTAATGAACAAGCTTAAGATACTCAATGGCCATAGATTACACATACAAGTACAAAATGCAAACTGGCTAGAAATTTGAAAAGGAGAAACTCACTCACATGGGTCCAAATTTTATTTGCAGGCTAAGACCACAACTACAACTACACTAATTGAAGCTATTCCAACCCAAGACCAATCAATTTGCATCACCCAAACACCATTTCCATACCCATCTTGCTTGTACAGTTGACTTTTGTTGACCATAATCCAATATTGCTTGAAATTGATATACAAGCTTATCAAAAGCTATATGAAGCTTAAGTAAACCTGGTTGAGCTTAAAAATAAGCTAATAAAAGCTTTAAGACAAGAGTTTGAAACTCAAATTTTCAACAGTGAACATGAGATTTAGAATTTATATAAAAACTTGAGATCGATACTTAAAAGTGAATTGCAATGATACAATGACTTGAGTTTAACACATTTAAAGCTTAAAATTACATTTTAGCATTCTAATTAAGATTACTTAAAAAAAACGACATACAAAGAAAATAAAACTAAAACTACTTTTATTTCTTGCTTCTCTTCCTCTCTTTTATACCCAATTAGCTTCCACGTATCCTCTTGATCAAATCCCACTTGGTTCCAGGGCCATTGGATGTGTTGAGTGTATTTTGGCCATTGGATGGTTTTGGCGGGAAAGTCTGTTTTTGACAGTGGGGGTCTTATCTTGCAACTGGGGGTGGTGGAAGGTGTAGGTGTAATGATTATGGAGGAGGGGGAAGAGATAAGGTGGAAAAAGTGAGGGGAAAGGTGAGTGTTGCAGAGCAAGTGGTGGGGAAGAGGATAAGCAGGAGGTGGCGGGAAAAGGCAGTTTGACTGGGGTGGTTTGACTTGGGGGTTCAAAAAGGTTATATGGCAGGGGGTCATAAGGGTTTTGGCAGGGAATCAAAATGGGTAAAGGGTCATTGGATTGGTTTAGATAACAAGGACCAAAGTTGTAATTCTGCCAAACTAGAGGGACCATTTCTGTCAATATTCCAAAGTTGTCACAAGGACCAAAACTGACAAGCTTTAATAGTACAAGGACTAGATTTGACATTTTCAAATTTCCAAGGACTATTTTTGCCAAATTTCAAAGTTTAGGGACCTAAATTGTAATTTTGCAATTTTAAATCTCAAGGACCAATTTTTACAACTTAAGAATCCCTAAGGACTTAAAATGATATTTTTTCTTTATTTAGATTTATCAGGGACTATTTTTGACAACTTTTGAAACTTGGGGGACTAAAACTGCCAATTATGCAAACTTGATACGTTTTTCACCAGATTTTGATATTTTTGCATTTAAAACACATAAAACACTTATTTGTGATATTTTTATCATTTTGATGCATTTCTGAGTGTTTTCAGATGTTTTTGCAGTTTAATTTGTACAAAAATGATGAGTATTTAGACACTCATCAATGACATCGCCCCCAAGGTTCCGTTTCAAGTAAACGGTGTAACATTTGAAAACGGGTATTACCTAGCTGAAGGGATTTACCTAGCTTGGTCATCTTTTGTCAAATCATTCTCGACTGCATATTCGGAGAAAAATGCCTTGTTTAAACAAAAACAAGAAAGTTCTTGCAAAGACGTTGAAAGAGTTTTCGGGGTCCTCCAAGGACGTTGGCATATTATAAGCCAATCGGCGCGTGCTTGAACTATCAACAAGCTACGAAGAGTCATGTACACGTGCATCATATTGCATAATATGATTTTGAAAGATCAAAAGTTTGCGATATCCGAAATGAACGATATTTATGTTTGTCCGCGAGCAAATATACAACGGACATGGGTTGAGCGATGCGATTTACAACGGAAGAATGCCAAAGAACTCCGTGATAAACCAACACACGCAAGACTTCAACGAAATATTATTGAGCATGTTTGGCAACTACATCAGCAACAACAAGATTAATTTAAATTTCATATGTTTTTTTATTTCGCAATGTATTTTAAATTTCGTATGTTTTTTTATTTTTACTATTCTATGTTGTATTTTTATTTAAATGAATGAAATGAATTTTATTGTGTTTGAAAAATATGGAAAAGAAATAAAATGAGGGTGATTGGGGCCCAAATGAAGAGGTTTTAGTTAGTTGTGATTGGGGGGTATTTTTAAGTGAGTGTGTTGGAGTGATGTGGAGTTGATGTGGCACATGTGGGGCCCAAATGAAGAGAAGTGGTGATGCCACCACACTCCATGCTCTAACGGTTTAATAGAAACTTACACAAATAGTCCATTCCGTTACTTGTCATCTCAAAGATCATCCCCATACTTTTTTTGCATAATTACAAAATTAGTCCCTGTTTTTTTACCTGTTGTTGCAAATTTCATCCCAAAAGAGTAGAGACCAACGGTTTAACAAAAGTTTACAGACACAGTCCGTGCCACTAACTGTCATTGCAAAAATCATCCCCACACTTTTTTCTTTTGTGAAAAGGGAAAAGCCATAAAATAATAATGTACTTTTCAAAATTTGCCGATTTGAAACATTTATTTTTTTATTACCTTACTTCACTAAAGAACTTTCAAAATTTGTTCCGATTTCACCCATATGACCTATTTATATTAAAATAATAACTGAAATGATTATATTACCTTTGTATTTTTTAAAATTTGTTATGACTTCACCAACGAACTTTCAAAATTTGTTCTAACTTCACCCATATGTCGGGGGTAATATAGTCATTTTAGTTATTATTTTAATATAAACGGGTCATATGTGTGAAGTCGGAACAAATTTTGAAAGTTCGTTGGTGAAGTAAGGTGAAAAAAAGGTAAATGTTTCAAGTCGGAAAAATTTGAAAAATACGTTGTTATTTTATGTCTTTTACCCTTTGTGAAAATGAAAGTATACATAAAAAGTCCTTTTGTTTTAACTTTCATTAAAAGATCCATCCTTAACGACCAATCAAGTGAAATAAATAATTACACAAACGGTCCCTGAATGTTACCTAACATTGCAAAAATATCCATAACCCTTTTTTTTAAAACATAAATTTGCATAACCAGTCCATACGTTTTAGCTGATGTTACGTAATTCCTCTCTAGTGATCACCCGTGTAACAAAAATTAACGTAAAACCCCACACCCCGCAGCTGAGCGTGGGAAAAAAAAATCCCAGTTAGTACTATTTGTTCACACACACATACAAAAAGTAGTTAGAGGTGAAAGCACAACTAAGCAAGGGACTGTCCTGGGCAACATATCTCATGAGCTAAGGGGCGTGAAAAAGCGAGGTCGAGCTAGAGTGAATTAAACCTATAAACCTTTCTTTAGGTTGTGGATCCAATAATCATAACATCACATTAGATGAATATCAAAAGTCTTCTAATGCGTGCACTACATAAGTAGAACGGACGACGAGCCTTTTAGCGACGACGGGTTGTTGTCGCTAAATGACAAAAAGTAGGTTTCTTTAGGATATGACTTTCAACGGCACTTTTAGCGATGATGATCGTCGCTAAAGGTCGTCCTTCAATAGTCGTCCCCCAAACCGATTTATATTTTCCTACCGACTTTTTAATAACATCGGTGTTGTCGCTAAAAGTATTTTCACTCAATAAACTGGATAATCATCATAGTTAGGAGCTTAATTGTGTGAGTCTTCCCCCAAACCGATTTATATTTTCCTACCGACTTTTTAATAACATCGGTGTTGTCGTTAAAAGTATTTTCACTCAATAATCTGGATAATCATCATAGTTAGGAGCTTAATTGTGTGGTTAAACTTTTATAGACGACGCCATCGTCACTAAAAGTTTTTCTTAATTAAAAATCATTTATCACATGACAAAATTAATTAATTTATTGCGGTGGTTAAACCATTAGTGACGCCGCCGCCGTCGCTAAAAATTCAAACATGTTAAAAATAAATAATAGTTGTCTAAATTAATTGTAAAAAGTACAAAAACTAGTTTTCTAAATTAATTGTAAAAAGTACAAAAATTACTTGTCGTCGCTAAAATTTCCAACACCTTAAAACTAAATATTAGTTGTCTATATCAATTGTAATTTTATAAAAATTACTATTAAATGTAAGAATTTTGTATAAATTACTACTGAATTTGTAAAAAAAAAAACTTAAAAATTAACTATATAGTTAAAAAAAAGTATCGAGAATTAATTAAGTTATTATAAGTTGTTAATTAATCGTGGTTTAGAAGAGCTTTTAACGATGACATCATCGTCACTAAAGGTATTGTGGGCCCTTTTTGTTAACTTTGATCGTGAATTCAAATGGGTCCCACCGTTCATCGCTATGGCTAAGAACTTCGTCGCTAAAGATCTTTCGATATGAGTCTTTAGCGACGATGGTTTTATCGAGGACATGTCATCCTTAAAACTTTAAAAGTGTTTAGAAATGGCATTTAGGCTTTTAAGGACGACTTTTCGTTGTCTCTAAAAGATCCAGATCTTGTAGTGTTGCCAACCAAAATACCTTATTGGCAAAGACGAGGGCTTACTAAAGTAATTGCTTTAGCATGGCAAGACAACATGGTTCTCACAACCTGAAAGATTAGTCGAATCAGACACTCACAATTAAGTTTACTTGCTATAAACTAAATGTTTTGACTTTTGAGACCTATTGGTTATACATGGTTCAAGTTGAGTAAATATTTAGTAGAAGATATGTGTAGTTAGGTCTTCCTAAATGTTATAAGAGTCTAATTAGTTATTTGATAAAAAAAATGCAATTATATACTCCATTCATTCTATAATTATTGTCTTAAAATCTTTATTTCTCAACTTTGACTTAATTTTTTCTTGTGTTATATAATACTTGATGAAAATTATATCAATAAAAATACATTTAATAGTCAATCTATTAATATATTTTGTATCAAGTATTATACAACACAAATAAAAATATTTAAGATCAAAGCGGAAACAAAAAAACTTAAAAAGTCAACAGCGGACAATAATTATGAGACGGAAAAAGTAACAATTACTCAACGAGTCTAGTGGATCAAATTTTTTGTTTTACTTTTTTTCACTTTTTTTATTTTATTTATATTTTACTCAAAATGAAAATATATACTTTTTTTGAAAATGGTCGGGTCAACCTAAACAAAGGCCGTATAGACCCAAACCAATTCAAACTCATGATTTTAGAAAACCCATCTAGACCCGCGCCAACCTGACCCGCTTATTTCGCCACCTCTAATTAAAATCGATAAATAAAATAAAAACTTATATTGCATCTATAAAAACATATATTGCATCTATAAAAACATATACTCCGTAATAAAAAGTGTTTCCAACATTGTGTGAAGTCTAGAAATGAAACTATGAAAGTACAAAACACTATTCATCCAATCATAACCACTTTCCCAAACAGAAGCACACTTCAGGACGCCATCACCATGTACTTTTTTTCTCTGCATGCAAGGCAAGTATAAGAATATCCCTTTTTCCAAATTACCAAAACACCCTTCACATCTCAAGACATGATTTGTTTATCCCATAATCTCAAGGTCTAAAAATCTTCATTTCACAGTTAGGTTGTGCTTCGCAACTAGCTTTTTGGATCCGGTTAGTGTATAATGTTTGCTTGGCAACAAAGGTTTAACATTTATCATTTGTTTAGATGCTCATATTTGAAAAGAGGAGGTGATACTCCCACCATTTCTTTTGATGTATATACAATAACTGTGCATTACAGTATTGTATAATGCGCTTTATACTTATGTAAAATGATATTTGAATAAAAAAATGTGGTGAGAGTATCAACTCTCATTGAAAATACTTGCTCCTTGTCTTCGTCTCAATTTATTTATCTAGTTTTATTTTTTAATTTTTTATTCATTCCCCAACCCTCCCCCCTCCCACCTACCCATTTTTTAAAAAAATTTTGACTTTAAGTATTTTTGTTTGTTTCTATAATACTTGTTGAAAATTATACCAGATAAAAAACTTTTAAAACTCAATTTATTCATATATTTTGCATCAAATATTATATAACAAAAAAAGTAAGATCAAAATTTTAAAAAATACTTTAAAAAGTCAAAACTAAACTAATAAATTAGGAGAAAGAAAGGAATTATAAAAGAAAAAGATAATGTATATAAAGGGCACCTAGGTTTCTCATAATGGTTGTCCATTTATAAAAAAAGTATTTTTTAGGCCGCTCAAATATGTGTTTATATTCACTTATATTTGATTCCGACGCAAATAATACATGAAAACTATAAATCAACAATAATAAAGATACTTCTAAATGAGGAGCATAATTGATTCTTCACATTTAATTATTGAGTAGTGATTGACATGACTAATTCATGTGCCTAATTTGATGCCTAACAAGGATCTTAGAACACATGGCAAAATCAATGATAAATAAGAGGAGTGAGAATAACTGGAATACATGTGTCACTAAATGAATTGATTAGGCATGAAATTAGTCACATGAATTAGGCATCTCAATCATTTTCCTTAATTATTTACTCATATGGTTGTTTTATTTTTATTTTTATTTTCTTTTTCATAAATTCAGCTAAAATTAATATAATAAAAATGCACATTGGTTGGCCTGTAAAATATTTATAATACATAAAACATTATCGCAATGAAACACTGAAAAGTCCTATTGAGTGAATGATTAAAAAATTATTCATAACTAAACCAAACTAATAAATAAATCTAAACTCTATATATAAATCGAGAAAAATTCAATATAGATCTAACATTCTCTAAATATTCATGATTATCCAACTTTTATCAAAACAAAAAAGATAAACTTTCACTTTAAAAGAAAAATTAAATATCTCGCAAACCGTTAATCGTTACATAAAACGAATCATACCACCATAACGAAGATTAAATCATTTTTCTATAGACGGACACTTCAATATACTTTCGACAAACTATTTTTTTGACTTTTTATTAAGTTACGTCTGTGATTTTTCTAGACGTAACTAAAAAATAATTGAAAAAAAAATTCGTCGAAATTATATCAAAGTGCCCATCAACTGAAAGATAAAAAAATACTCGTCACGATGGTTTATTTTTTTCCACAATTTATCGTTTGAAAGATATTTTATTTTTAAAAAAGAGATAAAAAGTGAGTTTTTTAATTTTTTTTCTTTTTAATAAATAATAAATGACAATAATTTTAGATATAAATTGATCTCAACTCTATATAAATTATCTATATATACTAAAAGGGAGGAAGCAAGTCTTGCAAAACATAGCATTAAATGCTATCTATTTTCAAATGGCAAGAATAGTCTCTGATGTTTAGTTATCGTTGCAAATTAAGTCATTTGTAAGTTTCTAGCATTAATTACTATCTATAGCAATTTGACAAAAATAGTCCTTAAGGTTTAAGTGTCTCTTGCAAACTAAGTCCTTGGTAGCATTAATTAGTATGTATAGCCATTTAACGAAAATAGTCCCTAAGGTTTAATCGTCTTTGCAAACTAGATCCTTCGAGGACTAACGATGTAACATAATTAAACTTTAAAGGACCGCTACCTAAAAATATAACGGGATCATAACACTTCCGCAGCAACGCGCGGGATCACCACTCGTTATCATCTAATACACAACTACAACTACAACTACGTTAAGAAAACAACTACCGCTCGCAATTACACCAATACGCTATCAATACCCTCAAAACGACGTCGTTCCACACCACATCCCAACAGACGCCAAAAATAAACGAAAAATAAAGTTAGTTAGAAGATATAAATTAGGTTTAAATCAAAACCCCCAAATTTCATAACGGACTCACAAAACACACACACTCACTGTGTGTAAATTCAATTCACCAATTATCACCCATAACATCACAATTAATCTTGCCAACAAGCTCTTTTTACTATTCAATTCCATAATACTAATCTCAATTTTGTATATCATTACATATACACACGTGTACCTAATCCCAATTGGATTGATACAAAACCCTAATTCTGAGATCTGGTGTGAATTTGGATGGAGGATCATGAAGATGATTTGCAGAAAGCGTTACGGATGAGTATGCAGCAAAATGAGTCTCCGGAGCCGAAGCGGAGTAAGGCGGTAGGCGTAAACGAGTCGCCCGATGCGAAGAATAGACGAGTGCAGCGGGAGTTGATGGCTGCTGCTGCTGAAAAACGTATGATGACGTCATCATCATCAGTATCATCACCTGCAAAAGCATTACCTGTGCCTGCTGCGCCTGTTGCTGCGGCGGAGACGAATGCGGAGGCGGTTGTGATGGAGACAAACGCGGTTGTGGCGGAAGAAGGCGAGAAGTGTGAGGAGATGGTGGTGGAGGAAGAGAAGAAGGGGTGGGGGGAGGAGATGAGAATTGAGGAAGCGAATGCGTTGTTTTCGATGGTGTTTGGGAATGATGTGTCGAAAGGGATACTTGCGCAGTGGTGTAATCAGGGGATTAGGTATAACGCAAATTGTTTTGTATCTGTTGAATATAGTTTCAGTTAGAGTAGTTACGAAATTAGATGTAGTAGTTACGTATATCATCATGCTGTTAGATTGCGTTAGTTTCAGTTAGAGTAGTTTGGAGATTAGATGTATCATATTGCATGTGATACTTATCATCTTTTTCATTACCTTAGTTAGGGAATGATGTATCGAAGGGGATACTTTCTCGGTGGATTAATCAAGGAATTAGGTATGGTCATTGGTTAATGGTATGTAATGCATTGAAGTGCTTTGATGTTTCGTAGTTCGTGTTGATTGAATATAGTTTGTGTAGTGGGTAGTTAAGTTAGGTTATCATTAATTGATTTATTGGACATGCTTGTAGCCTATTTATTAACAAGTAGGGTTGGATCAGTTGGTAAACCCCTTGCCTCTCAACCGAGAGGTCAGGGGTTCGATCCTCACTCCCTACAAAAGGCCGGAGGTCCTTTCTACCTTCAGTAGAACTGGAAGCAGCCTCTCTACCTTAGGTAGGGGTAAGGCTGTCTACATCTTAACCTCCCCCATACACCGGAAACGGTATTGGGTACCCATAACCCGTGAAAGACGGCATTGGGTGTTACTTTACTTTTTTTTTTTTTTGCTTGTAGCCTATTTATTAGTTAAGACTCGAGGATTGAACAATAGATACTTTAGCTGCAAACATAGGTTCGATGTGATTAATCAGTTTAATTTAGGGAGATTCTAGAATTCGTGATTAAGGTGGCTGAAGAGAAAAAGGCAGCATTTTTTAGTAGTAGAGGGAAGGAAAAATATTATCCATGCTTTACCACATCACCGTACAACTACTTGTATATAGCTTGTCTTCTTTCTTGAATTCGATAAGAGTAATTTGGATTGTTAGATCTAGGATTCTTCCGATGCTATTCATAGAACCATGTGATGTAATTACCCTTTGTGTGGTCTTGCCCATGACACCTGTCTGCAACTGTAGGTCATGTTAAATATCTGTTTTAGTAATTTGATTAACCGCGAGTTGGTAAAATTCCGATGTTAAGAGGCAATTTTCCAAAATAGTTGCTGGGACATGCATTATCGAAGAAAAGCTAATTGCCATTTACTTGAAGTTGAGGACATCTCTGAAAACTCATTGTTGAAGGAATATATACAGTATCGAGTGCTTAGACCTTACCGTGTTTTTTTAAGTAGTTATTGAACTAGATTTACACCAATTTTGGACAATTTAACTCAAATGTCATTTGAGACTGTTAATAATGCTGCATGCAATTTGCTATTGAGTGCTAAAAGATGACACACTTAACATTTTGGCTATAAGATTGCTCAGGATAATAGCAATGCATGGTATAGTGCTAAGTCAGGAAATTGGTTGCAAGCTCTGTAACCTTATAGAATATTGGAGATTTGGAGGTTTTAAGAGTACAAGTATGAATATGATCATAGTTGGTTACTGAGAGTACCTTAAAGTGATTAACTCTGTTTTTGGGATCAATTTGGATGTTTTGATGGTTTGTTAATTGAATAGGTTGATGTTGTTGGCTTAAGTAAATAACCGGTTCATTGACTGTGCAATAAACGTAAATATTATAGCAAAATTTTGGTTGACAGCTGTTACTGGACAAGTCTTCATATTTTTTAAAACGATTTGCATCTATCAGCCCCACTACAAGCCAATGCGGAACGATTGTGTAAGATATTGTGGAATGTTGTTACTATGTATGGAATGCGAACTTTTCAGCTACTCTGGTTAATGACAGTATGGTAGGATTATGTGGGTAGGATTATGTGGCATAGATAAGTGACTTTATGCTTATTGGTGTTTTTACTTACTGTTACAACTTACATATGTACACATGCACTTGCCGGAGGTCTCGTTGGAAGCAGTCTCTCTACACACGGGTTTACCCTGATGTAGGGGTAGGATCTGTCTACATTTTACCTCCCCCATACCCTGCCTAGGCGGGATTGGGTTTGTTGTTGTTGTTGTGTTGTGTTATTTTGTGATTTCAGTAAATTTTTTTTAGTTGAGTAAGGTATAGATTGTCATTTGAGACTCAGAAATAAAAGATTGGTATGTGATGATAAATGTGTTTCCTTACCTAGAGAAAGCCGAGTAGGACAAAAGCCACTACTGCAGTTAAATTTTGTTTATCTGCTCTTTTTAAATCTAAATCTTCATGTAATCGTAAAGGCTCTCAATCAAAGTGTTGCTTATGTTTATAACATAGTCTCATGAATCTTCTGAGGAGTTGGTAGCTCAATGTATCTGAATACTGTTACATTAAACTCTGTATTTCTGTTTTGGTCACTGATTATTTTGTTTCTGGCTATAAATTTTTCATCATATTTTACCTATTTTTTTGTCTTCGTAATTATGAGTTCATGGAGGCGATAGTCTTGGTATGCATTTCTGGCTGTATTTCATGGTTCTCCTTATGCTATGTATTACCTTGCACCTTGCTTATTCGAGATAAACTATTTCTCTTATAGGTTTAGTCCTGATGAAGAAACATCAATGGGCTTAGTTCAGCATGAAGGTGGGCCATGTGGTGTATTAGCAGCTATACAGGTAAATCTTTTTCGTTCTCAGTACCTCTTATTCTGAACCACTGTTGTGTAAAATGCAACTTCTCACATTATTATAAATGATATTACATGTTTTAAGATTGAGAAAAATTGATTGTTATATGACTTAATTCTTGCAATACATCACTCAAAATTATCAGCACTCATGTGTATGCTTTTGTTTTGATCCATACATGGGAGGATCATTATAATTTTTAAACAAAAAGCTAAAATGCAGATATCTTTGTTCGTTAACTTCAATCATAGTAGGTATAATAGGTGGAAGTTCTGTCAGATGAAAATAATTTTCTATCCAGGGGTATAAATACTGCCGCACCATTTTGTTTACTTTTTATATTAGGGTCGTTCACAATTTAGTATTTTACTAGGATTGACCACAAAAGGTTTACGTCTGATTGTTATTATTTTGGTGCAATACTATTCTTTTCGAACATGATTACATATTTTAATCGCAGCAAGACATGAGAAGTTGTGTACACTTGATAATGGATACCATCCTGTCACACATAAAGATTTGATTCACGACTCCTTGACATTCTGTACAAATCAATTTGTTTACTTGTGCAGGCATTTGTTCTGAAATACCTCCTCTTTTTCCCACAAGAATCAGTTAAAGTTGCACCAAACACCCCAATGAAATCAGTTTCAAGAAGTTTGCAAGAAACTTCAGATTCTGTGTCAAATATCTTCGGATCATTAACCGAAGAAACAAAATCGAGGTGATCATTCACCCATTTGTTTTCAGTTGCTTTGAGTTCATTGCTGAAAGCGTGTATGTATATTTTCTAAAGTCTTCAACCCACGTGTAGCAGTGTAGATACTCCAAAAAGAAGAAAATAGAAAAAGAATGAAAAACATTTATTTACCAAGCAAATGAGACAGAATTAGTGAGTCAATGAGTGGTGTTCCACAAAAACTAATATGTTGAGTTTTTATTTCCTTGCAGGGCCTTGGTAAGGAGCATGGGTGAGATATTATTTTTATGTGGAAATAATAAGAGTGCAACAATTGCATCCCTGAGAATTCTCGACCATGAGATCGAGGGTAAAGATGAAAGCTCAAAAGATGAGGTAAGGTGAAAGCTAGGGTGAAAAAATAGTACTTCTCTGATTTACTGACTACAATATTGTTAGCTTTGTTAAGATTGTTGTACTTTTTGCCTTAACATTCACTCTCTCACATAATTAAAATACACTCGTCTCTTTTAATTTCATCTATATGTAAAATTACAACTGAAAAAAATTCCCGCAAGTTATGTCAAATAACGTATTAGTTGATGCCTTTTAATTTGGTATCCATTTCGATATGTGGTTTTGTTAAAGGTGACAAAATGGGCAGGGTGGTCGACAGGTTGGTTGACATGCAACACATTTTGTCCAAAACTTCGAAGTTTCTTTTAAATAATTATTTGTGTGTCAATTATGATTACAGAAGATTATTGTTTTATTAATAATATAATTTTATGAATAAAAGCATTTAGGAGGTTTTATGCATTTAAAACACAACTTTGGAGTCTTCTGACCCATTTACTTTTACTAGTATTAAGAAAATAAATTATAACTATACCCGTTTGACCCCCTGGAGATATAACATGACCAATTGACCCACTTATGAGTAAATGGTCATAGTTGACACTTGACTCTGCTGGGTGGGTTCCATATTCGGTTTGGCGCATTTTGCATATGTGCGATTCCTTTTCATGATACTCGTTGTTTTTAACAAGGTGATTTACTCCAACAGATTGTTGCAAGATCTCTCGATGGTCTTTCAATTGAATCCGGTTCTGATCTTCAGAAAGTTCTGACAGTTGGCACATTCACATCCCGTGCAAGTGCAATGCAGAGGCTTGAAGAAATGATTCCAATTTTCCGTAGTCGTATGGGGGCGCTGCTTTTCCTATTATCTGCTTTGCTGTCTAGAGGGCTGGTATGTCAATAAAATAATCTCTATTTTGGTGGTGCATTACCTCGTTAAATACCTACATGATTCTCTTCCATTTGTCATACTATTAAGACACTCTTTGCATCACCTTATCTATTTAAAACTTATGTTTCAAAGAGCATTGTGGGTTTGTCACCCTTTTCAATGTTTTAATCTTTGTTAATGTAGAAACTAATATTCAGTAACCAAATCGAGGAGCTAATTATGTTAATTAGCAGTTACTAATCAGAGCCTTGCTCTTGCTTTACAGGAAACTGTTCAAGCTGACAGGGACGACCCCAGCCAACCATTAGTTACCGCTCCATTTGGGCATGCTTCACAGGTATTTACATGGCATTTGGGGTGGTTTCTATTTGCGGTTTGGAACTATTTCAAGTTAATTTTCACTGTTTGGTATATCAACTTTCTTTCTTATGATCTGATTAGCTATTAAATTACTAATTATCACTAGGGTAATTATGTTTAACTTTTCACCCTTTCTTTAACCGACGTTGAAAAACTTCTGTTCCCATTTGACAACAGTCTCACAATTTTTCACAAAAGAAGTCATTTAGTGGTTGTTTTTATTCTCTATTGATTTCTTGAATAATAGGAATTCACCACACACTTGCACTTACATCTGGTTTTATAACTGCTGGTGATCTGATTCTGATTATTTAGTATCAAATAGTCACTTTGAAAATGCACACGGCACATCCAAACAACCTTAACCATTCAATCTTCTAATTCTTGTTTCTTTTACTACCACAGTCATGACTTTTCCTCCTAACTTAAATTTGTTGCCATCAGGAAATTGTTAACCTGCTGCTTTCCGGGATGGCCGTTGCTAATGTTTTTGACGGAAAAATGGACTTAGGTGGTGGCATGTTCGTTAAAGGTATTCTAACGACAGTTGAAGTTGGATTCCTCACTTTATTAGAGTCCCTTAACTTCTGTAAAGTGGGTCAATCATTAAAATGTCCAAAATGGCCGATTTGGGTTGTCGGGAGTGAGTCTCATTACACCGTTTTATTCGCTCTCGACCCACATGTCCAAGATGAAAACGAATTTGAAGGGCGAGAAACAACAATCCGTAGAGCATTCGATGCACAGGATCAAAGTGGTGGTGGCGGCTTTATTTCTGTTGAAGGGTTCCATCAAGTTCTTAAAGATGCAAAAGTCAACCTCCCGGCCGAAAAAGTCGATCATCTCTGCGGTTCTGGTTTTATTGTATGGAGCGAGTTCTGGCAGGTGCTTTTGGATTTAGACAAAAGTTTAGGAGGGTTGAAGGACTCGACTGGTTTAATGGGTAAAAAGGTATTTGACCTTTACCATTTCAACGGGATTGCAAAATCAGTATTGGGAGGTTCGGGAAGTGAGACACCTGTACAAAGACCACGGTTAACGAAGTTGCGGGTCTCAGTTCCTCCAAGGTGGACCCCAGAAGAATTTATGGCTAACGTGTCCTTACCTGGCTCTAGTTCAGGTGGTGGTGATAGCAAAGAAGTTGTCGAAGTGTCGAAACCCGAACGTACTCAACATGCTCCATTGGTAGATTGTATAAGGACTCGTTGGGCACGAGCGGTTTGTAACTGGGAAGGGGACCCACCTAGCATAGTATGACACAGTTCTTTTGGTGATTATAAAACACATACATACGGAGGAAAAGGGGGTTATATAATCTGTCTGGACTGTCGATTCTCTTATTTGTTCACAAATTTGCAAGAGGGGATGGGCTTTTTAGTGGTTGATTGCAAATCCGAAACTTTATTGACTTATAATTGTGCATTGAAAGTTGTTTGTTGTTTCGGGTTTGACTGAGGACTACCCTTTGGCATTGTTTTCAAACTGCAGAATTTTCAAAATTCTGGTATTTTTTCAGGAACTTTTTTCGTGTTAGTTGTTGGAACTGCTATTGGTCAATCATGTAAGGGGTTTTATTTCATGTCGTTTTTATGTGTATTAGCACTTGGACTATTGTAGGGAATCTGCCGGTTGCTCGTTTTCAAATTCATATCCATGAATTGCTACTCCTTGTGTCACTGATGTTTCATTGCATTTGGCTTGTACTCTCATCATATATTGATATGACATGTTCGTAAAGAACAATATTCTTGTAGGTGTAACATGTTCATGAAGAAACATGTTTCACAATTTAAGTTAGAATTAGATGAATAAGTCATTTTCCTGTTTCATTCATTGTATATTTGTATTGTAGCTCTTTCAGAACATGATGTATCATGTAACAAATTTAATTTTTCTTTGCTTTTGTACCCAAAAGACAATGTCATATTTACTCAAAGACAAGTGGTACATTAGGAGTACAAATCTGTTGCAAGTGAAATGTTTTTTTAAAAACAAACTAAAATGGTAATATGGACTAATAAAATATAAATTATATAGTTTTGTAGCACTTGCTGAAATGACAAGGTTTAATCCTGCTCGCGCGTTGCAACGGGAAACTTTTCGGTAAGTTAAAAGATACTTGTATAGGCTGTTTCATATAAAAGATATCGTGCGCACTCGTACATTAGTTATACTCATTTAGTTACAGAGTAAAATACAAATTCTCAGTTCTGCTAACAAAAAGTTTTTTAAACTAATACTCCATCCGTCTCATATTAAATGTCCACTTTGACTTTTCAAAGTCATTTTTTTTTCAACTTTGACCTTAAATATTTTTGTTTGTGTTATACAATATTTGATACAAAATATATGAATAGATTGTGTTTTAAACATATTGTTTCATTGGTATAATTTTCATCAAATATTATACAACACAAACAAAAATATTTAAGGTCAAAGTTGAAAAAGAAATACTTCAAAAGTCAAAACAGGACATTTAATATGGGACGGAGGTAGTAATAGTAATAGTGAGTAACATTTTAAATATATACAATTCTCAAAAATTGCACATTTCACCAAACAATCCGGTTTTGGCATTTTTCTGACAACTTAGTCCTTGTCGTTTACCTGTCGTTGCAAATTCGTTCATGGCGACTAACAGTCTAATAGAAACTTACGAAAATAGTCTATGCCGTTTACCAGTCATCTCAAAGATCATCCCCAGACCTTTGTGTTTTTGCATATTTACAAAAATAGTCCTTTTCGTTACAAATTACGTCCCTATAAACCAACAGCTTAACAAAATTTACAGAAATAGTACCTGTCGTTGACTGTCATTTCAATATTTATTTTCAAACATTTTTCTTTTTGTGGAAATGAAAATTTACATAAATAGTCCCTTTGTTTTAGCTTCCGTTGAAAGATCTATCCTTAACGACCAACCATGTAATTTTTTACACAAATGGTCCCTGTATGTTATCTAACATTGCAAAAATCATCCATAAAATTTTTAATTAGAGAAAACGAAAATTCGCATTACCAGTCCTTACTTTTCAGTTGAGATTATGTAATTTGTCTCTAGAGATCATATGTGTTACAAAAATTACGTAAAACCCTGCGCCCCGTAGCGTGACGTGGGTAAAATTCCTTCGTTTATAAAAAAAGTATAAATACAACATTGGGATAATGATTGAAAGAAAAAAAAAGTTTGTGACACAAGCTTTAGAAAATGTTAAAAAAAAACGTCGTCATAGATAATTGAACACGTGACCTCATGGTCTACAATGATGCTTAACCACAACACCAAATGACATCACACATCACCCCTTCTAGTGTTTTTATTTTGGATTGGGATCATTTCATGTTCAATTTAAACATGATAGGTCATGTTAGTTATATGATGATGAGAAACTTATTTTCTAATAAAATAGAGGTTCCAGAATGGATAGGTTATTATTTTTCTCTACTCACATAAGTCTCAACATTAACTCTAGAGGATCCCAATTCTTTTATTTTTATCTTAGTTTTAATATTTGACTATTTATTTCAATTTTTTTGCTAATTGATAGCAATTTCATATCTTCCATTTTAAAATATGGAAATTTCATATATACTTAAACATGTTTTAAAAACATTTTACATTATGTATTCAATGATTGCACTTTGAATATGCATGAAATTAATTGAGTGATATATTAAATATGGAAGATAATGATATGAGTTTCACTAATAATTGTCTTTAGAGTTGCGATTAAAAAATAGATTATTATTATTATACGTTTTAGTAAATAAAATCATCCAATCACAATCAGTGTTGACTCTCTTCTCACTTTTTCGTGACAGCATATCACCGTCTTTTGGAATTTCATATGATGGTTATGTATTGATATTTAGGGTGAGTTTGGTTGGGAGGTATGGGAATGAGGGAATGATATGGCAATGATTGTACATGTTTGGTTGACATATATGAGTTTCATGGTATGGGCTCATTCCTTGATATTTTTCATACTCTATACCGCTCACAAAAGGTTGGTTTTAGATCCATTCCATGTAATCATTCTACCTTACAATGAAACATATACCGATTGTGATTCCGAAACTTATTACCAAACGTGCCCTTATTCTTTAACCACAACTCTTTAGGACATTATTGTCTCATGATCTCATAATTGAGGAAGACCTTTTTCTTCATTAAATGCACTAAGACATCAAAAGTTAAAAAATTGAGCAATACAATTATTCATGCAATATTTATAATTCATTGATGTATAACTAATATATATTTTTAAAACACTCATTTAATGATAAATACAAGTATTAAGATACATAGTACAAGTCATGCAAACCAATTAGTGATACTTTAAAACCCTCTCCAATGAAAACCCTTTTCAATGAAAAATATAATTAAAAGAATACATTTTACTAGGGGTGGAAACGAGCCGAGCCGCTCGTGAAAAGCTCGGGATCGGATCGGTAAAAAACTCGAACGAGCCGAGCTTAAACGAGCTCAAACCCGAGTTCGAGCCTAAATTTGGGCTCGTTTAATAATCGAGCTCGAGCCCGAGTTTTAAAAAGCGCGATGCCCGTCGATGCGATAAGGGTCAAAAAGCCGAGGCGCGAGGCGCCGAGGCGAATGCGCGCGCATCACGTACCCGAGGCGACAATTTATAAAAAAATATTTAAATTATATATAGTGCACAAAACACATTAATAACACATTTAATGTCAAAAGATACCATGCATGTTCATAGTTCACGATTCTATATCACTAAAATCCATAAATAGTCGAAAACTAAGATCAAAAGTCTAATCGTTTATAAGGAATTGGTCAAATTGGACACATATTTTAAAAGTAAAGCCCATGAGACGAAGCCCAATACACATTATTAAGTCCAATTAATAATAAAAAAATAAAAAATAAATAAAAAAGGCCAAAAGTACATGATGCGCAAAAAAGCGCTGATGCGAGCATCAGCTGATGCGTGCCTGATGCGTGTCTGATGCAACAAAGCCTCGCATCGCAACGCATCACGCATCAGGCGCGCCTGATGCGCGCTTTTTTAAACACAGGCCCGAGCTTTATATATAAAGCTCGATTAGGCTCGCGAGCCTAAACGAGCCTTAAAAATATATTCGCATATATATTTTCTATACATATACGAGCTTAAAAAAATAAACGAGCTCGAGCCTAGTGTGATTAACGAGCTTTCGAGCTTTTGTTTCATTCAACATGTTATATAACTTAATAGAGCTCGAGCCTAGCTCGAGCTTTTGAAAAATTTCACGAGCCGAGCTCGAGCCCAAAATATGAGGCTCGAAACGAGCCCGAGCCCGAGCTCAAGCTGTTTATATATAAACGAGCCGAACTCGAGCTCTGGCAGGCTCGAGCTCGGCTCGGCTCGTTTCCACCCCTACATTTTACAAACCTATCAAACTACTAAATTAAAAAAAATAATAATAATAAATACAAATTAAACAAAGTTCATCAAACTTTTGTCATTGTTTATAGTCCTTAAACGAACAAAGTGATCGCTAAAACTATTGCCAAAAAACATACAAATGAAATAAATTATTAATTAAATTACAAAGTACCCGTAAACGCATTGCGCAGAAACCCTGTCGGCTAAAACTTAATGATATATTAGTACTCCGTAATTACTAGTATTTACAGGATAAAAGATTTAAGAAGACACTAGGACTAAACTTTCTCTTTCTTTCCTATTTTATTTTGTTATTTTTTCCCGTATTTACAGGATAAAAGATTTTGTTTCCTATTATTCAATCTAGCCCGTCGATAAAAGCTAAACATTCCCTCTACTTCCTTTATTATTTGTATACGAGTTATATTCTCCTCTCTAATTCCAGTTCTTCGACAATGGCTGATAGAAGGGAGTCCAGGATTATCAAAACTAGTCGCTCAAAGGGAATTCCTGTAGCAGCTCGTAACTTTCGTCTTCATGAATGGGAAGTGTGCGAGATACTTCAAAAAAATATTCAACGCAAGCACGACTTAGTACAATTCCGTTTAAAAGCTTTGCAATACTACAGAAGAATATGCAAGAGACACAAGAAGATATAGCACGCGCAGAGAAGGTTCTCCAAGATTATAAAGAAGAAATAGCAGCCGACGAGTGTGTTGAAAGGGTTTTGAATTGGATGAGGCGCATGATCAAACCAACTAGTATCTTAAGTTAATTTGTTTCCTCATCATCATAGTGTTTTTCGTTGTTCTTTTTAGTATTTTGGGGTTAAGATGAATTGGAGTATTGGCCGATCTTGTAAGGATTTTATTTCAAGTCCGTTATTAGTAGTTGAACTTTTTTGTAAAAAATCTGGTTGTTGCTTGTTTTCGTATTCATATCCGTGAATTGCTATTACTTGTGTTATTGATTCTATTTTTAATTGTTTTGTTAACTTTTCTATATATTTTGTATTCTTACCACTTATTCGCATGTGTTGCTAGACATGATCATCAAGAACCATGTTTATTTTGATGTAAGATGCGTAGAATCTAAAATTCTTTCTATGTTCCATAAATAATGACCGGAATCTTGAAGCAACGTTAGTTCGAAACCGTTTATCAGGTGGCATCCGGTAATTTACTTCCAGAAAAAGTTCAAAAGTCTTGATTTTCAATGGAAAGCCTTATAGTGGCTTAAAACACGTCCATGTCAACGTATCTTGAAATCGATGAATAGCATTGTCAAGTAGCTAAAAGCATTGTCAAGTAGCTAAAACGATGAACTCTTTAGTGCAAGAAGAAGAAAATGTAAAAGATATGCAAGAAACAGTAGTCGTTGAGAGATTAGAAAAGTCGTAAATGATAGTTGCTCCTATTTTCATTGCACTCAACTTGGGTTAAAACATGTGAAAATATCATGAATTGGATTTATATCCGTCCAGGATCCTGGTCGTTTAGTGGACGGGCCATGGGATTAAAAAAAAAAAGAACAATCAGGTTATTATATGAGTTTCAATTCTTTCGCTAAAGTTATGTAATAAAGCATGAATGACGAAATTTGGTCCTTTCAGAAGAGAGTTGGATATACCCGAAAAGTTAAACATTTTGCTCTTAAACCGTCAGGAAATAAATCTATGTTACATATAGATATCACAATCATACGGCTTTACTTGTAAAAAAGGTATAGAGGGTCGGAACTAGTTGATAAGATCCATTTGTATTGAAGTATACATTTAGTGAACTTATAACGGCATTATGTGTATTTCGAAAATTAGATAAATAGGACCTGCTTTATGAATTATCTGATGATGAAGAGGGTCGAGGTGATGATACTGGTGGTATATATGTTTGATCATGAGGAAACAAAACGTTTATGATGATCTATTTGAGTAATAAGGAACCGTGATTTTAACGCAAATGGTATGCTTTCTGATCATGTTCAACACTTTGGTATACGTAAGTATTTAAGAAATGGACAAAAGAATGTTTTCAGGTCAATCCAGCATATCCTCTTGACCCGACCAATTGACCCGTATAAACTAGTCTTAACATTTTCTTAAAATAGCATAGTATGAAATCTTGTTGATAAAACAATAATCAGTAGACATGTAACTGATCATTGCTATTTCATCAGTTTCGAGCCCTACCTCGCCAAGTTAACAGAAAAAAAATTGTGATGAAATTTGGTTTTCGGCAAAGTGAAAACAGTTTAAAAAAAAATTTGGACCATTTCTCGATTTGTGCGTGTCATCCTTGCGCAGGGGCCATGCTAATCTTCTCTGTATCGTTCCAATTTTATCGGATGTCCCCGAAGGGACAAACATAGCCGCTTGGCGACCATACATAAACCAATCATAACTACTTCTTCTGGTCGATGTGGGATAAATGACTTCACAGTATTTGCTCATGGAACAAGGGTTGCAAGTTTTATACAAGCTCTAGCAGAACCAATATTAGTTGCTCATTTTGGAAATCATGCAATGGACTTTGTAGTTAAAAAGCTCGAGAAACATGTGTATGAACAATTGGATATCGAGAAAACAAAGTTCTATTTCATAGTAATTTCCTTTTTAAAGGTTTAATAGATTTGTGTATCTAAGGTGTTCCACCACCAAAGGTTGCGTTTAGTCTCACTTGGGAAAAAGGTTGTCTAAAGAAACTATGAATCTCAGTATTAGCGTATGCAATCTCAGTATTTGACAAAGCAGTAGAGCTACTTGTGATTAGAGTTTCATCCATACACCGTAAGATAATTTGTCAAATCACGTGCAAGGATCGTTTAGCATGTAGAAAGATATCATCTGCATCAAACTGGTAATTTCCACAAGACTATGCAACTGTAAAAGCCATGATAATGTCAAAATAAATTTTTTGAAGGTTAATGCACCAATTATCTCAACAACCATCGAGATGGAGTACGCAACTGTTATACCCGTCGATCAATATAAAAACTTTGGAAGGCAAATACATCAATTACCTCTACAAACAATCTCAAGTGCTAAACTTGCAATACTTAAAGAAGAAATACAGTAACTTAATAAATAAGATGACAAACTAGAAGTACATCTACTCTATTAACACAGGGCATAACCGCATAACCCTATAGTGTTACCACGCTAATATAAGTCGCCATATCCTATCTCCAGTTGCTATCTTCAATAATATACAGATGTGTCATAATGATCATCACTGATTCACCGTTAACTCGTGCCACCTAACTGGCAGATATGTCTTATCCTGTCAAAAGATCAATTACCTGCAACCAAATAAATATGACAAAAGGAATCATATTCTTAATTCATTCACTATTTTCTATAAATAAGGACATACATGAAGATAGGTTTTTTCCTGTTTTTACGTGTTACTAGATAGGCCCGTAACTATCAATGAAAAGAAGTTGCTGCATCATATATAAATCATTGTAAGTAAAATTTTATTTAACACTTTTTGCTCAACTAGTCCATGCCAAAGGCCCCTCTTCGCGTGCACTAAGACACGTAAAGGCCGATTGGTTGGTGGGAGGGACCTTAAAGAGCTAATTGCGCATCTAGGATTCGAAGTGAGACCTCTTTGACCAATAACTAAAGCCTTAGTAAGCTAACTCTATGGGAATCATGTAAATAACAAAGATTAGATACTAAACAATCATTAATAATCCAAGGAACAAACTGGGTCAAGAGGGAAATTATGCAGAGGCAAGAAGCCCAACACTAGAGTTAATTATTTCAGACTTACTTATCAATGGACTATTGTAGGTTATGTATTATCGTGAGAATGTCAAACGGGTAAAATCAAAAGATAAAAGTTAAAAAGAAAATTGGTCAAACGGTCATATGAGCTGAAAGTTGCCCAATGTGTATTTTACTGCATACAAGTTACTTGTAATAGATTGCTTTGGTTAATCATATGTAACAAATTTAAAATTCTATAAGCACTTATTTAAAATGGACAAAAGAATTGTTTCAGATATTCCAACACGGCTTGCTAACCGTAGCCATTTTGACCCGTTACGCCAACCTGCAGAAACCACCATTTTGCTATCTCTGGCCAAAACAATGGTAAAAGCAATCACCTTACTGACCAGTGACCACAAATAATTGAAGAAATCAGCAGCAATATCAGTGCTGATTATGGCTTCCACATGTTCTAGGATAATCTTTGTTAGCTTTAGTTCGTGTACTGCAACGTAACAAAAAGTTATTGAGCTCTCTTTGTATTTCAATTGTTTGTCAATCAGCAGCAATAGTTGGCAAAAGTCATAGTTGCTTAGGGTTATGTGTGTTTGTCAATCATTTGAGTTCAAAGTACTCACAGGTGGGTGTAACTCAAATGATTGATAAACACACGATAACCCTAAGCAACTACGACTTTTGCCAAAGATCCAAACAATAACATCTCCACCCGCGATTATACACAGGCAAAAAAATCAAATAGGGAAGTAAAAGTTACCCTTACCACAAACGGTTGAAGATATCGAATCTTGCCGATCACGGCAACAACGTGTTGTATGAGGAGTATATGCGGCAGGATTACCGGAATTTATCTTACTGCAACGTAATAAAATGCACTTTTCCTCTCCTAGTTACAAATTAATAGCAAACAAAAGCTGAACATTTATACTTTGTTACAATTAGCTTATTTAAAAGCTTAATCTTTTTAGAGAGAAACAGGATTTATATTCAAACACACACCTTCTCAAATAGCGTTATATTTCGCTCACGAGCTTATGATGGTAAAATGACCAAGAAGGGCAGGTCATTTAGGGGGTCTTTGTTTTAGCTTATATATTAGCTTATGATCTTATATGATATAAACCTATATTTTTTGGCTTATGAGGTTATTATGACTTAAGATGAAAAAGAAGTTCATAAACCCGATAATAAGCTGAAAATAAGCCAAAAAAAAAAAAAAAAAAAAAAGTTTATCATATATAAGCCAAAATTATATAAGCTCATATTTGAACCAGAACTAACACCCTTATATAAGCTGATGTGAAGAGCCTATGATAAACAGTTTACTGGGTGTTTGTGTTAGCTTATTTAACGGGCTTATGAGCTTATTGAAAATCTGATAAGCCCATTATAATGGCTTGAAAGCTTATGAAGCTCAATGCGATAAGCTCATAAGCCATTACAAATGAGCTTATAAATTTATCGAATGATTCAATAAGCTCATAAGCCCATCAAATAAGCTAGAACAAACAATATCCGAACTGACAAAGGAACTTATCGCATTTAGAAAACGCAACGAGCTAATAAGAAAAGCCCTCTTAACTACCATAACATTTTTTTAAATTCAAATGAATAAAATAAAAAAACTTATTCCAAGCTGTCCAAAAAAAAGCTCGGGTCATAGTTTAGAGTTCACGTGAATCGCGAAAAGCCGAAAACGATAGAGAAAAAAATTTGGACCATTTCTCGATTTGTGCGTGTCATCCTTGCGCAGGGGCCATGCTAATCTTCTCTGTATCGTTCCAATTTTATCGGATGTCCCCGAAGGGACGAATATAGCCGGTTGGCGACCCTATATAAACATGCAATAAGTTCCTCCTCTGGTCGATGTGGGATGGGAGGTTTGACAGTAATAAGTCACTTTGAACAAAGAATAATGCTAAATTAGAGTTTCATGATGTGTTTTATTTTTTATAAACTACTCTAGTTATTGTTAGCATCGGAGCAGACTGTATGTTTGTGCTTTTGGTTAATCATGTCTCCTAGACGTAGGCAACCACAACCAGCAGTGGCACCCACCAATGCACATGTCAATCCAAGAGAAGAGGTGAATGAATTTAAAGAGGCAAGTCGAGATTCTGACCGAGCGATTGACTCATCTCGAACCTCCCCATGAGGAAGAAGAATTTGAGTTGGATGATGCCTTTGAGAACTCATTTCATAGGCATGTTCGTCATCATGAACAACCTATGCACCGTAGGTAGGAGGCAAGCATCAAGGTTGAATGTCCCGATTTCTCAGGAACTTTGAAAGTTGAGTTTGTCCACTGGAAACACCGTTGAGCGAGTAGGATGTGCCTGAAAACAAAAAGGTTAAGTGGGTGGCCATCAAATTAAAGGGTAGCATGTGCTTGATGGGAACAACTCGAGTTGATGCGAGAACAAAGGGGAAACATAAAATCATAGGTTGGGATAAGATGAAAAAGAAACTCAAAGAGAACTTCCTTCGGACTTCTTAAGCATGAATAGTGGCGATCAAGAATCCAGCTACGCCGCCAATTCTTTTCTTCAAGTCTCCTCTCGCCTTTATCTTAATTCTTTTTTAGTGACAACTTCACACATTGTGCGTTCTTGCTTTTAAACGTGCTTACTGACTCAAACATATGTTGTCCCTGTTTCAGGAAATTGCAATAAGAAAACTGGAGCCAATACTAAGGGAAACGATCAAGAGCATAGCTAATCTTAATGGTTTCCCGCTGTGTTTCAATATTGCAGATTTAGGATATAGCAGATTTACATGTTCTGTATTAGTTTTCATAATCATATTCAACACATTAGTTTCTGTAAGTTTTTATGAAATGGACGAAAGAGTGTTTCAGATCAATTCAGCCCCCCAGCATGTTGACAACTCCAACTGACCCGTATATATTAGTGTAACACTTACTTAATTAAGAACAAGTAAGTGATAACTTGCTATTTCATCAGTTTTCTAGCTTAAATCAACAAGTTATGAAAAAAAATTTGTCTGATGGTACTTGGTTTTCAGGGAGCAAGAAAACGGTTGAGAAATAATTTGTGTGATCTAATATGGTTTTCGACGAGCAAGAAAACGGTCGGGAAAAAAATTTGGACCATTTCTCGATTTGTGCGTGTCATCCTTGCGCAGGGGCCATGCTAATCTTCTCTGTATCGTTCCAATTTTATCGGATGTCCCCGAAGGGACAAACACAGCCGCTTGGCGACCATATATAAACTAGTCATAACGTCTTCTTCTGGTCGATGTGGGATGAATGATTTGACACTATTTACTTACTTGGAACTAAAAAAATACAATTAAATGTCTAAACTTTTAATTTACTGGATACACTTGGATCCATATGACACTGATTATGAAATTGTGAAAGTTTCTGATGAGCCAAACCATGAAAAAAGAGCTGCAAAAATTATACAAGCTCTAGCAGAACCAATATTAGTTGCTCATTTTGGAAATTCTGCAATGAACTTTGTCTTTAGAAAGCTCGAGTAACATGCGGAGGAACAGATGGCTATTTATTTGATAAAAGAAACTAAAACATTTGTGTATCTATGGTGTTTCTTTGCCAAAGGTTGAGCGTTAAGTCCCAATTGGAAAAAAGGTGTGTGTAAACGTGAATGTTTGTTAGTTTGTCGTTCAAGAAAGTAATAACACAGTAATGTCCATTATCTTCTTTAGCGATGTTGGCCTCCTCCAATGGCAACTTTTAGTTCTGTAAACAAAGTGAGGTTGGTACTAAATGTAGCAACTATTTATCTCAACAAAGAAACTATGAATCTCTATATTAGCCTATGCGATTTCTAGTATATGGAGAAGATGTGTGATTGGGATGATTTTATACCCACAAAAACTGCAATATAAAAAGTTAACAATCCAGACTCGGTACACATGAAAATTATTCAACTAGCCAATAATATCCTTGAGAGCAACCTGTAATTCTGACAAAGGCAGTAGAGCTACTTGTGATCAGAGTTTCATTCATACACCGTAAGATAATTTGTCAAATCACCTGCAAGGATCATTTAGCATGTAGAAAGATATCGTCTGCATCAAACTGGTCATTTCCACAAGACTATGCAACTGTAAAAGCCATGATAATGTCAAAATAAATTTTTTGAAGGTTAATGCACCAATTATCTCAACAACCATCGAGATAGAGTACGCAACTGTTATACCCACCGATCAATATAAAAACTTTGGAAGGCAAATACATCAATTACCTCTACAAACAATCTCAAGTGCTAAACTTGTAATACTTAAAGAAGAAATACAGTAACTTAATAAATAAGAACTAGAAGTACATCTACTCTATTAACACATAACCCTATAGTGTTACCACGCTAATATAAGTCGCCATATCCTATCTCGAGTTGCTATCTTCAATAATGTACAGATGTGTCATAAAGATCATCACTGATTCACCGTTAACTCGTGCCACCTAACTGGCAGATATGTCTTATCCTGTCAAAAGATCAATTACCTACAACCAAATAAATATGACATTTCATTCACTATTTTCCAGTGTTGCAAAACAAGGCCTACAAGGCCGATTAATCACCGCCTAGGTGCTACAAGGCCACCAACCTTTCTGATATTTGTAAATCGGTCAAACAAATCAGTCAACGATGGTCAATGACGGTCAACGGTGGTCAAACTTTCCGAAAACCTTCAAATCTTGTCGGAAATACCCAAACTCATCGCACCTTCTCAAATAGCGTTACAATTAGCTTATTTAAAAGCTTAATCTTTTTAGAGAGAAACAGGATTTATATTCAAAACACACCTTCTCAAATAGCGTTGTATTTCGCTCACGAGCTTATGATGGTAAATGACCAAGAAGGGCAGGTCATTTAGGGGGTGTTTGTTTTAGCTTATTTAGCTTATGATCTTATATGATATAAACCTATATTTTTTGGCTTATGAGGTTATTATGACTTAAGATGAAAAAGAAGTTCATAAACCAGACAATGGGCCCCCAAAAAAATAAGCTTATCATATATAAGCCAAAATTATATAAACTGATGTGAAGAGCCTATGATAAATAGCTTACTGGGTGTTTGTGTTAGCTTATTTAATGGGCTTATGAGCTTATTGAAAATTTGATAAGCCCATTATAATGGCTTGAAAGCTTATGAAGCTCAAGCGGATAAGCTCGTAAGCCATTACAAATGAGCTTATAAATTTATCGAATGCTTCAATAAGCTCATAAGCCCATCAAATAAACTAGAACAAACAATATTCAAACTGACAAAGGAACTTATCGCATTTAGAAAACGCAACGAGCTAATAAGAAAAGCCCTCTTAACTACCATAACATTTTCTTTTGCGAAAACGATAGAGAAAAAAATTTGGACCATTTCTCGATTTGTGCGTGTCATCCTTGCGCAGGGGCCATGCTAATCTTCTCTGTATCGTTCCAATTTTATCGGATGTCCCCGAAGGGACGAATATAGCCGGTTGGCGACCCTATATAAACATGCAATAAGTTCCTCCTCTGGTCGATGTGGGATGGGAGGTTTGACAGTAATAAGTCACTTTGAACAAAGAATAATGCTAAATTAGAGTTTCATGATGTGTTTTATTTTTTATAAATTACTCTAGTTATTTTTAGCATCGCGCTGTAATGATGTTGAATTGCTAAAGAACTTATGGTTGGGATTTGGAATGAAATCTGCTAGAGTTTTGTGAGGTCTATGTTTTTATAGAAGTAATTCTCTATTTGCCGTCTATTGTTTGATTTTTTTTCCCATCGCGGCCAAAACATGTGACCTTGTAGTTGTGAATTGGTATATCAATGAGGTCAGCTCTTGCCAAAAAAAAATATTCAAGTTGGACATACTTTGACGATCTAGATACAAATCATACAATTGATTTTTCCGTAGGACTACAGATAGTGTATGTTTGTTGTTGAGTGAATTCGCCGTTCTGGCTAGATAGTGTGTTGTTTGAATTTGCCGTGCTGGTTGTATAGTACGGATATGCTTGCCTATATATGATGTGTTGTGTTGTAATGGTTATAGGAGTATTTCATTAATTAATTGAAAAAATATATTTGTACTATGTTGCAATGGATATCAGCAAATTTCCTTGAACTTTCAAAAGTACACTTCAAAATGGGTGAGGTGGTGGAAATATTTATGTACTTATTTCATATAATTCCTTGTTAGTTTCTTTTATAGGATCCGATTTTGGATTTTATTACCTTTTCTTTTTATGTGTTGTCATAATAGAAAAATTATAAACTGTATTGTGTACTCATTTTTGGATATGTTTACTCCTTAGATGGTGTTTGCGTAAATAGGTTGATTTGGGTTTATTGTATCTCTAACGGGTCAAGTCGGTGAAGTTACATGATTTAGCTACAATGGAGATCGGGTTAAAAGTTGATCAAGGTGTATATAAATGGAGATACTGTAAGATGCTTTTGGCTGTATCATGTAGTAGAATAGCAAAACGGTTGGGTTGAACGGGCTGTGTTACAGGTCAAAATGGGTTTGCATCAAAAGGAGTATAATTTCTTTTGGGGGTCGTAACGGGTTTATCTTGACCCATTTACCAGTTATATGCTAATTATATTGATTTTTACCACTGGAAAGGAAACGCAGCCCATATCGACCCATCCATAAGCAATTGGTCGAATTTGCCACCTCAATCATGTATTTGTTGGTGGTTTACAAGTTTCCAACTGAAATAGTTGCTATTTCATCCATCACACTATTTGAATTCTATTCCAACTACCAAGGAGTAGAAACTAAACTCTATTAGAGGAAGTTATAGTTTTCTAAAAAGCAGATCAACATGTAAAAAATGATTACAAAAAAGTTACTGAATATATTAGTAATAAATATGATTTTAGTATACTATGGCGTATGAGGTTTCATGCATTAATATTGTTTGCCAAACATGCCCAAAGTAAATATAAAGCCTTGGGGGAGATCTCAATCTGGCCAAGAGCATATACAAAACCACATTAGTGACAACGTAGATTGTGTGAGTAAATTGTACCCCCCCCCCAACCCCAATGCGTTATGCGTTATGACCCCACCACTTATCCTTCACCTTTTGTGAGAACTTGAGTGGTCTGTGTTGTGGAATAATCGCGATAATATCCCACCGATTAGGTAAAGAGTGTGAATCTTTCAACACCACAACTATACC
Source organism: Chrysanthemum makinoi (assembly GCA_910596185.1). Taxonomy (NCBI): domain Eukaryota; kingdom Viridiplantae; phylum Streptophyta; class Magnoliopsida; order Asterales; family Asteraceae; genus Chrysanthemum; species Chrysanthemum makinoi. The sequence goes on from OU343224.1 coordinate 166,696,679, forward strand.
CCAAACTAGCTTATTGAAAATTATACATTATGAAAGAAACCAAGAATGAAACACCAAACTTTCTTATATATTTCTTATAGAAACATATTACAAACTAGAACAAGAAAGAGAGCTAATTTCGAACTACACAACAAGAAGTGCTTGTGTGTTTTTTGGTGTGTCTTGCTTCTAAGGAATTAGCTCTATTTATAGGCTCAAAAAACCATCTCAAGTTGCACATCAACTTGAAAAAATCAGCAACTTGCATATTCTCTTAATCTTCCATATCTTGCTAAAGATTTGATATATTTATTAAGATTTCATCAACTTGCATTGATTCATTGAATGTTACCCTTTATTCATATATGAGCCATATTCAACAAATCTCCACCTTGGCTCATAAACTATCGTTGGTGGAGTCTTCAAACCAATCCTCAACTTTTCACTACATTGATCAAGTCCAAATAGTAACTGAACTTGATCCCAGCTAATACTTTAGTCAGCATATCTGCGGGATTCTTAGAAGTATGGATCTTCTGGATTGTGACTCCACCTTCTTCCAGTATCTCTCGTATGAAATGATACCGAACATCAATGTGCTTCGTCCTTGCGTGATAAACTTGATTCTTCGCTAAGTAAATTGCACTCTGACTATCAGAATGCATCGTGACAAATTTCTGATTGATTCCAAGATCACCGAGCAACCCTTGAAGCCAAATTGCCTCCTTTACAGCCTCTGTAATCGCCATATACTCTGCTTCCGTAGTTGACAAAGCAGTAGTTGACTGTAAGGTTGACTTCCAACTAATTGGAGCTTTTGCCAGAGTAAAAACATAGCCTGTAGTAGATCTTCCCTTGTCTAAATCTCCAAAGATAGTCAGAATCGCAATATCCCACTACCCACTGACTACTTCCATGCTCAAATACTAACCCTACATCGACCGTGTTATGGATGTACCGTAATATCCATTTCACACCTTGCCAATGTCCTTTTCTAGGGTTATGCATATACCTGCTCACCATCCTAACAGCATGACTAATATCTAGTCGAGTACATATCATATCATACATTAAGCTACCGAAAACATTTGCATAAGGCACTTTCTCCATGTATGCCCTCTCTGCATCATTTTTCGGTGACATAGCAGCACTGATCTTAAATTGAGAAGCGAGTGGAGTACTAACTCGTTTTGTTTGCTTGTCAAACCTAAAACGCTTTAGAATCCTTCTCAGATATTGTTTTTGAGTCAAACAGAGCTTCCTCAATTTTCTGTCTCTGACTATCTCCATGCCGAGAATCATCATTGCTTCACCAAGATCCTTCAACTCAAATTTGGTTTTCAACCGAATCTTTAACTTTTCAATCTCGTCTAGACTTTGAGAAGCTATCAACATATCATCTACATATAGAAGAAGATATATGAAGGACCCATCTTGTAGCCTTTTCAAATAAACACAATGGTCGTATTTGCTTCTTGTGTACTTTGACTCCATCATAAACTTATCAAATCGTTTGTACCACTGCCTTGAGGATTGCTTCAATCCGTACAACGATTTATGAAGCTTACATACCTCATGCTCTTTTCCAGCAACTTTGAATCCTTCTGGCTGAACCATATAGATTTCCTCTTCCAAGTCTTCATTTAGAAATGCAGTCTTCACATCCATCTGAACTAGTTCCAAATCCAACTGTGCTACCAAAGCCAACAAAATTCTAATAGAGGAATGCTTTACCACTGGAGAAAAAACTTCATTATAATCAATTTCCTCTTTCTGAGCGTAGCCTTTAGCTACCAATCTTGCTTTGTAGCGAACATCATTCTGGCTAGGAAATCCTTCTTTCTTTGCATACACCCATTTGCATCCAATTTCCTTCTTCCCTTTTGGGAGGTTGGTTAACTCCCATGTCTGATTCTTCTCAAGAGACTGCATTTCCTCGCTCATGGCAATCCTCCACTTCTCGCTCTCTGAGTCTCGAACCGCTTCAGAGTAAGTAGTAGGAACATCATCAGCTGCAATTGAAGATGCACAAGCCACCATATCATTAAGGTGAGCAGGCCTTTTAGTGTTTCTTTTGGGCTTGCTGGTAGCAATTGATTCATATTGTTGCTGTGGAGGTTCTTCGGTTTGAACCTCCTCTTCTTCATAATCTCCTTCTACCATAGGAGAATCATCAACTGTTTCTCCATCATCTGGTACAATTGTTCTTTCAAACTCCACCTTTTTGGGAGTTCCATCTAACTGCTTAGCATTCACCTTCTTCAACATGGTAGATTCATTAAAAGTAACATCCCTGCTAAAGATCGTCTTCTTCGTCTTTGGACACCATAGACGATAGCCTTTGATTCCAGAGGTAATCCTCATGAATAATGCTTTCTTTGCTCTGGGATCCAACTTTGATTCCTTCACATGATAATATGCAGCAGAACCAAACACATGCAAGGAATCATAATCAGAGTGTGTTTTCCATACAATTTCTCAAATGGTGTTTTCCCATCAATAGCAGTAGATGGCAAACGATTAACGAGGTGACACGCATACGCCACCTTCAAAATTCTTTACCCAACCCAACATTGGATAACATACACCGAACTTTCTCCAAAGAAAGTTCGGTTCATGCGTCGCCACCCGTTGTTGTGGTGTATGCCTGACAGTGAAGTGTCTGACAATGCCTTCGTCTTCACAAAATTTTGTGAATTGATCATTTTATACTCTCTGCCGTTATCTGTTTGAAGATGTTTGATCTTTCTGCACGTCTGAGTTTCCTTCATCTTTTTCCACTTGATGAACACTCCTAGCACTTCATCCTTTGTCTTCAACGTGTATACCCAAACTCTTCGAGAAAAGTCATCAACAAAGGTCACATAGTAGTGTCTCCCTCCTAAAGATCTTGTCTTCGAGGGACCCCATACGTCAGAGTGGACATAATCCAAGATGCTTAGCGTCTTGTGGATAGCAGTCCCAAATTTCACCCTTGTCGTATTCCCGTTGATGCAATGCTCACAGAGATGCAACTTACAGGAACTCACTCCTTTCAATAATCCTTGATTTATGAGCAAATTCAAGGATTTTTCTCCTGCATGTCCTAAGTGCATATGCCATAGCTTCACAGCTTCTGAATTTCTATCACCATTGGTAACAGCTGCTACAGTTCCAACAATTGTTCTACCCTTGTAGTGATACGTGTTATTTATTTTACGAATACCCTTCATTACTACAAGTACGCGAGAGATGATCTTCATAAACCCATCCTTTGCTCTTACTTCGAATCCTTTAGATTTTAAGGTACCGACAAAAATGAGATTCTTTTTCAACTTTGGCGAATAACGAACACCTTTCAAGGTTACAATTATTCCGTCTTCATTCTGCAATCGAACAGAACCAATCCCATGTGTAGTGAGGGGAGTTTCGTCTGCCATATAAACAACTTCATCATGTTCTTCAAAATTACTAAGCCACTCTTGATGTGGTGTAATATGATGGCTACATGTGGAATCTAATAGCCATACATCATAAGCATTCTTTGTTGACGATGTTGCAAGTGAGAGATCTGATTCCTCATCATCACACTTGGTGACATTCGCTTCTGCTACAACTTTCCCTTTGTAATGATTGTCCTTGGTTTTCAACTTTGGACAATCTCTCTTCCAATGGCCTTTTTCATGACAAAAGGCACATTCATCTTTGCTTAGTCTTTGCCTCTACTTGGATCTCCATCTCTTATCGGTGCCCTTATTCTGCGAACGACCTCTGACCAGCAAAACCTCTGCGTCTCCACTTGATCTAATCTGCTTGTTCTTCCTTCTCAGTTCTTTACTATACAAGGCGACACAAACTTCACTAAGAGACACATCGTCCTTTCCATTAAGTAGAGTTGTTTCAAGCAACTCGTACTCCTCCGGAAGCGATCCCAACAATATCAATGCTAGATCCTGGTCTTTGAACACCTCATCCATATTCATCAAATCGGTTACCACGGTTAAAACGGTAATGTGATCATTCATAGCGGTACCGGGTACATAAGTGAAGCGAAAGAGTCGCTTCTTCATAAAGAGCTTATTCTGACAATTTTTCTTCAGAAATTTCTCTTCCAACGCCACCCACAGTTTATAGGCGGATGTTTCTTTTGAGAAAACATATCGTTTCTCTCTCGAAAGACATGAACGAACCGTACCACAAGCTAACCGATTGATGGTTAACCAATTCCTCTCTTCTACATCCTCTGGTTTACTTTCTTCAACGGCAATGTCTAGACCTTGCTGAAAAAGAACGTCTAGAACCTCACTTTGCCACATACTGAAATGGCCTGTGCCATCAAAAACCTCCACCGCCAATCTTGCATTCGTCAAGTGTTAGGAATTAGAAAATTCCATAGTGAAGAGTCGGTCACCCCAAGCATTATCTAGCATAAGTTAGCTCGTAGATTTGTCGTTAGTTACGTTATTTAGCAGTTTATTTGTTAGTTTGTAGCGTAGTTTAGTTTAGAGCAACACCGTGGAGGAAGGACGGGTCTTTACCCACTGTATGTGATGCGTGCCAAACAATCAAGCTAAATCACTCAAGCCTGCCACTTGTGAATGGCAGACCGTAATCAGCTTAAAACTGCTTAAGCACGAACTCAATGAAGATCAGAGGAGTATAGTGTTTCCCCGGGTCGTTATGTCCCAGCGAGCTATGCAATGGATTATCAAACGTATAGTGATCGGGAGATTTGAACGGAAAAGGAGATTGTGAATTATTATAACTACAGGAAAAACCAACAAATTACAACGGCTTAAATGCAAATTAAGGAAATTAAAAAGATAAAAACTATTAAATAAACGCTATCACTATATTTAAAATTGATGAACGTTTAAAATTTGAAATTTAAAACTTACGTTCAAATTAAAATTACGTAAACGTACAAAATAAAAAGTGAGATCTAAGAAATAAAAGTCCTAAAAATATGAAAAATACATTTTTACAAACCTAATGATGAAAGAAAATTTATAGAAAAAGAAAATTATTTTTATAACTAATTAACTAATTATTATTAATTAAAAACTAATTTTAACTATTAAATAATTATCTAAAATACAAGATAATATGAAACAAAGCTAGAAAAATAAAATTAAGACTTCGAAAAATCTAAAATATCAAAATAGAATTTTCAAAACTATTTTTGACTTTTTCTGATTATTTTTGTATTTTTTATGAATTAAAAACTATTAAAAACTAATTAAATTATTTAAAAAAACAAATTTAACTAAGAAAAATTTGGAAAAATATTTTTTTGTCTTTTTATATTTATCTTAACTTAAGAAAAATGAAAAATTATTTTTTGAAGCTTTTCTTAATTATTTGTATTAAATGGTATTTAAAAATGCTTAAAAACTAATTTAAATTAAGAAAAATAGCAAACAAGCTAGGAAAAATCTGAAAATTTCAGGAAAAGTCTAAAATTATATTAGGAAGCTAGGAAAAATGGAAAAACATGGGGTTGTGTGTAGAAAAATGGAACTGATGTGGAAGTGCTTATTGAAATAAGCACTTGAATAAGCAAATGGAATCCAAAGGCTACCAAACTGATACACAAGCTATAATAAGCTAAGAGAACTAAAATGGAACAAGTTTTAGCTAACCCAAACCATTGATTTGCAAGATTAACAGGTTTAGAGACTTGAGATCATAAGCACAAAAGCATTTTGGCACCAACATAGGATAAGAAAATAAGCACTAGAATAAGCAGGAAACTAAAAAGCAAGTGTTGGGACTTAAAGAAGACCTGGTTGACTATCTATAAGCCAAACACCGGACCCTATTGAACTCAAATAAGCTCTACACAAGCTCGCAAATCCTGCCAAGCCCTGTAGTCAACAGCCCTGCACAGGCACTTAGCACCAATTTGACAAGCTCCTTTGAAGCTTCTATAAAATTCACAAAAATGCAATAAAATGGAGATAAGCAAATAGACCAAGTAGGACTTTTAAAAATCACAAGTTTCATTTAGATTGACTCAGAAGTGAGTTCATGAAAAATCACTTCAGATGAGCTCAAAATGGATTTTGCAAACTTTGACTTTTTAAGCAAAACTGAAAAGTTGACTTATTTGAAGTTTGATCTTGATTTAAGGACTGAGAATGATGTAAATGTATGAAATAAAGCTACTACAACCTAACTCTATGGATTTAACACACAAAATGAGCTTATGATCTTGTAAAAATTCCAACACAACCGATTAAGACAGATAATGAAAAGTTTGACTTGAGTGGTTGCAGGCACAAAATTGAAACAGCTATGAGATCAATAGGACTAAACAAGCATGACCCAACATATTACTACCACTGCACTAGCCTACAACACAAATAATACAGCTAAACCAAACATCACTTTAAGGACTGAAATGCAAACTTCACAAAGTTAACTACTAATCTAGCATACATCACTGATCAAACTGAGTATGAATGGCCTAAATACAACTGGACAAACACATTTGAGCAACTTATAACCACGATATAAGTACAAACAGAAAATGCAAAATTGAAATGAAACTGAAAATGAGTAATCTTACTCACATGTGTCCAATGGTTGCAGGATAGAACCAAACCCAAGATTACTCTAACCTAGTCTAATCTAGCCCAAAATCATCACTGAATCAACCCATATCATCACCAAATCCATTCTTAGCCAGTTTTGACTTTGGTTGACCATGAGACAATTTTACTTGAAAATGAAATATAAGTTTGCAAAAAGCTATGATAAGCTTAAAGAAGCTTATTTAAGCTAACACAAAGCTACTTGGAAGCTTTAATACAAGAATTTGAAAATAGCTTTTTCAACAGTTAACTAAAAACTTGGAACTTAAACCAAACTTGCAATTGATTCTCAAAAATACAATACAATGATATTTTAACTAAAAGATGATACAAATAAACTGAAAACTACAATATTTAGGCTAAAACTAGACCATTAATTTAAAAACGACATTTAAGAAAAATTAAAAACTAACTAACTCCTCTTCATAGCTTCTTTCTTCCTCTTTTATAGCTCTAAGTGTTTCTCTCACTTCCTCGAATATCCCACCATTCTTTAGGACCCTTAGATGTCTTAGAGTTGATCTTGGCCATTGAGCATTTTTGGCGGGAAATGAAGATTTGGCAGTTGAGGTTGAGTGAGGGGGGGGGGGAGATGCATTAAATGCTCTCTTGGATGTTAGTTGAGGTGGGGGAACAAGTTTGAGTGGATGGTGAGGAGGGGGGATGGGGTATTGCTTGGTTTCGAGAAGCAGTGAAGGAGAGACTTTGGCGGGTTTTGTGGGATTTGACCAGGATTTTGACAAGAGTTAATAATAAAGGGGTCCAAAATTCCATTTGACAGGGTCCAAGGTATTATGACCAGGCCAAAAAGGTTAAATGACAAGGACTATTGTTGCAAATTCTGAAAATACAAGGGACCTAAACTGCCAATTCTGAAAAGTTGCTTCAAGGGTTGAAAGTGACAATCTCAAAAAGTGCAAGGACCAATCTTGCCATTTTCCAATTTTCCAGGGGCTAATTTTGCCAATTTTCAAACTTGAAGGACCATTCTTGTAATTTTCTCAAACTTTTGACATTTTTCACCAAAGGACTAAATTTGACAACTTATGATTTAAAAAGGACCTTTGGTGATTTTTCTCTTGAAATTTTGACTCAGGGACTATTTTTGACAACTTTTAAAACTTGGGGGACTGAAACTGCCAATTATGCAAACTTTGCTCATTTTTCATCTGATTTTAAACATTTTGCATCTAAAACATATAAAATGCAATTTTGGAATATTTTCAGTATTTTGATGCATTTCGAGCATTTTAGACGTTTTGCAGTTCAGATTGACCAAAAATGATGAGTATTTACACACTCATCAATCCCCCACACTAAACTATTGCTAGTCCCTAGCAATCTTTTGAGAAAAACTTAATGGATTTGCATCTCTTTACCAAAAGCCATTACTTCTGGAGTAGCCAAATGTTTCAGTTCAAGTAAGAACCATGGTACACCGATAACCATGTGATTTTGAGCAAACCACCGACTTTCAACGGATTTGATTTTGTCTTTACCGAAGCCGTTTGCTCTGGTCTAGCCAACTCTTAGATAAATTATCAATATTATCTTTGGTGAGCTGATTACCAATTATGGTTTTTCCACTGCCTTTACCACAAGCCATAATCTTGCGGGCTAGCCAACTCTTCACTTTTTAGGATATGGTGGGCTGAATACCATACAATTTTGGGCAAATTGCAAGCCGTCAACGGATTTGAGATATCTTTACCAAGAGCCGTTTGCTCTTGGATTAGCCAATCCTTTTGTTTATTAGACAAGGCGGATTGATAACCAAATGAGTAAGTGTAAAACACTTACTCCAAAAAAAAAAATTTTGGCCAAAACGGGGGAATTGGTATAATTATATAATAAAATTCGTGAGAATTCCCCCCACACTTAGAAATGAATATTGCCCTCAATATTCAAAGTACCGGCGGTTATGCCGAAACAAAGAACGTAAAAGGGAAATACTACGGCCATTATTTAGAAAGATTTTTTTTTTTTTTAATACAACATGTGGGGCAACCCCCCCCCCCACACTAGGGTGGTAGAAAATAGAAAGAAGACAGAAATATGGGTGAAAACCCATATGGCATGCTAATGTTTTTGATTCCCGAGTCGCTAGCTTGACTCGACCCCGAATTAATTTGTTCATGGGGAAGTAAGTGGAATAGACAATCTCCATCGGACTTTCATTCAAGATGTTTGGACAAACATTTGAAGCACGTGAAAGTTCCACACCGATGAGATATACATAGAACCGGCTCAAAATGATAAATGAAAATGCCGGGGTCAAAGATAGTGTCCTCACTCCCGAACGAGTGAAGAAGAGAGGAAGTCACCGGGTAGGTGAAGAAAAGAAGGAAAATCATGATGACGATCATGATAAGATCTTCTTCCTCGGGATCAAGTGCGATTGCACTCGTTTGGATTTTATTGGTTGAGCTCTTTGGTTTGGACAAAGACACCTCGGGAGGAGGGTTGGAAAATTTGTCATAGAAATACAAACTCTCATGATTGAAAACTTTTCCTCCCGATCATGATTTTTGCCATCCAAGCGATCATACTCCCGCGGAGTCATGATATGAGTGAGTTCATCGGCGAACTCCTCATGAAGAGAATCATTCACATGATGTGAATTTGTGAACTCTTGTTCCATTGTGGACTCATCACTATCCTCAATCTGAGTATCAAAGAGTGGATTATCAGAAATTAAAGTGAATTCAGAGTCGAATTCAAATAGAGGATTGGTGAAAGTAGTTTTGAATGTTTCGAACGAGTGATCAACATTCTCTATCAGATTGTTGGGATAAGAAGTGAGTGAACGATCATTATCAAGGAGACTTTCGCTCCTAGATTGGCTTCAAATCAAAGAGTGGATTGATGTGAGTGAGTTCACGGAGAACTCCTCAAGAAGATGATCAAGCATCGATTGTGGAAGTAATGCCTCAACATACTCGATGTTTCCAAAGGAAGCACAATCATCGCTAAAATCGGAGAAAGTTTCCAAATGATCATTTGAACACTCAAGAGGGAAAGAGAATCACACATATGCTCGAAGTTCCCTGTGACTCTCTTGGGATTGGGACAAGGTCCTCAACACTAGACTTTATGAATTCGTCCGATTCCTTTTCAGAAACAGTGTCAAGATGCTCATCCCCCATAATAAGAGAGTGAGTGGGAGCTTCGGGTGTGATAGCAGTTGTTTGAGATGCAATCTCAACTGCTGGGATATCAACTGACTGAGGAGGTTGAGAAATATTATTTCTAAAAGGATAAAACCCCTCCTCGTCATCATCATATAGAGCTGCCTTAAGAAATTGGGAACGCCTTAGAGCTGCATGCTCTAGGGCTAATAATTCTTCCCTTGATTGGCGGGCCTCTCGCTCTTCGACTAGCAATTCTCCAATGGTTTTCTCACCACTCACTTGATTCTTAAGGTTTTGAATTATATCATCAAGTTTTTCATTGTGGTTTCCAAATCTTGGGAATTTTCTTTTAGGCAACGGTTCGGTGGAGTTTGAACCGTATGGTGCTGTGGAGGTTGGAAATTGTCAAAACCGGAAGTATAGCAATTTTGATTCCATGGTTGACATTGAAAATTATCGTGAGGACCTCCACAATTCTCACAACAAAGAAACTGATGTGGCCGTGAGTCGTATGTGCTGGAGTCATAATTGTTATCGAACCCGCCCATAGACAAGCGTGTTTCCCGATTGACAATCGAAGCGTAGTGTGAACCACCATACATCACAACAAGAAACCTGTTGAGTCCGGACTGGTGAATCATATGGATTTTGGTTATAACCAAAGTTCTGAGCATCACCGGAAAACTGTTCATAGACAAACGTGTTTCCGGATTGACACTCAAATCCTTGGTGAGGACCTCCACAATATTCACAACAAGAATGTTGATTATATGAAGATAAGTCGGGCTGTGGTGGGTAATTGGAAAAGTTTGAAGGGTCGTTAAATGAGTTCGGATTAGGATCATAATCAAATGAATTCCTCGAACCACAAAACAAACAACTCCGTTATGGATATCATTACCACATTGTACACAAGTACACCAACGCAGTGGTAAACCAAAAAGAGGCTCACCACAACCGACACAAGGAATAAACGATTGCATTTGAGAGTAATGAGAAAGAATCGGTTCATTCAAAGTATCAACAAAACCAACATGATGATCCGAATGACTATCAAGTCTCGAAGAACAATTTGAAAAATCAGGAGGTGGGACAAGTGGTGTGCTCTGAGAGCTAGCAATTTCCACCACTTCCGTTATGGTCTCCGGTTCTTGAATGGGTTCATCGGGTTGTGGCGGATGGTCGGAAAAACTTGGAGAATCATCGAGAGTTATCGATAATTCGCACCAATAACAATATTTGCTTGCACCCATCCTTCTACATCGCTTGCATAAACAATCCGATTCGACAATCGAGTGATCCTCTTCCATACGGCTGTTGCAGTGGAAACAACGAGGATAATCGATCGTCGCCATGAGAATTAAACATGTAGAGGGTTAAAGAAATAGAATTAAACGGTTTTGAGGTTAAAGAAGAGTAGAATCAAATGGTACGAGGAGGTAAGAGAAATAGAATCATACGGATAAGAGGAATGAGAAGAGTATTTTTGTATTTTTGGATAAGAAAATATAAACATATACAGATGGATGGTATGAACAAAGAGTGAATATCCAAATCACTAATCTGCTAAACGAAAGATAATCAGCCCCCTGGCTGGCGACAAAATTTGATGCGTGCCAAACAATCAAGCTAAATCACTCAAGCTCGCCACTTGTGAATGGCGGGCATCGTAATCGCCTTAAAACCGCTAAGCACGAACTCAATGAAGATCGAGGAGTATAGTGTTTCCCGGTCGTTATGTCCCAAATGAGCTATGCAATGGATTATCAAACGTATAGTGATCGGGAGATTTGAACGGAAAAGGAGATTGTGAATTATTATAACTACAGGAAAAGCCAACAAATTACAACGGCTTAAATGCAAATTAAGGAAATTAAAAAGATAAAAACTATTAAATAAACGCTATCACTATATTTAAAATTGATGAACGTTTAAAATTTGAAATTTAAAACTTACGTTTAAAATAAAATTACGTAAACGTACAAAATAAAAAGTGAGATCTAAGAAATAAAAGTCCTAAAAATATGAAAAATACATTTTTACAAACCTAATGATGAAAGAAAATTTATAGAAAAAGAAAATTATTTTTATAACTAATTAACTAATTATTATTAATTAAAAACTAATTTTAACTATTAAATAATTATCTAAAATACAAGATAATATGAAACAAAGCTAGAAAAATAAAATTAAGACTTCGAAAAATCTAAAATATCAAAATAGAATTTTCAAAACTATTTTTGACTTTTTCTGATTATTTTTGTATTTTTTATGAATTAAAAACTATTAAAAACTAATTAAATTATTTAAAAATACAAATTTAACTAAGAAAAATTTGGAAAAATATTTTTTTGTCTTTTTATATTTATCTTAACTTAAGAAAAATGAAAAATTAATTTTTTGAAGCTTTTCTTAATTATTTGTATTAAATGGTATTTAAAAATGCTTAAAAACTAATTTAAATTAAGAAAAATAGCAAACAAGCTAGGAAAAATCTGAAAATTTCAGGAAAAGTCTAAAATTATATTAGGAAGCTAGGAAAAATGGAAAAACATGGGGTTGTGTGTAGAAAAATGGAACTGATGTGGAAGTGCTTATTGAAATAAGCACTTGAATAAGCAAATGGAATCCAAAGGCTACCAAACTGATACACAAGCTATAATAAGCTAAGAGAACTAAAATGGAACAAGTTTTAGCTAACCCAAACCATTGATTTGCAAGATTAACAGGTTTAGAGACTTGAGATCATAAGCACAAAATGATTTTGGCACCAACATGGGACAAGAAAATAAGCACTAGAATAAGCAGGAAACTAAAAAGCAAGTGTTGGGACTTAAAGAAGACCTGGTTGACTATCTATAAGCCAAACACCAGACCCTATTGAACTCAAATAAGCTCTACACAAGCTCTGCAAATCCCGCCAAGCCCAGTAGTCCAATGCCGCAGGGCACTTAGCACCAATTTGACAAGCTCCTTTGAAGCTTCTATAAAATTCACAAAAATGCAATAAAATGGAGATAAGCAAATAGACCAGTAGGACTTTTAAAAACCACAAGTTTCATTTAGATTGACTCAGAAGTGAGTTCATGAAAAATCACTTCAGATGAGCTCAAAATGGATTTTGCAAACTTTGACTTTTTAAGCAAAAGCGAAAAGTTGACTTATTTGAACTTTGATCTTGATTTAAGGACTGAGAATGATGTAAATGTATGAAATAAAGCTACTACAACCTAACTCTATGGATTTAACACACAAAATGAGCTTATGATCTTGTAAAAATTCCAACAGCACAACCGATTAAGACAGATAATGAAAAGTTTGACTTGAGTGGTTGCAGGCACAAAATTGAAACGGCTATGAGATCAATAGGACTAAACAAGCATGACCCAACAGATTACTACCACTGCACTAGCCTACAACACAAATAATACAGCTAAACCAAACATCACTTTAAGGACTGAAATGCAAACTTCACAAAGTTAACTACTAATCTAGCATACATCAGCGATCAAACCGAGTATGAATGGCCTAAATACAACCGACAAACACATTTGAGCGACTTATAACCACGTATATAAGTACAAACGAAAATGCAAAATTGAAATGAAACTGAAAATGAGTAATCTTACTCACATGTGTCCAGCTGGTTGCAGGATAGAACCAAACCCAAGATTACTCTAACCTAGTCTAATCTAGCCCAAAATCATCACTGGATCAACCCATATCATCACCAAATCCATTCTTGGCCAGTTTTGACTTTTGTTGACCATGAGACAATTTTACTTGAAAATGAAATATAAGTTTGCAAAAAGCTATGATAAGCTTAAAGAAGCTTATTTAAGCTAACACAAAGCTACTTGGAAGCTTTAATACAAGAATTTGAAAATAGCTTTTTCAACAGTTAACTAAAAACTTGGAACTTAAACCAAACTTGCAATTGATTCTCAAAAATACAATACAATGATATTTTAACTAAAAGATGATACAAATAAACTGAAAACTACAATATTTAGGCTAAAACTAGACCATTAATTTAAAAACGACATTTAAGAAAAATTAGAAACTAACTAACTCCTCTTCATAGCTTCTTTCTTCCTCTTTTATAGCTCTAAGTGTTTCTCTCACTTCCCTCAGAATATCCCACCATTCTTTAGGACCCTTGGATGTCTTAGAGTTGATCTTGGCCATTGAGCATTTTTGGCGGGAAATGAAGATTTGGCAGTTGAGGTTGAGTGAGGGGGGGGGGGAGATGCATTAAATGCTCTCTTGGATGTTAGTTGAGGTGGGGGAACAAGTTTGAGTGGATGGTGAGGAGGGGGTTGGGGTATTGCTTGGTTTCAGAGAAGCAGGTGAAGGAGAGACTTTGGCGGGTTTTGTGGGATTTGACCAGGATTTTGACCAGAGTTAATAATAAAGGGGGTCCAAAATTCCATTTGACAGGGGTCCAAGGTATTATGACCAGCCAAAAGGTTAAATGACAAGGACTATTGTTGCAAATTCTGAAAATACAAGGGACCTAAACTGCCAATTCTGAAAATTTGCTTCAAGGGTTGAAAGTGACAATCTCAAAAAGTGCAAGGACCAATCTTGCCATTTTCCAATTTTCCAAGGGCTAATTTTGCCAATTTTCAAACTTGAAGGACCATTCTTGTAATTTTCTCAAACTTTTGACATTTTTCACCAAAGGACTAAATTTGACAACTTATGATTTAAAAAGGACCTTTGGTGATTTTTCTTTTGAAATTTTGACTCAGGGACTATTTTTGACAACTTTTAAAACTTGGGGGACTGAAACTGCCAATTATGCAAACTTTGCTCATTTTTCATCTGATTTTAAACATTTTGCATCTAAAACATATAAAATGCAATTTTGGAATATTTTCAGTATTTTGATGCATTTCTGAGCATTTTTAGACGTTTTGCAGTTCAGATTTGACTAAAAATGATGAGTATTTACACACTCATCAGTATGCCTGATCCACAGGCCGATAGGAGGTCGTGTATTGTGTAACTATAAATGCCCCTTCCATCCATGGAAGGGGTGGTGCTTCTTCATTAATCTAACCTTTCCTTTGTGTAAACCTCTAGCAAGAACACCATCTCTCTACTTTCTCTCTCTAAAATGGTAAACATGTATTTTGATCATCCAAGACCACCCGAATCATCAACACAATAATATTTGGATCCTAACAATTGGTACCAGAGCCAAGGTTATTGTGTTGTGTTGATTTTTTGTGGTTTTGATACATGTTTGTAAACTGTTTTGTGTACTTTTGTTGGTCGGATAATATGTTTTTGGGTAAACTGTTTGTGTCTTGAAACTTATGGTTTATTGGTTAAAACAAATTTATATTGTCACGTGGTTTTTTTTTTCTTGTCAACAGCTGATGCTTTGTGTTTTTTTTGTCCAAACTGTCAAGTTAATATCATTATCCTTTTGTGACAATTTCTTGTACCAAAAGTGAAGCTCATGGGTTTTCTTGAAACGGTCATTTTAGAGGTCAAAATGGGTCAAAAAGTTGCAACTTTTTAATGTTTTTCTGGGTTAATATTAAGATGGTCGGAAATATTAGTCGGAAAACTCATCAGTAAACATAAAAAATCTTGCTAGCGACTTGTCAAAACTGTCCAGATGCAATGTATTTTACCTAGCGACTTGTCTTTACAAGTCGTAGCGACTTGGTCTAGCGACTTAGTCGTAGCGACTTGGTCCTAGCGACTTGGTCCTAGCGACTTGGTCTAGCGACTTGGTCGTAGCGACTTGTCATTGTGACCTTTTGACTGATGCAACATGACAGAAAAAGATGAAGATGAAAAGTAATGACTATGACCAACAAAAGACCTCGTCCACAAGACCTTTCACCAAATACCAAAATCATCACAGATCCAAAAACAACCCGTCCCAGATTCGACCATATCCTAGTCCTAATCACACCATTCCAATCAACTGTCCACAAAAAAAACCCATCTCATTCCCACCTTCGTACTCCAAATAATAACATAAACGAAAAAGAAAAAAAAGGGGATCTCAGTTCATAGACTTGTTCAAATCTTTCAAAGACTTCCAAGTTATTCAAACCATCATAGATCAAATGTATTTGATGACTCAAGCTTCAATTGCTATTCGAACTTAAAAGAATAAGAGCAATAACAATTTCGTTAGTCTCTTTTCTTGGGTTCGTTATATAACAACACAACAAATAATCAAACCTACCCGAGACCCACAATCGGATCTTGGAGAACTCTTCTTGATTCGGCCTGTATTGAAAACGTTCACATCATGGTTCGGTTATTTGTTGGTGGTTGCTTTGATTCTTATGATGTTTATTGAGATGAGATGAGATTTTATTCCAGATCTGTTTTTGTTAATTATAACGTTTGGTGAGTGTAAAAAGTGGATGGTAGGCGTTTTCTTTTTTTTTTTTTTTTCCAGATATGAGTTTAGGGTGTGTGCAAGTTAAGAGTATGTTTAGGGTTATGACATGAGTTAAATTAGGGTATCTCATATCTTTATAACCGAATACTTTAACTAATGGACTGGAACCTCATTGGGCCGTGATCGGTCATAGGTTTTTTTTTGGATTGGGCCGAGTTGAATGCATCACTTGGACGTGTACTTTAAGATTAATATTGGGCTGGATTGTATCAATTATTATTTACGAATTTTTGGCTTACAATCATGTTAGTCCAAATTTGTAATTAATATTTTGGCTAAGTGGTGTATATTTTGGTCATTATATTTCACGGAGGATACAAAATTCACGGCTTGAGCGAAAAAGTGAAAAATGACTACGGGGTTTTCGTAAGGTATTATTGATGCGAAATTGAAGTGACGTTATCTCCATATGTGGTCATTACTATTAGCAGTTGAATCTATAGAGGTTCAATTTCAGCAATTCTCTTGGGATATTCGACGCCACAAAATGTCAATAATATTTCACAGTCTAAGCAAAATCTTTCTAAGAATCGTCAGCGTCAGTCATAATTTTTCAAGATGTTTGCTTATGACAAGAACTTCTCGTACAAATGGTCGTACACGTTATGATGCTTCTGAAAGTTCGAAACCATCATGGGGGAGAAACGTGTACTTTTATGTGTTACGGTCAACCTCCAGGGGGAAGTAGTGTATACTACTCGACTTAGTATGGTTTGTGAAGTTGTCTACATTCGGGTATAGAATCGCTGATGAACCGATGCATGTTCCCCTAAAACAGATATTCACCGAAACCAAAGTTGTCATAACACATTCAAGTTGACATTCTTTACGGTTTTGTCTTGATTTTGTAAAATCCCGCGAAAGAACCTATTTCTCGGTTTAAATCATAGACTAGTAAAATCCCGTGACAATGGAAACATCCTGATATTAGTAAAGTGCATTTCCGGATCTATCCTACGGTTTATTCTTGGTTTTGTAAAATCCAGCGAAAGAAACTATTTCTCGGTTTAAACCATAGAGTTGTAAAATCCCGTAATGATGGAACCATCTTGGAGAAGAGAAAGTGTAATTCTGGATCTTACTTGATGCTGGTGCTACGGTTTCTGCTTCAAAGAAGGGATAAAAGGGTGTACTTCATGAATTGGGTGTATGTTTGGATATTCGTCATGGCAGTTTGGTTATTACATGGTTTTACGGGGTTATGTGCTTTTAACCATGGTCGGGATGAAACCATTATCAAAGTTCATTTAAATGTCAAAGAAGGCTAGATTTGAGCGATTCGTAAGATGTGACAACGGTGTTAATTCAATATTATTTATTTGAGGTTGAAGTGAAATATCACGGGCGAGTGTACTTAGTATCTGAAGGTATCGCGGATGGTTGGATGAAGATTCTTCATGATCCTTGTTCGATGCTTATTATCAAAAACGAAGACTTGGAAATCTAGTTATTGTTGGGTGTCTTTTACCTTTTCTTTTACCACTTGGAGGAATTGGGCTCATACCACTACAAAATAACTATCACTTTAAGGAGTTACGTTGTAGTGCTCAGTGTCACATTGAATTGTGGATTCTCAAGAGGTGATGTACGTCTATTACTTGATGGTTGGTTGGTTGAAGAGTATAGAGTACTTAGAGATTCAATGGAGCATGAATTCTCGGCACCGCTCTTTGTTACACATGTGCAAGTTTAAGTCATGAGTTCGGGTTAGTTTACTTCAGGGTCAAATTCATCATATTGGGTTTTCTCCATCAGCTGTCACGAGAAAGAGCCTAGTGAATGATAATGGGTTGATTACGTGTTTTGCCAAAAGAGATTGAAAAGAGAGAGATTATGACGCCTGCTCACATCGATTCGTGCCTCGTACTCAAAGAAAAGAAATGTGTACATTTCGGTCGCATTATCTTCAAGAAGAGAAATCTTCTTATGACGTATGAACACAAAGTTCATGCCTCGTTTCTATAGAAAAGAAAATTGTACGTGTCGGCGCTTTATCTTCTGATGAAGAGAAATCTTCTAATTAATGACCATTCTCATCAACATGCT
Organism: Chrysanthemum makinoi; assembly: GCA_910596185.1. Lineage (NCBI taxonomy): Eukaryota > Viridiplantae > Streptophyta > Magnoliopsida > Asterales > Asteraceae > Chrysanthemum > Chrysanthemum makinoi. Next base: position 166,714,846 of record OU343224.1, read on the forward strand.
TCATGCTTTTTCCATGCGCTTCAGTCACAAAGTGAACCGGGCTACCACTGATTGTTTTCTCATTCCACTTGCTCGATTATAATGAAGATGGCGACATCATGTGCTTATTTTGCGGGAGAGAAGTGTGAATAGAACATTCGGATGATTTTCACTTATTTAGTCAAGAATGGCATCTCCGTATGCAATTCTTGAGGGGGAGAAGAAGTGTGAATTTTTTGCATGGTTGATTGATATTAGAGAATAAATGGTCAAACGGCTCCTAAATCATGTATGAACCGAGCTTCTTCTTATCCGGTCATTGTTACATGGAGTTTCTTCTAAGAGCCGTTGATTGACATCTTCACACGGGCTGATGAGTTTAAAGACAAGTGCTTCCGGTTAATGCTTCACATGCACATCAACATGATGATTCCGAACAACCTTCTGTTCTTGTTTGATGTGATTGTTTGCTTGGTGTTACTATTTCGTGTGTTCGTGCGGCTGATTGCTAATTTCCTTGATGAACATCTTTCTGTTCTTGTTTGATTCGAGGATTTTTGTTAAGGGGATTTGCAAGATGAAAGTTAATTGGGATGATCTTAGTGTGATGAAGATGTTAACTATTTATTCCCCAACTGGACAATCTTGAAGAAGGTCGAGTCTACAATCGGTTCTACATTCTCTGCTACATAGAAGACTAAAGACGAGTTGCATTTGACTATCTAAAGACTTCTTCTTAATCGGGCATTTATTAATCGATTGTCGGTTTAGGGGAGAGCACTAATTGGGTAGAGTTATAAGTCATAGTCAATTCCCAATTAGACTTGCTCATATTCTTCAGCAAGTTGATTCTCACAGACACATCTGAGCTTATGATGTTCTTCTCAAATGATTTCTAGTGTAACGGGCTTATTATGTGTTGTTGATTCGAATCATCAAAACCGAAACGGGAAGGAGACTCACATATTAACACAAAGCGAGTAAACTTGATGAACTTAATTCTTCTAAGTGATTGAAGATATCCCGGGAAGACAAATGTTATTACCGCAGAGAAACTCAAGGTTTGACTCATGGCGAGTAAACTTGATGAACTTAACTCTTCTAAGTGATTGAAGATATCCCGGGAAGACATTTGTCATGACCGCAGAGAATCTCAAGGTTTTACTCATCAAGGCGTTTAGTGTTAGTATTTCAACTACGTGGGGGAAGTGATGTTAGAGAAAGTTTCTGAAGATAAAAGAGGTACACTAGTGTGTGGTGATTTTGATGGTATCGCAATGATCAGGGGAGAGATATTGTGTACATTGGGGATGCTCTGATGTTTCACTTGAGTGCTTAATCAGTGATTTTGAGATATAATCACTTATTCCGGAGTTGACATCCGCAGAGATTGTATTCCGCAGAGATAATCAGTGACTTGGCTTGCTTCTTCAATGTTATCAGTTATTCCTTCCTTGGGTATTGGTATACTTCGGATACTTGAGCTTCATACACGATCATCCGGGAAGAAAAATGTGAACATGGGGAGGTGTTTTCATTCCCTCATGATGTGTATTCGGGAGAGCTCTTGGGTATTGGTGTACTTCGGTTCTTGAGCTTCATACACGATCATCCGGGAAGAAAAATGTGAACATGGGAAGGTGTTTTCATTCCCTCATGATGTGTATTCGGGAGAGTTCGTGAGCATTATACAAAGAGGCTGACTGCATCAATTCAACTACTTGGGGGAATTGTTCTCTTGACACCTTTTGGAATGGATCGCTTCAGACCTCAGTGGGTATGGAAATTTGAGAAGATTATTTATGAGTGGGATGATACGTTGCTGTTCTTCTTCTTGATGATATAACCCCAAACGATGAATCACGATGATTATTCTTAAAAGGAGCAGCAAGTTCGATGATAATGGTGTGCTTATTTGTGCACCTGGCTAAGGGAAGCTTGTAAGAAAGCTTTGAATCTGCTCAACTAAAGGATTTTCGGTTTGGGGAAGCTTCCGAGTCTCACTTTCAGATGGTTCAATTTCTCTCAATTCAAGAGCCCCTGGAAGCTTTGGTGGTGAACGTTTAAGAGTTGATGACTTCTATCTTCTACGACGTCTGCTTTCGATATCCTTATCTCGTTACTCGTATCATCATCTTCTTTAACTATATCATCTACTCTATCACTGTATATATTTATCGGAAAAACAAAATACAAAAATATAAAACCAACAAAAAGAAAATAGAAAAATATAAAACCCTCAAAAGCCCATAAAAATCGAAAATTGAAAAATACCAAAAACATTGTTTTCTCAAGACATGTCTTTCGGTATCGATAACATCTACGGTCTTAGAAATGTCATTCAATAATGGCACGGGACTTTAGATCAAGTTCGAGCAGGAGGTGTAAATATTCCTTTCTAAACATGTCTCAAAAAATGGCTTACAGTTATTTCAGATCAGAACGGGCTTCAAATGATGGCTTGCAGTTTCTTCAGACTGTGACCCGCGCTTTATACTATGGCTTGCTATTATTTCAGATAGCAACCCGCTCTCTAAAGGAAGGAAAGTGTTGCACTAAACAATTTTTCAAATATTTCGTGCACTTATCCTAATTCAAAATGAGGAAAGTATGTCGAAGGACTGCTGTTCCTACACAAATGTTTTTCCGTCTAAAATTCTTCAGAAAAAATATTTGTTGTTTTCAAAATGGTGGTAAATGAGTTGCTTGAAAATCTATCAGATTCAGAGTTTTCATATTAATTTGCAAACTCAATCAATGACTTCTGTGCTTTTAAAATTTTTCAAAAAAATGAGTCATTGATTGAGGGGGAGAATGTTTACAAATTTACATCATCTAACGGACTTTCTTAATCATCCTACGTGCTTATCTGTAAAATATAATTGCCTATGTTGAAGGACTAGGTTTCTAGGATGTGATTGTTAGGATTAGATGATTATAGTTTGATGAACATATTATTCCCATACCTTATATGATCTGATTAATATGTTGAATTGATCGCTATTAGTCGATTGCTGTTTGGGTGATGTCGACCACCATATATCTGCTTGTGTTCACTAACGTATGCAGGTATTTTGGTATAAGAATGTTCCCGATCCGGATCCCACATAATATGATGATTGGATGCCGAAAGGAAAGGGTAACTATTTCTTGGGTTGACAAATGAAGAAACGGAGCTTAATTGGACTTCTATGGAGAGTTGGCATAAATGCAACATAAGAGGTCTCACTGCATCAGAAGATGGTTTTCTTCTAAGTGATTGAAGAAACAGAGCTTAATTTGACCTTAGTTGGCATTCAAAATGCAACGTAAGAAGAAGTCTCACTGCATCAGCAGATGGTTATTCTTCCAAACCCTACAACAACAACAACGGAAGCTTCTCAACCACTAACGTATCTTTGTGCAGGATACCATTTTTAAACAATTTTTGAAAAATTTGAATAAATTGTTTTGAAAATGGAAAATATCGTTTTGAAAATTTATTGAGCTAATCTTTGAAAATCACCGGACTTCATTTTATCAAAACTTAAGTCACTCAATCATCGACTATTGTCATGATTTGAGGAGGAGAGTGATTTTAAATAAAATTCTTTCAAACGATATTTCTTCATAAAATTTCCGGTTTGTACGTTAAAATGTGGTGATCTAAAGATTTAATGTTATGTCATGGTATGATTTTTCTTTTGAATCAAGGTCTTTCAAAATGAAATTTTTCTGTTCTTGTTTGATTGTGAAATTGTTTTGTTTTACTTAAAAGATCTCTTAAAACAATCATACCTGATACTAACAATCTTTAATGTCTTAAAATGGTCCTTATCTGTCATTTTTCAAAATTAAATCTTGCCACGTCTTTCCCTAAAACTTTTTAAATGATTTAAATCAATTGGGATCCAAAACCCTAATTGGTTTGATATTTTTTATCAAGGGAGAGATCGTGATTTAAATCTCAAATCTGTTTTTATGGAATTGGTTTTAGTCCTTCAAAGGCACTCCTGCCTCCATGTGCAAAACGATTTCAAATACACAATGCACATGTTGAGGAGGAGGATTTATCCAAAAAACCAGATGAGTATTTAAACCTGGCCACATATTCTCCCATGTTTTCTAAACCATATTAAATCACTTGGGATCCAAAATCTCAAAGGGTTTGATATTTTTGATCGGGGGAGAATTTGTGATTTAATAATGAAATTTGATAAAAGGTGATCATTTTTTATTTAATTGTGCAGGCTGCTCTCTCATATGTGCTAAACACTTTCGAATCTCGAAGCACATATTGAGGGGGAGCAAAACTATCGAGGTACAAAAGTTTTTTTTAAAAGAGACTTATAAAGTATCTTGATTGAGTTTTCAAATGGTTTTCTTAATGGCTTTTGTGATTCGTGGATGTGCTTCAAAAGAACTCTTGCCTCTATGTGTTAAAATTATTTCTCTTATCCTATGCACATATTGAGGGAGAGAATTTACCAAAGAAATTCAAATGGCTTTTTCTAAGGAAAATGTGATCAAGAAATTATTTCAAAGAAATTATTTCAAAGAACTCTTGCCTCCATGTGCCAAACAATTTCAATATCATATGCACATGTTGAGGGGGAGCATTTCTAAAATGATCAAAACTATTAAGGTACAAAATGCTTTGATCTCGTATCACAAGTACCTTGATTGTTTTTCCAAATGATTTTTCGATTGGTTTCATGAAGGAAAGAACAATACCAAAAGACCGACCAATTTACTTTATGCATGGTGTTATAAGGATGGTTAGGTTAGGTATTCGTTCCCATGATCCGCCAGAGCCGGAGGAATCTACCCAGGGACAATCCACTAGATAGTGTAGAGTCCTTAGGTATATTGAAAAAAAAAAGGAGAAAAGTGAGATATGGGAAGAGTGCGGACTGAGACAGAGCTAGTACTGGAATAAACCCAACAAGGTTCTAGTAATGAAGTCTCGGTAAGCACTGAAGGGGTTGAAGAATGAAAAAGGAATGAATGATAAAAGGGTGAAATGAAATAGCCCTCCATCAATTCAACCTTAGGGCGAAACCGGTTCAATTCATATGCTACCGGTGGTTACTAAGGTAACACGGTATTGAAGACAAGTCGTCATGGACCCAGGACGATCATGCACTAAACTTCCTAAACCACTCAAGTTCCTCTTAAAAGGGCTTGTTTCATTCTCACAGGGAACCGATATTATCTATCAACTTTCTCTTAGAGATTGTTGATATTGAAGAAGGAGACCCTCTCCCTAGTCTCCGGCATAGGAACCAAATGTGCACGATTGAGTCTAGAGCCAAGAGATCATCCACAATATCTCATTAGGACACAAAGTTAATGAAGACTTGCTGTTTCACGCTATGTGGAAAGTAAGAATATAATTAAGAGTCCTACGCATTATCCTTGTGGTATTGCTAGAACATCTGAGTGATATGCATACATATTCACAATGAAGATGGAAAGCCTTCGAGACAACATCAAAAAAGCTCCTGGTAGGTGGCATGTGAGATCTATTCTATAGATCAACCATGTGACAACTGGATAGAACCGATGGGGCGATTCACTCGTGAATCAACCTTGGTCCAGGAAATGGATTGACGGATGCTTTTGGAAAACCGTTCGATGTGCAAATCTTTTCTTTTCTCTAGCACGTCGAATGTGTACTTATGTTTCCAAATTCAAAAAGTATCTCTGATTGAAAAAATACTTTTGGAAAAACCGTTCGATGTGCAAAATTCTTCTTTTCTCTAGCACGTCGAATGTGTACTCATTCTCTAATACAAAAGTATTTTGATTGAAAATTGATCTTTCTCATAAAACCTTCGTCGTATTGCAAAACTCTTTCTTCAAGCAATACGCGATTGTTTTCAAATCATTTTTCATCAATCAGTGAATCTCAATTTGCTGGTTCACTCACTCCGTGTTGTCTTCTTTGAGACGTTCGGTTTGAGAACAGCTAGAACAGCTGCGAAACCCTGTCAAGGAGATTCTTAGGAATCCTACCGATCATAGGCGTACTTGTACTGATCACCGGGGAACCGTGGGCCGTGTACCTCAATTCAGCGAAAGTGATCAAAGACACTTTCGTGTGTTTTATTGCTAACTGTTGTTTGCAGGTACATTTGGACGGTTGCGGTGATCGAATTGAGGAGTCAATCCAAAGCCGCATGCTCACAGCATTCACACTTAATCTGAAGAAATCATGACTGGTGCATATCTACATAACCGGCTCGATATTTCTATACTAAGATTCTGTTACGCTGCTGCAAATATCATGAGCCAGTAAAGCTTCCGCTACTCTGATGGAAAGACGTCATGATTCAAAAGTGTGAGCATGTCGGTCCAAAAGTCACAACTTCACATGATGGCAACACAATAAAGGGTGATCCAGAGATTTACTGTGGTTGATGATCTCAAATAAAGCTCGAAGATCATCAAAGATGTGGATCAGTTAAAGGCCTCCACTAAAAGTACAAATCAGTGCGGACTTTGAAGAATCACTGCTATTGCACAAAGATTGTTGAAATGAAGAATTGAAGTCTACGAGCTCAAGAACAAAGACAAGAATAGAATGCTAGGATTCGAAATGTAAAACATGGGGTGACCTCCCTTAGGGGGAGATTGTTAGGAATTAGAAAATTCCATAGTGAAGAGTCGGTCACCCCAAGCATTATCTAGCATAAGTTAGCTCGTAGATTTGTCGTTAGTTACGTTATTTAGCAGTTTATTTGTTAGTTTGTAGCGTAGTTTAGTTTAGAGCAACACCGTGGAGGAAGGACGGGTCTTTACCCACTGTATGCCTGATCCACAGGCCGATAGGAGGTCGTGTATTGTGTAACTATAAATACCCCTTCCATCCATGGAAGGGGTGGTGCTTCTTCATTAATCTAACCTTTCCTTTGTGTAAACCTCTAGCAAGAACACCCTCTCTCTACTTTCTCTCTCTAAAATGGTAAACATGTATTTTGATCATCCAAGACCACCCGAATCATCAACACAATAATATTTGGATCCTAACATCAAGACTGGTCTAGCCCAACTTGGAGATGTTGGATCCACCGATGTGGAAGGTTTGTCAACTATGCCATCCACCATTTCGTGTACAAATTAATTTTCAATAGCTTCAACAAAAAAAACCAACGAAATTCTTTTCTGATGTGGAGGATCAAATTTAATTGCAACCACAGAGCATACTAAGAATAACCTCGGCTCTGATACCACTTGTTGTGGAATAATCGCGATAATATCCCACCGATTAGGTAAAGAGTGTGAATTTTTCAACACCACAACTATACCCCAAACTAGCTTTATTGAAAATTATACACTATGAAAGAAACCAAGTATGAAACACCAAACTTTCTTATATATTTCTTATAGAAACATATTACAAACTAGAACAAGAAAGAGAGCTAATTTCGAACTACACAACAAGAAGTGCTTGTGTGTTTTTTGGTGTGTCTTGCTTCTAAGGAATGAGCTCTATTTATAGGCTCAAAAAACTATCTCAAGTTGCACATCAACTTGAAAAAATCAGCAACTTGCATATTCTCTTAATCTTCCATATCTTGCTAAAGATTTGATATCTTTATTAAGATTTCATCAACTTGCATTGAGTCATTGAATGTTACCCTTTATTCATATATGAGCCATATTCAACAGTCTTCACCACCATGTTGTGGAAGAAAAAAAAAGGTGTTGTATGTGAGCATGTTGTAGGGTATATTTGTGTTTAAGTGAGGTATGTTTGGGTGGTGAGTTGGTAGTCTTATTACTCCTTACACTTGTTTGTTGGTGGACTCGGTGGTGGAGAGAGAAGTTGGTTTGACGTTGAGCTCGTGGTGATAAATACGGTGACCATTAAACATGGTTGAATAAAACTCAAAACCAGAGGTACACTATTTATGATCTATTTCTTGCGTAGATATTAAGGTGCTCAACGACAGTATTGATCATTATGCACCAACATGAAAAATGATAGATGTGATTATGTCAATATGTTATGTGAATTTTCTAGTAAGAAATAGGGTTCAAAACTTCAAATACATGTGAATCAAGTACTTGCTTTATTACATACCTAAGTTTGATGCAATAGTGAGGAACAAAAGTATAGAAGCTCTTCTCAATCTTGGTTTTAAATTTCGTTCGGCTATCCGTTGCGCTTGAGGTCCAAAAGACCGATGCGTGATGCGCGATGCGGTTGCGAGCGCATCACGGACGCGCGGCGCTAATTAATAAATGAAAAATATATAATATTTCTACATAAATTACTCGACAAGTAAATGATTAAATGTGGAATAAGTCACGTGTATAATGATACTACTTAATGTTATAACATCAAATATGTCAACTTAATGGTTTGACCAGAAACAAAAAAGTCAACTTAAACTATAAAAGTCTATACTACTCAAAATTAAAACCGTTGCAAAGTGATATGTCCATTGCGTCCGATGCAAACAATACACTGTTATGACGTGATGAGTTCGTATCAGGCCGCATCCTGGAACAACCTCGCATCAGATTTCGCGTTACGTTTTTTCAAACTCGTCACTCTGATGCGCGATGCAAGCTCAACGATGCGCGCAATTTTAAACCAAGTTCTCAATTAATGTCTTAATACCCGAAATGACTCATCCTGTTCGTCACTTCAAATTCTTTTATGGGTCAACTTCCTTAAAGGAGATGTGGTATTTAAATGTCTTGTATACATCGGCAATAATGCCCAGCTAATCTAAGAAAACTTATAAGAAAAAATTATTCTACAGTTAAATTTTATCTATTCTTTTTGTAACATTTTCAGCAAAACAAACTTGCTGCTTTCTCAATACATACACCTTGATCAACTTATACCTCCTTTTCCATTTTAGCTAGATTAAGTAACTTTACCCATTTGACCCGTTACAGATATAATGTAACTTAAATTAACCTATATGCACTGAACACCATCTTGAAAAGGAAAACGCTGGAAGACTTCATGGAACAATCATCATCGAGATGGTTCTCAACAATAGCATGCCTATTGTCCCAAACTCTAGATCGAAGTATATATAGATTGCAAAGTGTATAAATGAATAAGTATATTTGTCTATTAACTATGAATCGTTGTACATATACGAGTATATATATTGTCCTAACCGGTTCCTTGAACCGTTGTACCCTTTGGTGTAATAACCGACATTTGTAACTGCCATTTGTAACCGCCAAACGGTTACAAACTTACTAACTAACACGTTTGGTCCTTCGTGTATTAATATTTACATAAGAAGCATAAGTATCAAGAATATTTGGTTCACATTCTCCTCCTTAATCTTGATCATTGCTTCGTCCTAAGTCTTGAACTCTGAGCATTTGTCGCATAGTCACGAACTTCAATCTTGGTAGAGCCTTCGTTAGAATATCTGCTCTTTGTAGTTCTCCGCTGACATGTTCCACATTGATGTGCCCATTCTCTACGCATTCACGAATGAAATGGTAGCGAATATCGATGTGCTTGCTTCTTCCATGAAAAACTGGGTTCCTAACGAGTGCTATTGCTGAAACGCTATCGACCTTCAGCGTTATCCTTTTCTCTTCCCATCCAGTTAATTCACTAAGCAGTCTTTTTATCCACAAGGCTTGACATGATGCTGCAGTAGCTGCCATGAATTCTGATTCACACGATGATAGCGCCACTGTTGGTTGTTTCTGAGTACACCAGGTAATTGGTGACTCTCCAAAATAAAATACTATCCCAGTAGTTCCTTTTCCTTGATCAGTGTTGATTCCATAACTACTGTCGCTGTAACCTGTAATCTTGCAGCCGCCTTCTTTCTTGTATATTATGCCATGCTCCTTTGTTCCTTTAATATATCAGATTACTTGCTTGACCGCCTTCAAGTGATGATCCTTTGGGTCTTGCATGAATCTGCTGAGTAGTCCGACTGAGTAACTAAGATCTGGTCTTGTATGTAGTAAGTACCTGAGACTTCCAATTAAGCTTCTGTAATAAGTTACGTCAAGTGAGTTTCCATCTTCCGCCTTGACCAACTTAGTATCGGTATCCATTGGTATCTTCGTATCATTACTATCCGCCATACTTGTTTCCTTCAAGATCTTGTTAATATGACCTCTCTGCTTGATTGTAATCTCTCCTCCTGTCTGTGTGACTTCTATCCCAAGGTAATAAGCTAACAATCCTAAGTCGTTCATTTCAAATTTATCTTTCATTTGGGATTTGAATTCTTCTATTTCCTTCCTTGGAGTGCCTGCGATTATCAAATCATCTACGTAGACTCCAACTATAAGTGTAGAATTCTTGTTTCTCTTCGAATAAACTGCTTGTTTGAGATTACACTTCTTAAAGTCTAAAGACTTTAAATTTTGATCAAGCTTCACATTCCAAGCTCTTGGTGCTTGTCTTAAGCCATATAAAGCTTTAGTAAGCTTATAGACTTTTCCTGAATTTCCTTGTTGAGTAAATCCTTCAGGTTGTGTAACGTAGACTTCTTCCTTCAAATCTCAATGTAAAAATGTTGATTTTACATCTAAGTGATGTACTTGCCAACTATGATATGCTGCTAATGCTAATATCAACCGAACTGTCTCTATCCGAGCAACCGGTGCAAATACTTCATCGAAGTCTATTCCTTGTTCTTGTACATATCATTTTGCTACTAACCGTGCTTTGTATTTGATGATATTTCCTTTTGCATCCCTCTTGGTCTTGTAAACCCATTTGAGTCCTATTGCCTTCTAATTTTTTGGCAATGTTGTAAGAGTCCATGTATTATTCTTGTTGATTGAATCCAATTCAATCTCCATGGCCTCAATCCATTTCTCGTCTGTTGATGCTTCCTTATAGTTACGGGGTTTGTGGTTCAACTCTACGTGCATACTTATATATTTCTGTCATATCTCTGTATTCACGTACGGGTGTATCATCAAATCTATCTCTTGAGTTCTCTACAAAACTAGTAGTAGCCTCTTCTTCCTCTTCTGTGTGTGGGTCGTAATTGTATGTCGGTGGTGTGATTGGTGAAACTGGATCAGGAATATGATCTTGTTCATGATACGTGTTATCATCGTTTTCTGTGTTGACTGTTGTAAGGTTTTCATTGTCAACTCCTTCTACCACAAAACTAGTCCAAAATGTTTGTGTACTCGTATCCTCTTCATCTTTATTTCAATCCCACGGTTTTGTTTCCATAAACTTTACGTCCCTACTAACATGTTTCTTCTTGGCTATTGGATCATATAACCTACATGCTTTTGATCCTTCCTCTACTCCTAAGTAAATCATTGGTATGCTTCTATCATCCAGCTTCTTCAAGTGAGGTATTGTTATCTTTGCATAAGCTGTGCATCCGAATATTCTTAGGTTTTCCAGATTCGGTTTTCTGTTGTAGAGTGCCTCATATGGAGTTTTATCTGCCAGGGCCCTCGTAGGTACCCTATTGAGTATGTAAATTGCATGTTTAACTGCTTCCGCCCAAAAAGTTAAGGGTAACTTCATCGCTTTCATCATACTCCTCGTAGTTGATAACACTGTCCTATTTCTTCTCTCCACTACTCCATTCTGTTGTGGTGAGTAAGGTGCTGTCAACTGTCGTGCTATTCCATTTTCCTTACTGTACCTTGTGATTCTGTAGAAAACTAGAAGGGGGGGTTGAATAGTTTTACCAATTTAAAACTTCCTTTTAAATATTTAGATCGACTTATGTCAATCTATTTGATTGTTTATGTTGGACGTTGATAGATAGATATATAAACGTGTAATGAAATATAAAGAGTAAGAAGCACATCACCACGACCCAAGTTATTTATAGTGGTTCGGCTACAAGGACACCTTCCTTGCCCTACTCCACTCCCCGAGTCACCTACTCGAGAGTTCGTAAGCACTACACCAACTCCTTGTGGCGGAGAAGCCTTCACAACGTCGCTTAACCTTTTTCCGGTACAAAGCTAAATACCGAGTTCTTTCACACCAAGGCGAACCACACCTAACACAACGTCGCCTACCCTTTATACGGTGCTAGGCTAACCACCGAGTTCTTTCACACCTTAGGAGAACTAATCCTATCACAACGTCGCCTACCCTTTATTAGGTACTAGGCTAAGCACCTAGTTCCATTACTATGGAGGAACTACTACCCTTCACGACACAACACCTAATATCAAGGAGATCAATTCCTTGTTACACCTTCATCAAGGATATCACCATCCTTGGAAACAAACAAACAAATACTTATATGTATAATGATGCACCTCATCGATTATACGACTTAGGAATTCTTCCCAAATGCGACTTGATTTGATTCTTCGGCATCCTTCACTAATGCCTTTGACACAACGCTTGGCACCCTTCACTAATGCCTTCGTCTTGACACCTTTAGCATTCTTCACTAATGCTTTGACACGGATGATGAACATCTTTCACTAATGCTTTCATCTTGACACTTTCGGCATTCTTCACTAATGCCTTCAACCCAACATCTATGGAGAGAGGAAGAACTATCAACAAGAGAACCTTAGTTGTCTTGAAGATGACGAAGCATGGCAACTCATGGACTTGAGCTTGCACGTCTTCAAGAAGTGGTGATCTCTCCTTTAAGAGGAACCTATAAGATCACACAAAAACAAAAGACAAACTACATAGATCACTTAGATCTGAGGTTAGAGGGTTAGAATACTTTGGGGAAGTATGTGTGTAAAGTGATGCATAGAAAGGAAGAAATGGCTCTCTATTTATAGAGAAAATTCTCTACTGTTCCCCGGATCCCACGGATCCCTTCCACTTGGGATCCGGCTAGCACAAAGCCAGGGATCCGTGGAACGCTCCTCTTTGCCCATGGGTATTTTTGGTTATGGGTCATGGGTCATGGGTTATGGGTTGATCCATGGTTTTCTATCTAGATACAATGAACCTGGTTAAGTGGTATATATAAAACCATGGGTTATGGGTCAATACCATTTGCTAGTTTTTACCCATTTTAGTATTAACATGTTTTTACCCATTTTTAGTATTTACATGTTTTGACCCATTTTAGTATACTTGGTTTAAGTATGTGCTAACCCAATATGTAAACATTAGTTGTTGTACATATATATCTAAATCATAAAAACACTTATGCTTGTTTTAGTGTTTTATGTGAAAGCGTAAATGTGTTAGAAAACTATTAACTCAAACTATTTACGTACTCTATTTGTTTCGTTAAAATGATTTTACGTTTGTTATCGACAAAACATTAGAAGATCGTAAAATATAAATAAACGTTTTTACGGCTTATTTGTATTAACAATCTCCCCGTTTTTGTTGATGACAAAACATAAAATTATTTTAAGGAAAAGCTAAAATTCGTAAAAGTTTGAATTTGTAGTTTTTACTTTCTTCTCCCCCTTTTTGTTGAAACAAAAAGTGTTAAAAGAAACTAACACAATTTTTATAAAAAAGATTATGTAAACATGTAAAGAGAGCAAGTGACGGGAATGGTACTCGTCTTAACACCCCCTCGACGAGTCCATCCCTTTGAAAGGGCGTCAAGGACATGACGTAGAATAAACTAATTGTTGCAAATGGTTCGTCTAAGTGACAAAAACGTGCTCCCCCTTGAATATTGCAATGTTGTAATGGGGTGTCATGAAGTGTAATCCAAAATTAGATTAAGTTGCAAATGATTTTGCAATGTTGTTTGACACAAATCTCCCCCTAGCTTTATGGTGTCAATATCTTCATGTGTATTTTGAATAACTACAAAACAAAGGTTATAAAACAAGAGTATAGTGCATAATTTCCTGCAAATAAGACTCAAGTTAGTAGAAATTTGTGCTTCTGTACCACGGATCCCACAGTTCCCTTCAAGGAGGGATCCGTCTAGGTATTTGGGAGGGATCCGGCTATCTGTTTGATAGTTTCTTCAGCAATGAGAATGTTCCATTCAATGCTAATGAAGATGTGAAATAACAAGCACAATGCACTAAATAAATATAGCATATAGATATTCATTCAATAAAACAAGAGATACACAACCAAATCTCTAAAAACTAAGAGAATGAACTAGCCAAACAAGTGCTCCAAGCTAATGCTAATGAGTTATTCCAAACTTTAGATTAAAAGCTTTAATGACGATAAATGATGAGATTAGTTTTCCTAAACATCTTTAGTTTGATCTTGTAGTTCATGTATCAATCTATCTAGTTCATGTTTCAATCTTTCACCATGTTTACAATGATAGCAATCCTTGTCATGGTTTTGAGTTTCAAGTGAAGTGGGTTGAGAATCTTCAAATGATTGTGAGGTGGCTCTAGGTACTAATGATGTTGGTTGAGTTGTGGAGGGTATGTTTGGTATAGTAGAATTAGGTGATGAACTCTAGTGGGAACACTTTTCTTGGAAATTAGTTTGATTGGTTTCCTTGGTGTGGGAGAAATCCTAGCATTGGTGGACTTAACCGGAGATGATTCGGTTGAGGAAACTTCATGTATTATTCTAGCAAGTTTCTTGGGTGGTTCTTGAGTGGATGAGTTAGCACTAGGAGCCTTAGTCATAGTGATGATGGTGCTAGTAAGAAACTCTTGCTGATTTTTGAGATGTGATTGAGAGTGGTGTCTTAATTCTAAGGTTGTTGGGTTTATAAAGGATAACTTTGAATTAGGAAATTAAATTCTTGGCCACTTAGAAGACTAAGCATGCTCTTGGGGTTTTGATCAGCTCTAGGAGGATAATTAATGTATGCTAAGAGTGGTTAGAGAACCAAAGGGTGACTTGAATTCGAATATGGAAGCTGATTTATGCATTCTGCATCTACGGATCCCGCGGATCCCTCTCAGTAGGGATCCGCCTGGTTAAAGACCAGGGATCCGGCTATCAGACAAGGTCTAGGTGAAATCATTATGCTTTTGTAAGGTTTGTTATTAATGGATTTCGAGGGTTTGACTTAATTTTGAAGTCTTTAGCTGTTGGATATCTCAAATCCTTAACCATAACAAGTAATGGTGCTTAATGATGGTTTTGTCCAAGAGAATTTGACCTTGGGTAGTCTAACTATATGTTTGACAATGATTCCATTTAATTTGATGTGGAGAAATGGTGATAACAAGTCCTAGAAGTCAGATGATGTCCTAATAGGAATTTACTAAAATCCTTAAAAATAAGAAGAAATGTAAAACTAATTTTTGACCCTAATTTTGATTAAAAGATGATTGAGATCAATTTGCTAAAATTGAAAGATATACCTAACTAAGTGCTATCAAGCGTGATAGATAATGTGTGAGTGTTGGAGCGGAATTATGGTGAGTTTTGACTAGTAGATAAATCAAAAATATTTCAAAAATGTATCCTAGATAAACCATGGATGAGAGTGAGATTTTAAACTATTTGACAAAGACTTAGTTGGCTCTAGTATCTTATGTTTGACTTGTTAGAGATGATCTAATGGACTGTTTTGATGTAGCCAAATCTGTATTTCATATCAGATGCTACGGATCCCGCGGTTCCCTTATGGGAGGGATCCGGCCAGTTCAAAAGCTGGGATCCGCCTACTGCAGATCAGAGAGCATTCAGGAAATGTGCATCTTTGCACTTTATATCAAATGCTTTTCCTAGTTGTTTCTACAGGGACTAAATACACTAGCACAACTAATATAATGTATACCAAGGTAGGAAGAGCTAAAGTTCCTAGAATGAGTGACGACGACCATTCAAAGGGTCGTAAAATCTCATTTCCCAAGTACCTACGTTAGGATTGTTTAGTGCCATGATATGGCAATACCTACAAACTACAAACATAATTAAAAAGTTTACAAACCATTGTTTGAAATTGTTCATCATGCACTTGAGTCCTAAGACTTTTCCTTTATTTTCCTCCTTCACTTCTTCACCCGTCCTCCACTCTTTATCAAACTATCTTCACTTCTTCTTCCTTAAGAAATTGGCGAAGCACTTGAAGATTCCTTTAGTTTGTTGCCATTCGGGTGATTCATTAGGGATGTTTGGCAATTGGTTAATGTAGTCAAAGGGGTCAAGATCGATATTTTCAAGTGGGTTGCTACTACTCCCTTCATCTCCACCTTCTCCTTGCCTTTCCCTTTCGTCCGAGGAATCCGTGGGTGGGTGTGGCCTCTTGCCTTCCACCATAAACCGTGTTGTTCTACCCTCGGTTAATGGTACCATAACCCTATTGCAAAAGCTATGATCCAAGGATTGTGGGGAAGGGTCTAATGCAAAGATGAATTTGGCAAGACGGGTTAGAAGAATTGCATACGGAAGCACCATCTTGTCCATGCTTCTTACACTTGCCATTCTCTTGACCATGTAGTAGGCAATGTTGAAACGAGTTTCGGTCACAAGACAATAGATCATGAAGCTTAGACATGCATTGGGGTAATCCTTGTTTCCTACTAGACACACCACATTCTCCCTTATCACATCTTCCCATTTTCTATATAACGCATACATCTCCGAGAGCTCCATTTGGAAAGGATCTCTATAGATCACTTTCGAATTCCTAGTAACTCTTGATGGGGATGCTCTTGGCATAAACACGGTATCCCTTACCGTGGTTGCTTCCGGGATTGTTGCGTGATAAATGTCGTGATGATCAACCATAGAGTGTATCTCCTGCAACGACCACTCATTAGAGTACATGCAAACACCATCATGTGGCACACCTATTATTCTTCCAAACTCCTCAAGTGAAAGACTAAACTCTCGCTCATTGATGGTGAACTCAATTGAAATGGACCCATCATCATTTCTAATTATACCCATTGTCTTGTAGAATTCAAGCACAAAGACCGGGCAAATTTCCTTGTTTATATCCAATAAACAATCAAAGCCAATAGTTCCAAATACTTCCCTCATGTCGGTATTTGCAAGAAATGATGGATCAACAACTCTACCTTCATGAAAGAGTCTCCTTTCAAGCAACTTAAAGGCTTTCCTATCGTCCGGACTTAAACCATCTTTCCTATGGTACATGGGTATGTAGTGATCGGTGTCTTGGTAATCTTGTTGCTTGTTGCTTGGCATGATTGTTCCTAGACAATACAACCACAATGTGGTGTTAATTGTGAATAGTAATCTAGAGGGTTTGATCACAATTTTGCTCAATTCATTTTTATTGAATTCAAGAAATGAGTTTAATTTGTATTAACAATGTTGTTTCTTTGATTTGGGTTATCTTAGAAAACAATGTGGTAACAAATTATGACAAACCCATTTGAACCCAACCTCTAAAATGAAGAACTTGTAATCCTAGTAATCAAAGAATGAAATCAACAATGTAGTGAAGATTATACTTACACAAGTGATTGTTATGCTTGAGAGAGATGATCAAGTTGCTCCTGCGAACAGTAGTAAGGTTTTTGTTCGTGAGTCTCTAAGGGGAAAGTAGTTTGTGGAACATCCACAGTGATCATTCTTTCATTTAAGCTGTCTTCAGTTGCGCGGATCCCGCGGATCCTTCTCATTTGGGATCCGGATAGTGTAAGTCCAGGGATCTGGCATAACAGCAAAAATCAGCTCAAGCATTCTTTGATACCTTTGGTTTGGAAGTTCTAAAGCGCCTAGGGTTTTGATGTTTTAGGTTCTAAAACTTGTGGTTGATGTTTTGACGATGTTAAGCTAATCTGATTTGACGTAGTTTCCTTTTAAAGAATTGGTCATAATTCTTTGGGAACTATTTTTCAAATATTATAATAAAATCCCATTTTATCATAATGTAAGAAGTTTCACATAGATTTTTATTGACGTAGATGGAGTGTCAATAAATCCTTTGTGATGAATAATGATAATGGTTATCAAATAACCAAAATGTCATTATTACGAATTCGTAGTGTAGTCTCTACAAATAAGTCGAAGAATACTATTTTTGATGATGACTTTAATATAGATAACTACTAAAGCAATTACTAATAAATCATGCAACTAAGATTTCAATAATAAAATTAAAAGCAAGTGATTAGTAATCATACATTGGCTAAATATTCTTTTTAAGAAAAGAAGTATTTAGATGTTTTGTGATCTTCTTGGAAATTCCAGATTTATGTTGTAAGAATACTAAACATTCTTTTTGCGAAAGGAAATATTTAGATAAATTCTTTATGCTCTTCTTGGTAACTCCAAATCCAAGTATGGATAATGCTTAATAAAAAAAATGTTAGAGCATTCTATCATTGTCCAACAATAAACAATATAATGATTTTTAAAATATGACAAAAGTAATCCTTCTTTGTAGTTTTCAAACATACATGGATCGTATCAAGTTTTTAAAGTTCCACATACTCTAAGAAACTTGGTAACGAAGCTCTGATGCCAATTGTATAAAACTAGAAGGGGGGGGGGGTTGAATAGTTTTACCAATTTAAAACTTCCTTTTAAATATTTAGATCGACTTATGTCAATCTATTTGATTGTTTATGTTGGACGTTGATAGATAGATATATAAACGTGTAATGAAATATAAAGAGTAAGAAGCACATCACCACGACACAAGTTATTTATAGTGGTTCGGCTACAAGGACACCTTCCTTGCCCTACTCCACTCCCCGAGTCACCTACTCGAGAGTTCGTAAGCACTACACCAACTCCTTGTGGCGGAGAAGCCTTCACAACGTCGCTTAACCTTTTTCCGGTACAAAGCTAAATACCGAGTTCTTTCACACCAAGGCGAACCACATCTAACACAATGTCGCCTACCCTTTATACGGTGCTAGGCTAACCACCGAGTTCTTTCACATCTTAGGAGAACTAATCCTATCACAACGTCGCCTACCCTTTATTAGGTACTAGGCTAAGCACCTAGTTCCATTACTATGGAGGAACTACTACCCTTCACGACACAACACCTAATATCAAGGAGATCAATTCCTTGTTACACCTTCATCAAGGATATCACCATCCTTGGAAACAAACAAACAAATACTTATATGTATAATGATGCACCTCATCGATTATACGACTTAGGCATTCTTCCCAAATGCGACTTGATTTGATTCTTCGGCATCCTTCACTAATGCCTTTGACACAACGCTTGGCACCCTTCACTAATGCCTTCGTCTTGACACCTTTAGCATTCTTCACTAATGCTTTGACACGGATGATGAACATCTTTCACTAATGCTTTCATCTTGACACTTTCGGCATTCTTCACTAATGCCTTCAACCCAACATCTATGGAGAGAGGAAGAACTATCAACAAGAGAACCTTAGTTGTCTTGAAGATGACGAAGCATGGCAACTCATGGACTTGAGCTTGCACGTCTTCAAGAAGTGGTGATCTCTCCTTTAAGAGGAACCTAGAAGATCACACAAAAACAAAAGACAAACTACATAGATCACTTAGATCTGAGGTTAGAGGGTTAGAATACTTTGGGGAAGTATGTGTGTAAAGTGATGCATAGAAAGGAAGAAATGGCTCTCTATTTATAGAGAAAATTCTCTATTGTTCCCCGGATCCCACGGATCCCTTCCACTTGGGATCCGGCTAGCACAAAGCCGGGGATCCGTGGAACGCTCCTCTTTGCCCATGGGTATTTTTGGTTATGGGTCATGGGTCATGGGTTATGGGTTGATCCATGGTTTTCTATCTAGATACAATGAACCTGGTTAAGTGGTATATATAAAACCATGGGTTATGGGTCAATACCATTTGCTAGTTTTTACCCATTTTAGTATTAACATGTTTTTACCCATTTTTAGTATTTACATGTTTTGACCCATTTTAGTATACTTGGTTTAAGTATGTGATAACCCAATATGTAAACATTAGTTGTTGTACATATATATCTAAATCATAAAAACACTTATGCTTGTTTTAGTGTTTTATGTGAATGCGTAAATGTGTTAGAAAACTATTAACTCAAACTATTTACGTACTCTATTTGTTTCGTTAAAATGATTTTACGTTTGTTATCGACAAAACATTAGAAGATCGTAAAATATAAATAAACGTTTTTACGGCTTATTTGTATTAACAAATTCATTTGATGTGAATTCACCACCTCTATCCGTTCTTAGCATCCTTAATTTCAATCTCATCTCCATTTCTATCTTCTGTCTAAATTCCTTGAATGTACTAAATGCCTCATCTTTCGATGTCAGAAAGTAGGCCCACATAAAACATGTACAATCGTCCACTAACAAGAAAATGAGTTTCTTGCCAGAGTGTGTGGCTGGACTTATAGGACCGCAAAGGTCTCCATATACTAAGTCCAACGGGTTCTTTCATCTGAATTTAGCTTGATTTGGAAATGGTGTTCTACTGTGTTTTCCTAATAAACATGCATCACAAATCTGTCCGGCATGATTTATTCTTGGTATTCCTTCTACTAGACCCTTCCTAGTCATCTTGTTGATATCGTCAAAGTTCAGATGACCTAATCTAGCATGCCATAACCATGCTTGGTTATCTACGTTTGCTAAGAGACATATAGGTGCTTCTATCTGTAATTGAATCCTGTAAAGTCGATTCTTAGATCTTTCAACCTTCATCAACAACTTCTTGCTCTTATCATACAAAGTCAACTTGTTTCCGTCCATAATGACCTTACAACCTATCTCCGTAAGTTGTCCTAGACATAGTATGTTGCTCTTGAGGTTTGGTATATAGTATACATCCGATACTACCTTCTGTTCCTGGTTCTTACAACCTAATAATATAGACCCTCTATCCATTATATGTACATACGATCCATCTCAAAAATGTACTCGTCCTGTTACGCTTTCATCAATATCCCTAAAATGACTCTTATTCTCGTCATATGGTTACTTGCACCATTATCTAAATACCATATGCTTGCGTCTGTTGTAGCATATTTTCCTGGTTGAATTTGGCCTTCATTCAACAACACTTCCTCGTGTTCAGTTTCGTGCCTAGTCATTAATAGTGATTGTTCATCGTCCTCTAAGATAAGGTTTGATTGTTCCTGAGTTGCTGATGTTTCTCTACAATCCCTTTTAAGATGTCCAAGTTTCTGACATTTGTAACATTTTACTTTACTTAAATCCCTCTCACTTTTATTCTTATCCGAACTCCCTTTGTGATTTGAGTTCCCTCCTTGTGAGTTATTTCTATTTCTATTATTCTGCCAATTCCCTCGTGAGAAATTTGATTTCCCTCCTCGTTTATAAAAACTTTTTCTGTTTCCTGAGTGTTCACCATGTGTGAATAACAAGTTTTCTTGGCTTTCTACTAGCCCTCCTTTCCAGAGTTTTATTCTTTCTTCAAATGCCTTGAGTCTCCCAGTGATCTCATCTAAAGTGATATCGTCGAGATCACTTGTCTGTTCTATGGATGCTACTATCTGAATGAACCTAAATGAACCTATCTGGTGTGAGTCTCCCAGTGATTCATCCAAAGTTTTCCCTAATTCTTTTGCCTTCATGGCATAGCCGTTTAGTTTAGCTGTAAATGCATCCACCGTCTCATCTTCCTTCATCTGAAGTGAGTTAAACCCAATCATCAATGATTGTAAGTGTGCTTGATGCACTCTATCTTCTCCAACGTGTCTTTTCTTTGACGAATCCCATAATTCCTTAGCCGTTTTACAACCCGCTACTTGTAAAATCACATCTTCGGTCAACGCTTGATATAGGAAGGCAGTCGTTGCCTTATCCTTCTTATCATCTACTTGCATGTCTTCCTTAGGTTCTATTGCTTCCCATAAACCGTGTGCCTCTAGTATAACCTTAATTTGTATAGCCCAAACTGTGTAGTTTGTGGTTTTCAACTTAGGGCATTGATATTGTGCAATAGGTGTTAAGGGTTTTGGTGTAGTTGATGTGTTTGTTGCATCGTCACCGGCCATCTTGAAAGTGCTTATTATCTTCACTTTCTAATCTAATAGGAATTATCCTTCCTAGTATGGTATCTCTCTAATATGGGAATATCTAATTTTCCAGGAATCCTAATAATACGGGATCAATAAATAGTTCTCGGGATTTCCTAATAGTACAAAATAACTATTCTAATATAATTAAAATCCAGAAAAGTTTAACTTATGACCTCGATGTTGTGTTGAACACAAAATGTATTCCCTTTGTCTTGCGTTAGTAAGTATCGTTTACCAACGTTTGTTGTTATTCCCAAGTTGGTTCTCTTTGCTTTCCTTGCCTCGTTGTAACCTTGGTTCTTTTGTATTCGAATTTGTATGCTTCGAATTAATACACCACTTTTTTTTGTGTCGAATTCCTTTTCTTCCGACTTCCTTGCCTCGAACCAAAACCAAAGGTGCCCTTGACCCTTTTCTTTTCGAATTCTTCTCCTTCGACCAAAAAGGTCTCGACTGTTTTGAATCAAGAAGGTCTCGGCCTCCATTTTTCCTTCGAAAATTTTCAAACGAGCCAAAAACAACAAAAAACCAACGTCCTTCCTTTCGAATTTTATTCCTTCGAAAACAAACAATTCCTTGTTTTCCTTTCTTGTTAAACCACACTAAACACGTTGCCTCCTTGTACGTCGTTCTTGATTTCCTTCTTTTCTCCAAAATCAAATAACTTTCCTACTTACAAATTTGGTACCGAATTGGTATCCTTCACCGAAACAGAAATGTTTCTGATTTTCTTCTTCCCGTTGTTGTTGTTCCCTTGTGTCGTCCCGACACTTCTCCATACAAATCCTGAGCGATCTTTTTCTTCCTTGTCACGTACGTTTTCAACTTCTCCACAACAATGTTTTCCCCGCGTTTATACCATGCGTTTTCTTCTACTTTGTGTCTTGTTTTAACCGGTTTCACAAAGTCTTTGTCCCACTCGCTCTCTAATCCGAACAAAGTGCTCTTTCCTTGCCTGTGTCGCGTTAAAGCAAACACAAAAGAAAGTATCTTTGGTACCTTTCCTTCCTTCCCTTCATCTCGGGAATTTACTATTCATCTCGGGAATTTACTATTCATCTCGTAATTTCAGGTCATTTTACAAACTTTGGAAAATTTTACTATTCATCTCGGGAATTTACTATTCATCGGTTACTATTCATCATTTTACTATTCATCATTTTCGAAGTCGATTTGATATTCTGAGAACGTATTTTAAAATTTTACTATTCCCGAAACACTATTCATTCCCGGAGAAATTCACTATTCATGCTTCACTATTCATCGTTTATCGTAAACTAGGTTTACGAGTATCAAATTCGTGTAACCTTAATGGTTTAGCTGCGAATTCATGAACAATCATCAATGACATTTCATATAGACTAGGTTTAGTCTACATATCATTAGCATCATTATCATCATATTAGTTCATGCATGGTTTTGCATTTTACATTAAACGCATAATTTCTTATTAAATAAACGCTATCGCGTAATTAATTATTTTGAACATTTGATCCGACACTTCTAAAAAAAATTATCCCGATATATTTTTATACTCATATTAAGATTATAAAAATATTATTATTAGTTTACCCGGTGATTTAAATTTATTTTGTATATAAATTGTTATATTTATATAATTACGACGGTTTTCGTAAATACTACACGATAATTATTATTTCACTCAATTTTTGTAAGGAATGTATTTTTATAATTTTTATGACTTCAATACATTTCATTTTGATCCGTTAAAATTTATTTTTAGCTAACGCTACCCTAAATGCTTAAATATGTACACAAGTTACCTACTATCCTTAAATAACTACACATTCACCCTACACTTATACATTTAATTTATACAAAATACACAACTCTTTTATTCTTATATGTTGGTCGACATATACAAGGTGACTCACCTATATTTTGAGTACAAATATCTTACATAACTTATACTTGTATTATATTATAATCACCAACACATAGTAAACATAATATCTAGTGTGAAAAATCAATACACTCTCTTCTTCCTTCTACATATCAACCGGCCATAAGGGTGAGCAACAAGGAGATCATTTTTTTCTTCAAGTCAAGTTATTTTCACAACTATAGCATACTCTTAAGTAAGGTTTTGAAATAAAAACCTAGGGTATTTAGGATAAACCCTTGTTCATTAAACTTCATCAAGTAACTAGTAAGCATTTCATGCTCATTTTCATCTTTCATATTCATATTATGGTCATTTTATCATGCTTGAGGAAAAACATGCAAGTTATATGGTTATCTATACCACTTTAATTGTTTTTAAGTGCTATAAATTAATATATGTCATCCTATAATTAATCCTTGAAACATATTATTTTTGATGATGTCTAGGAACCCATGACACCCTAAGAAGGTGTATGGTAGGTTTAGAATAGCTTTGGTGTTGGTTTGAAGTGGTTAGAATAAGTTTTACGCGAGAAAAACTCATTTCGACAACTATATATAAGGGTCTGATCATTTCTTTGAATTCTGGAAATTTTGACAGGTTGTAAAAAATTTTGGGCTAGATATTTAGAAAATACACTTTAAAACGAAAACGTGGCCGCTTGAATGGGTTAAAACGGAGTTATAACGAAGAAGTTATGCTATTTTCAAGTTTAACGACGAAAACTATAAATCTCAGAAAAATTCAGCATGTTGTTTCAACTTTTTACGAGTCAAAAATGAGTCTTAAGCGTTATTAAATGTGTCGATTTATCAAAAAAATATTAGTATACTTTAATACGAAGCTAAGGACATTTAAAACGTAGAAAACGGACTTGTAACGATTAAATTACACGCGTTTAAACAAGGTTGCCGTAACTATTTATTATAAGTATAACTATATATTTTCTAATAGCCAAGAAATTACGGCCGCGAATGACCATGTTGAGGGTCGTTTTTAACATTGATGTATTACTTTTTATAAAATGATGTCTTCTAGTAAAAGTAAGTTCGCCTAACATATTTTCCAAAATGTTCAACCGTTCGTCAAACGGAGTTGTAACGAATAAAATACGGTCACTCAAACTTTGCCGAAAACTACCCTTAAACAATATTTTGGATACAAGTACCCTACTTTACCTATGTTTTTCTCCATGATCGAGACCTCTATGATAAAAACTTAAAAGGTAAAACTTTGAGATAATGATACAAGCTTTCCAAAACCGTTGAGTTTGTTTCCTAACACTCAATATTCACCATTTTATGACTAGTTTTTCGAGGCTATTTAGTCACTTTAATGAAATTGTCAAATGACATTATTTTACGACGAAAAGTTATAATTTCATAATAAATCACTAAATGACTATCGTAGGATATCATTTCAACGTATATACTTACAAAGTAATTTATAAATTGTCAAGACGTTGTAAGATTATTTTTCGACGATAAGTGTTATTTTCAAAAATTCACAAGTGGTATAGATATCATATGAATTGCATGCATAACATTACATCATAACTTATTATAGAAAATATCATTCATAATAGGTCACAGTTAGAGGTTGCGCCTCATTTCAGTGTATCCACTTTTGTCATCATAATCATTGCAACAGGTGAGTTTTCATAGCCCCGATTTATTCAAGTTTTTACTTTATTTCAAACCTACGGGGGAGAATACATTGCACATCATTTTATTACGATACCAAGTATATCAAATTCATTACATTGCTTAAGTTACTTCATTGCCAATTAAATGTCCCCATTTCATAAATCATGAACCGTTAATTCCGAAAGAAGCGAGGGTGAGTGGATAGATCTATTGAGGGTGACTCCTCCATCCGTGTTGGTAGTCCCAACTGGTCAACGAATGCATTTCATTTCTTTATCATTATTGAGTTGTTTGGCAAAACACTCTGTTGGGGCGAACATCATGAATAGTCAGCTTCGGTGTCATGTGCTTATAGCAATTGTAACATTTTTATGTGACATATTTGTCATACACGGCCTATACTTGTGGTAGTTGTATTAAACATTTTCATAAACTCTATGAACTCACTCAACCATTGTGTTGACACTTTTAGCAATGTATTTTCAGGTATCTAAGGCATTCACTTCATGGCATGCATGTGGACATACATAGAGTCGCGGTGACGACGCGTCTCACTTGGATTCTATGCACTTTAAAAACATCGTTTGGATTGTATCAAACTTATTTCCGCACATGTCTAATTTCATTTGGGACCTATCTTTTGTAAACTCTGAATGTTTTATTATATCAAACGATGTTCTTTTCAAACGACACTTTAGGTCGTTCAATATAACTGTGATTGTGAGGCTATGACAGTCAACCCCCAGGAATTCCATTCCGCTGCAAAACAGGTAATTTGGGGGTGTGACATTCGTTGTTGCCAACAAGGTTTTGCCCACCAATTCGTTTGATGTAAACGTTTGCAATCCCCTACGTAAATGATCGTGCACTATCTTCTACTCCTTATTCAAGTGTTGTTTCTCTTGGAAGAAAAGAGAAAACAAAAGAAAATTTCCTGCCTATCGAACGAAAAAGTTCACAGCGTATGTCCTTGGGTTTCTCGTTAGTGTTTTGGTAACCAAAATGAAGCGTATAACCACTTGCTCTTGATGCCAATTGTTGTCCCTAACTCTAGATCGAAATATATATAGATTGCAAAGTGTATAAATGAATAAGTATATTTGTCTATTAACTATGAATCGTTGTACATATACGAGTATATATATTGTCCTAACCGGTTCCTTGAACCGTTGTACCCTTTGGTGTAATAACCGACATTTGTAACTGCCATTTGTAACCGCCAAACGGTTACAAACTTACTAACTAACACGTTTGGTCCTTCGTGTATTAATATTTACATAAGAAGCATAAGTATCGAGATTATTTGGTTCACAATGCCTAAGCAGGCTATCACATATATCTCAAAGAAAAAGCTTCAAAACAGTCCCTTATTATTTCATAGTTGAATGCAACATATGAATCCATATGGTGACAATAAATGTCCACATTTAAAAAAGAGAAAATGAAGACGCCTAAAAAGGATTTTAAGTCTTGGGATCACTTTCTGTCATGATATTGATGTAAGGCAAATCGAGAATGGCCTGAGTTTCTTAGTTTCTACTAAAAAAACATACACTTAACCAGACCTAGCAGATCGTTATCCAATTTCATTCCACAATCATAAGTTTTATAGCAATCCAACATCATAACAACGTTACCCTGACAATAACATATTAATAACTCGAGTAAAAATTTAAAACACATAAAGCAACATGATAAACTCAACTTTTCCATTAAGATTCACCGACATCATATAGCATAAACTAAAAACTAAGAGCATCACTAAATCACCATTAATCCATAAACATCATACCCAACATTAAAGTAAGATTAAAACCACATGCGACACTCATCTCGATAATGCCCATCTTTACCAACAGTCCTTACCCAAATGCCCTGTCTTACCGCACAGAGAACAAACAGCCATATACCCCCTCAGACCACAGTAATAACAAACACCGTCACCACCACCGCCACCCCAAACCTGACCACAATCCCTACTGAGATGCCCAACCTTACTACAGTTATAACAACCAACACCACTAGAGTCCTTAGCCGTATGCTCCCTACCACAGATAGAACAACAAACATTATCCACATTCCAACACCAACGGTCCTTAGGACACTCATATTGATAATGCCCATTTTCACCACATCTACAACTTAATTCAGGACAGTCCTTACCCATATGCCCACTTTTACCGCACAGAGAACAACAACACTGACTACACTCCCAGGCGATATGCCCGTCTCACCGCAATTATAACAAAAACAATCACCACCACCACCTCCAACCTGATCACATTTCCTAGGTTTATGCCCAACCTGACCACACTTGTAACAACCAAAACGACGAAGCAGACTACCACTACCATCATCATCATCAACACCACCATCACCATTAGTCCCACTACAGTCCTTAGCTAAATGACCATACATACCACACTTATAACAACTACAATCCTTAGCTAAATGAAAATTGTCACCAAATAACAACATACATTACCCTGGCAAAGACGTGTTTTACGGTCCCTTACTTCAGATTGTGTCATACGCTTATTAAGCCATGCTATAGAGTCTTGATGGATTTGTATCATGTTTTGATGGCCTTTTATAACTTTCAAAACAATTTCATTGACTTCTGATTTTGGGATGTCAAAATTTTCTGCAGTTGCACCAATTCCCTTATACAAAACAGTTTGGATAATTTTCCCCTCCCTAATAGCCTTAAAAATATTTCTATAATCATCCATTTTCGAAATAGAATGGATTTTTAATTTGAATAGTAATAAATGTACATAAACCCTAAACCCTTGTTACTGAAATGTTTTGGTAAATAATTTTTACCCCATTTCTTTTCGCTTTATATTTTTAAATTACATAAATGGTCCATGTGGTTTGGCGAAAATTTCACCTACCGTTCTTCAAACTTAAAAGTTGCATAAATTGTCCCTATCCCTGCCAAAAAATAACATGAATGATCCTTTTGAGGGACGGTAGGTGAAATTTTTGCCGAATCTCAGGGATGATTTATGCAACTTTTATGCCTCAAAAGGACCATTCATGTTATTCTTTGGCAGCGATAGGGATGATTTATGCAACTTTTAAGTTTGAGGGATGGTGAGTGAAATTTTCGCCAAACCACAAGGACCATTTATGTAATTTACTCTATTTTTTTTCCTATGTGTCTTTCCTGGAAGTTTCCTTTCCACTGTTTTGTCAACTCCAACCCTTGATCTTTAAATTGTTTCCTTTCAGTCCTTAAGATGTTCATTTGGTAGTAATTATAGAATCGTGATCAATATAATTAGTTCAAAACAAACAAGAACATTAGTTTGCCATTAGCATGACTCGATACAACAAGTTCTTTTTTTTTGGGTAACCATAGCTTCTATCATTTTTGCTGATCAATCCAAAAGGTTTAAACCAAATGTCACACGACCCAAACTAGGTAAATCCATCCATTTTCATAAAGTTGGCGTGAATTAAACTTGAAACCTATAAACTCATAATCATTATCAAGTTATAATAGTACCTAGTTAGATATGCTAATATCAGAATTCTGATATAACAAATAGTTACTCCACATTTCATTAGTGATCGGGTTTCTTATTTGTTCTCCTCCATCGTTTATGTCTCTTAATGTGTTGGCTATTTTTCTTGTGTTAACTTTTAAAACCTCATCTTCAAGTCAAAGAACTTGATACTAATTACCAAATTTTGGGATGATGATGAGGGGAGTGGACCATGATTTTCTTATTTCTTCTGCTTCTTGAGTGTGATTTTCATACGGTTTTATGCGACAATTTTTTTTTTTTTTTTTTTTTCATTCAAATGTAGTTATCTTTGAACTTGTTATATACTTAATTAGAAATTCGATAAATTAATACTCGATTTATTAATAAACTCGATAAATCAATACTTTTTTCAGGTTTCTAATTTATAGAAAATTTAATATCTATTAATTAATAACTCTTTTAATTAATAAAGTTAGATGATCCAACGAGTATTAGTTTATAGAGTTTGTATAATGTAACTAGGTGAGCTGAATTAGTTTTTGGCTTGCTTTCCGGATGATCCATCAATGGCTTTTCTTGGTATATCTTTTATATGCATACTTGATTTGACATTTAATTATCTTTTCGCTGTCTTTTTTCTCTAAAACGTAGAGCATTTCCAGTAGTAACGCTGCAACGGCGTTAAGGTGCAAATTGTGGGGCGTTAGTAGGCGTTAACCGATGGGAGGGAGGGAGTATAACGGCGTTATAAGGCCCAAGTTATGCCCATAACGGGCGTTAAGAGGGTAAAAAAAAAAAAAAAAATATCATTTCACCCCCTAAACCATTTCAAATAAATTTTCACTTACACCCCCTCAACCAAAATTCAAATTCAAATTTAAATTATACTGGTTAATTCATCAGGAGGGATAAATTCAAATTCAAATTTGAAATTTAAAAATCAAATATGAGCGGCATTTATTCAAACTCAAAATCAACTCTGCCTATATATACAATTTAGAACACACAACACGCACAAGTTATACACACAACTCACACACACAAAAAATGTCTCGCAAAGATTTTTCTCAGCAATTCCCAAGTCCAGAAAAGCTGCCGGAAACAAGCTTTTCAACTTCACCACAGTTTCCTCCAACTAGCTTTTCAACTTCACCACAGTTTTCTCCAACTAGCTTTCCACCTGAACTTGAAGTTTACTCAGATGATTCGTTTTTTTAAGTTTTAATAGTTTTATTTTCATCAGTATGCGTTGTATCTTTAATTTTTAATGTAATTCGTGTTTAATGCTTAATGTACTTTGTGTTTTAATGTTAAATGTGATATGTTTTTTAATAAATGAAGTGTTTGTTTTAGTTTAGGGGTTGAAATTGAAAATATGAAATGTTAAAGTTTAACTTGAGATGTTATTGATGTGGGTGTTTTTTTGGGTCGTTAAAGTGAAATGTTAAAGCTGATGTGGCGCTGACGTGGACGGTGTTATTTTATAACTCATGTTATTGTTGTGATTGCTCTCATGAACACATAATAAAAAAGAGCATTGATTGGGATGCCTAACTCATATGCCTAATAACATGCTTAAACATATGTGTCAACATCCTATTGGGGACAGCAGGAGGACCCACTTCTTCACAAACCAATAATTAATTGACACATATATTAGTCACACAATTAGTCATATATTTTAAGCCTCCCAATCATTTTTCAATAAAAAATTAACTTTCTTTTCTTCCTTTACTTTTCTCGTGTTCACCTTTCTTCTCTTTCCTTTCCCCTTCAAAAATAAACTCACCAGCAGAGCGGAAAAGATTGATGAACCAGCAAAAGCCACTTCCATGGTCGGGTTTATTTCCATGCATTTCATTCCCAAATCTTACCTTCTAATTCGCTAAACAAACAATAAGTATAACTTTCAAACCAACCCAACCAAAACATCCTTAAGAAACACACCCTTATAAAAGTGGAAAAAAAAACCCGGTAAATTTGTAGTTTTAAGATATTGCGTGGAACATGTTCACGTCGAACACAAAAAAAGTTACAGTCGAGCAGTTTCAAGAATGACCCGATTGCCATTTATTTATTTACTTTCACAAATAAAGACATTGTTCTATGTTCTAATATATGATAGCCATTTATTTATTTACTTTTATAACTGGAAATTTTGTATTAGTGTTATTAAATTTTGCAACAACCCAACCTACAAGGCTACAAACATTAGAACAATCATCCATTTTTGGAGTGAAATGTGAAAACAAGAATACGTCTTTGGCTAATTATTGAAAAAATGGATGTATTTGTGGTAGTAAAAGAGCAAAAGAGCACACAGTTCATTTAAACAAGTAAATGGCGTAGCTTTCATTCGAATGTTAGATCAAAAGCCTAAAGGTTCCACTGCAAATAATCTGAGGCGTCAGGTGTGCCAAATTTCATCTATTTTATCTGAAAATGGTTCCACTTGGATTATATATCATTAATAACAAACAGATGAAAAAATTTCTGAAAATTAGCAGCAAAGGGAAACGGTAAGATGGCTAGACGAGTTCAAAGTCACAGAAAGCATGCTGAAAGGATTAACATCTGTTTATCCATACATTATGAACATACTCTAGCTTGCAGCTTCGTAACAGTAATCAGATAAATGCGTACCAGAATTTAAATCCAAACACCCAATAAAAAGAAGAGCAAAAAGCTTTCAAGACCCACAATATCTTATGTATGTCATCGTGATGATCAAACCTCACTTTAGGGTCTCTCTCAGAGTGGCGAACCTCATTTGGAGAAGGTTTTATTCCTAGGGATGCATAATCGGTCATTACATCAACACTGCACTCTGAGACTCATCTTTACTAAATCTGAAACACTTGAAGGATCTACTGCGGGTAAGTGACTAACAAGAATATGTATCTTTTGAAGATAAATGAAATATGTTTAACGGATATATGTTAACCAAAATACTATGTTTTTGAATTATATACTTTAAGGTCACTGAAATTCATCGAAATCTATTGCGCTAGAGTATATATATTGTATATTCAGTTAATTGATAAATATTCACCTTATTCAACAAGACGCAAAATATCTAGGCAAACATATTCGTACTACTCATCCAAAACTCATTCACATAAAAACAAATACACACTTTCTGTTTAGACTCTGACTAATATCTCCTGGATTTCGGCATGGCCGAATGCTTGGTTGTTATGGTTTAGATTTCCTAATTTTGTTTCTTTGCAATCTTTGGTGGGGAGGTTATGAAGTCGCTGAAACACTAATTCGCCTAAAAAAGGATCTGAAGTCTTGGAATCACGAATTTTTTTTGTGCCAACAAAATTTGATTTAAAGCAAATAAAGAATGACATCAGTTTCCTGAATTCTAAAAAAACATACACCTCACCAAACTCTAACAGATTTCATTCCAATCCCAATAATAAGTTCTATAGCAATTCAACATCATTACAACGCCATACTAACAGTAACATTTTAATACCTAGAGTAAAAACACACATAAAAGAGCATGATGAAACTCTAATGTTGCATCAAATACCACTAACATCATATAACATAAACTAAAAACATGTTAAACAACCATTAATCCATAAGACCATAAGTATCATATCCAACATAAAAACATTAAAACTAAATTCAAACCAGCATAAAGACATCCCGTTGCATAATGCCCATGTTCACCAACATTCCTTACCCACATGGCTTGTCTCACCACACATAGAACAAACAGCGATATACCCGCCCTTCCCATGGTAATAACAAATAGCGTTATACGTACCGATAAGCCCTTCCCTTTCATCAGTCCAACGCCTATCACAACGTGGCCCATACCCACCACTATGCCCAAACTTACCACACTTATAACAACCTTCACCACAACACTCCTTAGCCTTATATGCCCACTCTTAACACTTATAACATACTCATCCACACTGTTATAAGTATTCGCCTTATTCAATATTCAATACGGCACAAAATATCTAGGCAAACATATTCCTACTACCCATCCAAAACGACTCGTTCACATAAAAACAAACATACACTTTCTGTTAGTTCTACATAAAATCAATTGTATCATAAATTATCAAAGCATGTCCAAATTCTAAACTCATCAATACTCCAAGCCACAACTACAAGTTTCCATATTTAGGTCGCTAATATGGTAAAATATCAAGAATAGACAAGACTTTGACTAATATCTCCTGGATTCTGGCATGGCCGAATGCTTGGTTGTTATGGTGTAGATTTCCTAAACATACACTTTTTCTTAGTCTTACATAAAATCAATTGTATCATAGATCATCAAAGTATGTTCAACTTCAATAGTTAGTAGCAGGAGCTAACCTTATCGATATTCCAATTTACAACTACAAGCTCAGATGTTTTGGTCACGATGGTAAAAAAACAAGAATAGACAAGATGTTGACTAATATCTCCTGGATTTTGGCACAGCCTAATGCTAGGCTTTTGGCTTAGATTTTCTAATTTTGTATCTCTTTGCAATCTTTGTGATAAGGTTATGAAGTCTCAGGTTGGGCGCTTATATACAAAAGGATCTTAAGTCTAGAATCATGAATTATTTTTTGCTATCGATAATTAAGAAAACTTATCAAGGCAAATCTGAGAAAGACATCAGTTTCTCGGCTTCTATAAAAAAAAGACATACCTCACTAAACCATAGAAAATTTCATTCCGATCCCAATCATAAAGCAATTCAACATCGTTACAACGCCATACTAACAATAACTAAAGTAATAAATAAAAATTAAGACACATCATAGAAACTCTAGTTTTGCATTAGATACCACTAACATCATATAACATAACATAAACTAATAAGATAAGTTAAACCACCATTAATCCATAGGCATCATACCCAACATTAGGTTTACCAGCATTCCTTACCCACATGCCCTGTCTCACCACACTTCGAACAAACAGGGATATACCCGCCCTTCCCACAGTAATAACAAATAGCTTCATAGGTACCAATAAGCCCTTCCCTTTGAGAATCCCAACCCCCAGCACAACGTGGGCCATACGTATGAAAATGCCCAAGCTTACCACACTTAAAACAACCTTCACCACAACACTCCTTAGCCTTATGCCCATTCTTACCACATATGTAACACAACACATCACCACCACCCTGGCTAGTACCAACCATTGTGGGGTCTTTTTTTTCTTCATCTTCAATACATTTTTGAAGGCTTGCAATAGAGTCTTGGTGGCTTTTGATAACGTGTTCGTGGTCTTGAATAGCCTTCAGAACAATTTGATTCACTTGCGGTTTTTCAAGATCATATCTTTTTGCTGCTTCGACTATTCCGCTATTTTGAACAGTGTGGATAAGTCTGTACTGCCTAATTGCCTCAAACACATTTTTATCATTTTTAGACATTGTTCTTGAATAGCTTCACATAAACCCTAAATAAATTACTAGGTGTAAAATTGTGGAAGAGATTATGATTTATATTGTTTTTTTTTTTTTTTTTACCTAAGTCTCTTTCGTGGAAGCTTCCTTTTCACTCTTTTGTCAACTCCAGCCCTTCATCTTTAATTTATTTTAACTTTCAGTCCTTAAACTTTATATAAACTTACATTCTCAGCATGACTTTTCATGCTACAGTGTGCAAAAGTGTCACGATCTTCTGAAATATTCTGACTGGGAAGTGAAACTTGAGCTTGCTTATCCGGAAGCTAATAGAGCGGCAGATTGGGTAGCAAATCATGGTTGTGAGCAAGAAGAGCGGTTGTGCATGTTTGGTTCTCCTCTTCCCGGGTTTGGTTCAATTATCATTGAAGATGTCAAAGGTGTGCATGGTCACTTCGTGTTATTGCTTCTAAGACTATCTTTATCAGTAATCTATTACAACCTAATCTTTTAATAAAATATTATTTTCTCTTTCTTCTACCTACACAACTAATACATACAACCAATTTATATTTTTTTTTACCATTTATCAACAACCCAACCTCTTAATAATATAAAGAGTAAATTACATAATTGGTCCTTGTGCTTTGTCGGATCTTGCAGAGAATGTCCCTGAACTTTTTTTTGACGGGTCATGTCCTCGTGGTATGCAAAAGTTACGGGTTTGGTCCTTTGGCGGGTCATGCTGTTAGTTGACGTTAACTCCGTTATCTTGGCAAACCACAGGGACGATTTATGTAACTCGACAAAAACATTTAAAAAAATATATACAAAAATCGTATTAGTCCAGTTTTTGTCGGTTTTACCGTTTGGTCCGTTTTTACGTTTTCGCCATGTTTTGTCCGTTTTTAAGTTCTCGTCCGTCATATCTATCCGTTTTAATGTTTTAGTCCATTTTTTTACGTTACTTGGTTTCACGTTTTATGCGCGTTTGTACAAAAAGAAAGTTTGTACTTTTTTTCTTCGTTTTAGTTAGTCCGTAAAACTTTTTATCCGTAAAAGGGCGAGAAAAAAAAGACAAAAAACGTAAAAACGGACGATGTAAAAACGGATTTGAACGTGCAAATGGACAAACGTATATATAAACGCGTTTTGTCCATTTTGTACTTCTCGTCCGTTTTTTTACTGTTTTGTCCGTTTTTTACGTTTTTGTCTTTTGTTCTGGTTACGGATAAAAAGCGACGAACATATTAAAACCAAAGAAAACGAGTACAAACGACAAAACGTAAAACCGAATAATTTTAAAAAATGGACGAACATTAAAACGATAGATCGATGGACGGAACGTAAACGACAAAACAGGCGAACAACGTAAAAAAACGGACTCAAAACGGGTAAAACCGACAAAAAACGGACGAATACGTTTTTTGTATATATTTTTTAAATGTTTTGTCGTTCGCCTACGTGTTTGCCAGTCAACTAACCGCATGACCGGCCAAAGGACCAAACTTTTGCATACCACGAGGACATGACCATCAAAAAGTTCAGGGACATTTTCTGCAAGATCCGACAAAGCACAAGGACCAATTATGTAATTTACTCTAATATAAAATACTAAATATTAAATATTAGAAAAGAAAAAAGAAAAAAAGGTAGCCACTAGATTGCAGGTTGTGGGTTGGTGACCTTGGGTTGCCAAGTGATCTAGATTGTTGATGGTGATTGTATACAAGATTATATAAGTAATATATTAGTATGTATTTTCATTAGGTTGGGTTGTCAACCCTTCCAATAAACATAGTCTTAGTTTTTGGGGTGGGGTTAGCATCTCTACTGCACACACAAAATGTCACAATTCTCAATTTCCGGTCATTTCTTAAATTAAATATTCATCATATTAGTTCATTCATGACATTTCATTTCACATTAATCGCGTAAATTTTATATTAAATAAACGTTATCGCGTGAGTTATTATTTTGAATATTTAATCCGATACTTCTAAAAATGATCCCGATATATTTTTATACTTACATTTAGTTATAAAAACTATATTTTGAGTTTACCTAGTGTTCTAAATTTATTTGGTATATAAATCGTTAAATTTATATTATTACGACGTTTTTCTTAGAAACTACACGATAATTATTTTATCACTCAAATTTTACAAGGAATGTATTTTTACAATTTTATGATCTCATTATATTTCACTTTGATCTATTAAAAATCTCTTTTACCTAAAAATTTCCATTTACCTTACAAGTTACATTTAACTACACATTTACTTACACTTTCTTAAAATTTATACAAAGTATACATTTACACAACATTTTATAAAAAAAAAAAAAAAAAAAAAAAAAGATATTTGGTTGACATACTCCCCAAAAACCGCCCTATAGGGGAGGGATACATTTATTATGTTGGCAAACATTTTCTTGATTGTATTGTTTTATACTCCAAGTTACCTTTACTCTTTCATTCAATCACTCATTTTCATCCTCATTATTCACATAGTTAGCAAAAACATTTCTTCTCTCTTGTTTCTTCTAAAAACCGGTTCATCATCAAGGTGTACAAGGGATCAAAATTTTTCTCAAGCTCAAGTAATAAACAATCTAGATAACACTCTTAATAAGGTTTTGAAATAAAAACCTAGAGTGTTTAGGTTTAACCTTGTTCTTTGCACCTCATCATAATAACTTGTAAGCATATTTCTATCATTTTTCATCTTTCCTTATCATTTCATAAGTATTTCTTCATATTTGGAGCAAACATGCATGCTTATGTTGATTTATACCATTTTTCATGATTTTAGAGTTATATATATATAAGGTCATCCTATAATTATCCCCTTGGTATATGTTGGTCTTGATGATGTTTAGGAACCCATGACACCCTAAGAAGGTGTATGGTAGGATTAGATTAGCTTTGGAGTTGATTTGAAGGGATTGGAATAGGTTTAGTACGAGAAAAACTATTTTCGATAAATATAAAATGTGTTCTGTCCTTGTTTTGATTTTCTGGAAAATCCGACAGTAGGCACGAAATTTTGGTCTTGATATTTAGAAAATATACTTTAAAACGAATCCGTGGCCGCTTGAACGGATTAAAACGGAGTTATAACGAAGAAGTTATGGATTTTACAAGTTTGACGACGAAATGTATAGTTTTTCTGAAATTTCAGCAACATGTTTTTAATTTGTCCGGGTCGCTTCACAAATTATTTCGACTTGTCAAAAATATATTAGTATACTTTGATACGAAGCTAAGGACGTATTATACGTAGAAAACGGATTTGAAACGACTAAAATATGCACGTTTTTACAAACTTGCCGTAACTATTATTTTTAGAAAAACTATATTATTTTACGAGACAAGTGTTACGGTAACTAAAATGACCATGTTGAAGGTGTTTTAACGATGATGTGGAACTTTTTGGAACGAAATGTCTTCTAATAAAATCAAGATCACCGAGCATATTTTTCAAAACAATCAACCGTTTGTATAGCGGAGTTTTAATAAATTATTTATGGATGCTTAAACTTGGCGAAACTCATTTTAACCAACATTTTAGCCAAAATTACCATCTTTAACCCTTATTATCTTTATGTTCGAGACCTTTATGACGAAAACTCCCGAACTGAAACTTCTAGATTTCGATACAAACTTTCCAAAACCGTCGAGTTCGTTTCCTAACGATCGACGCCACACCATTTTACGAGTTTTTGACTAGTTTTTGAAGCCATTTTTGTCACTTTTATGAAATTTCCGACGACTTTATTTTACGACGAAAAGTGATAATTTCACAATAAATCATTATAAAACCATTGTAGGATGACATTTTGACGTAAATACTTGTAAAGTCATTTTTGAATGGTTAAGACGTCAAAAGAGTATTTTTCGACGATAAGTATTATTTTCAAAACTCGCAAATGGTATAAATAACATACGAACTGCATGCATAACATTACATCATAGCTCATTACATATCATATCATTCATATTAGGTCCAGATTAAAGTATCCCGATACATTTCGGTGTAACCACTTTTGTCATCGCCTCTATTCATCAAGTGAGTAATCACATCCCCCTTTTTTTTTTTTACCGTTTTACTATATTTTGGGGGCTGAATGCATGAACTATACTTGAATTAAATTGATTCTTACTTTGTGAACTCCTTTGACTAGAACTTGTGAACTCGAATCAAATCCTTGAACTAAATTACGAAATCATGACTTATTTGAACTTATTGAACCGTACGTGTTATGACCTTGTCCTAAAGTCTCCCATGTTCGGAGCATCACTATAAAGTCTCCCATGTTTGGAGCATCACCATAAAGTCTCCCATGTTCGAACATCACTATAAAGTCTCCCATGTTGAACATCAACTTAAAGCCTCCCTGGTCCGGAGCAGAATGTCTCCCTATGGGAACGGAGCATTTTCAATTTAAGTCTCCCCTGTTCGGAGCAGTGCAAAGTCTCCCATGTTCGGAGCATCTCTAAATTATTATATACTTGGTACTATATTGTGAACTATTATGACCACTTACACTTGACTACTTGACGCGCTATCTTTTGTGCAATGGGTTGTGAATACACAGGTTGCAAGTTTTGTATGGGCGGAACTTGGAACTGAGTGGATTTACAATGCCTTTGCTTTGTGGACCATTTTCGTTGACCGAAAGCTTTGATTATTTCTTTCGAGTTTTCTTATTTTGCTAAACGTGTTTACTCACCAACTATTTTCATAGTTGACCCGTTTTTCTCTCATGCATTTCAGGTGATCGTTAGTAAGCTTTTTCTTCCAGGTCTTGCATAATGAAGTTTTCACTTGTCACTACAAATCATTATGTAATAGAACGCAATATTTTGGAAACTAAACTTTGTAATATATTTGCCGATGACGGCTAAACCGTATTGTAATGGTGTACTTTTTCTTTTAAATATTAATGTTGGTATGTTCTATTATCTTGTGCTTATGTTCCCTTCCGTTACACCTGTGTTTCCGCCTCCGCGAGGTGTGAGATTGGTATCAGAGCCAAAGGTTATAGAGAATGCCGATTTTTTTTTTTCAAAAATAAAAATCACAGCTATAACCAGGAAAAAAAAAAAAAATTTATTTTATTAAACATTGAACATCATCCGAGTCATTTAGTCCTATCGTTGCATCGTTAATCATAAATTATACATAGCCTGATCAACTATGTCTAATTTATGAAGAACCATGCAATGATAAGAAGGGTAAATTTAAATCATGATTAGTCGAGTCTTTGAGTCTGGTCACCGGTTGATTGCATAGGTCCGGGTGGTATGCATAGCATGTTTTTACGTTCACGTCTACATTACCGTATCTTGTTCATATCTTCTCTTTTTCCATCTTTCGACTTGTTAGACATAGCATGTCTCTGTCCTGTCATGTTTTCGATCACTATAACACATTACCACCGTTCTGCACCTCATCCGACTTCGTTAGAATGTCGTTTACTCAACCCGATGTTTTGGTCCTCTGTAGGATCATGGCTGCAAGAAACACACGCTCAGGAGGTAACAACAACGGCAACCCAAACAACAATGACAATCCAGAACAACAACGCTTTGGAATAGCGGATCTACCCACCCAAATTTTAACACATCTCGATGCTAGACGAACCAACAACGGAGAAGGTACTTCAACGCCGGTCAAGGATGCGCTACAAAACTTTCATGACATGCAAGCCAATGGAATTTCATGGTACTGAGGGTGCCATTGGACAGCTAACCTGGTTCGAGAATGTTGAGTCGAAACTTAGTATCACGAAATGTACTGAAGGAAACAAGGTTGAGTTCTCTGCGGGTCTACTACTGGTCGAGCATTGACTGGTGGAACAACCAACTACGAGACTAGAGGAAGGGGCCGCAAATGCGTTATCTTGGGAAGCATTTAAGAAACTACTAACTGATGAGTACTGCAGAAAAGATGAAGTGCGAGAAGCTAGAAGGGAATTTTGGAATCACTTGATGGTTGGAGTAGAGATCGCAAAGTACACGATCCGCTTTCCACGAGTTAACTAGGATGGTTCCTCACATGGTTTCCACGGTGGAGAAGTTGATTGACCGATATATATGGGGATTGATACCGGAAATTAGGAGGGATGTCACCTCGTCGAACCCAACCACTCTGCAAGCCGCTGTGAGTATGGCGTATCGCTTGACAAATGATGTGATCAGGTCTGGAGAACTAACAAAAGCAAACGACAATGGACGAAAACGACAGGAGGATCACCAGGGAAACCGAGACCAGAATCAAAAATGGCGGAATAACCCGGAACTATGGGGCGACCACCCAGGAGCGCAGAGGATATGCAGGTCCACATCCTTTGTGCACTCGATGTAATTATCATCACTTAGGAGACTGCCTAAGGTGCGACAAATGTGGACGAGCGGGCCACTTCGCGAAATTGCTCAAACAGGCGGGAATCAAGGACAGAGGAAAGCATGTTACGAGTGTGGAAGTCTAGATCACCTTCGCAATACCTGTCCAAAGCTGAAAGGAACTCCCAATCAAGGAGGTAATCGTCCAAACTTGGCATTGGCAATAGAGGCCCACAAGACCGAACATTGAAATTCCTCCCGCACGTGTGGTCGAGCATTCTATCTGGGTACCGAGGAAGCCCGCAACGCTTAACGGGTACATTCCTTTGAACAACTACCTTATTTCTGTGCAACATGATTTTGAGTGCATAACTTCCTTTCAATCTTTACCACGTTCACGACATTGATTAATTTGAGACCTATTGATATCGACCTTAGTTGTTATATATATTTTGTTGATTTGATTTGAATTGTGTAAGCAAATCCAAGATCGAACGAATCTTTCAAAAGACTTCATTCAAGGATGTTGAATCCTATCTTTCTAACAACGTGTTTCCTAGCTTGATCTAGTGACAGTTCTTGTTTGATGAGTTGCGAAAATCAAGCTAAGAGACAAGTTTACTCAAGTCGGTTTAGTTTAATCTCATGACAGTTCTTGTTTGATGAGTTGTGAGATTAAATTAGAATCGACTACCTAAAGGTCTTTTGAGAGCTACGTTCGATATGGGTAAGGTTACCCTATCAAATCTAATCACGGGCACGTACCTAGTTGAATGGGGAACCTGTACGCATGGGCATTGATATGATCATTTAGACTATTCGTACGAGCATGAACTTTTAGAACTCTTGTCGAGGTTCGGACCATAGTATCGTTAATCGAATCACGAGGACGTGATTCCGCTGACATGGGAAGAATGTCACAATTCTCAATTTCCAGTCATTTCTTAAATTAAATATTCATCATATTAGTTCATTCATGACATTTCATTTCACATTAATCGCGTAAATTTTATATTAAATAAACGTTATCGCGTGAGTTATTATTTTGAATATTTAATCCGATACTTCTAAAAATGATCCCGATATATTTTTATACTTACATTTAGTTATAAAAACTATATTTTGAGTTTACCTAGTGTTCTAAATTTATTTGGTATATAAATCGTTAAATTTATATTATTACGACGTTTTTCTTAGAAACTACACGATAATTATTTTATCACTCAAATTTTACAAGGAATGTATTTTTACAATTTTTATGATCTCATTATATTTCACTTTGATCTATTAAAAATCTCTTTTACCTAAAAATTTCCATTTACCTTACAAGTTACATTTAACTACACATTTACTTACACTTTCTTAAAATTTATACAAAGTATACATTTACACAACATTTTATAAAAAAAAAAAAAAAAAAAAAAAAAAAGATATTTGGTTGACATACTCCCCCAAAAACCGGCCCTTAGGGGAGGGGATACATTTATTATGTTGGCAAACATTTTCTTGATTGTATTGTTTTATACTCCAAGTTACCTTTACTCTTTCATTCAATCACTCATTTTCATCCTCATTATTCACCTAGTTAGCAAAAACATTTCTTCTCTCTTGTTTCTTCTAAAAACCGGTTCATCATCAAGGTGTACAAGGGATCAAAATTTTTCTCAAGCTCAAGTAATAAACAATCTAGATAACACTCTTAATAAGGTTTTGAAATAAAAACCTAGAGTGTTTAGGTTTAACCTTGTTCTTTGCACCTCATCATAATAACTTGTAAGCATATTTCTATCATTTTTCATCTTTCCTTATCATTTCATAAGTATTTCTTCATATTTGGAGCAAACATGCATGCTTATGTTGATTTATACCATTTTTACATGATTTTAGAGTTATATATATAAGGTCATCCTATAATTATCCCCTTGGTATATGTTGGTCTTGATGATGTTTAGGAACCCATGACACCCTAAGAAGGTGTATGGTAGGATTAGATTAGCTTTGGAGTTGATTTGAAGGGATTGGAATAGGTTTAGTAGAAAAACTATTTTCGAAATGTATAAAATGTGTTCTGTCCTTGTTTTGATTTTCTGGAAAATCCGACAGTAGGCACGAAATTTTGGTCTTGATATTTAGAAAATATACTTTAAAACGAATCCGTGGCCGCTTGAACGGATTAAAACGGAGTTATAACGAAGAAGTTATGGATTTTACAAGTTTGACGACGAAATGTATAGTTTTTCTGAAATTTCAGCAACATGTTTTTAATTTGTCCGGTTCAAAAACGAGCCTTAAGCTTCACAAATTATTTCGACTTGTCAAAAATATATTAGTATACTTTGATACGAAGCTAAGGACGTATTATACGTAGAAAACGGATTTGAAACGACTAAAATATGCACGTTTTTACAAACTTGCCGTAACTATTATTTTTAGAAAAACTATATTATTTTACGAGACAAGTGTTACGGTAACTAAAATGACCATGTTGAAGGCTGTTTTTAACGATGATGTGGAACTTTTTGGAACGAAATGTCTTCTAATAAAATCAAGATCACCGAGCATATTTTTCAAAACAATCAACCGTTTGTATAGCGGAGTTTTAATAAATTATTTATGGATGCTTAAACTTGGCCGAAACTCATTTTTAACCAACATTTTAGCCAAAATTACCATCTTTAACCCTTATTATCTTTATGTTTGAGACCTTTATGACGAAAACTCCTGAACTGAAACTTCTAGATTTCGATACAAACTTTCCAAAACTGTCGACTTCGTTTCCTAACGATCGACGCACACCATTTTACGACTAGTTTTTCGAAGCCATTTTTGTCAATTTCATGAAATTTCCGACGACTTTATTTTACGACGAAAAGTGATAATTTCACAATAAATCATTATAAAACCATTGTAGGATGACATTTTGACGTAAATACTTGTAAAGTCATTTTTGAATGGTTAAGACGTCAAAAGAGTATTTTTCGACGATAAGTATTATTTTCAAAACTCGCAAATGGTATAAATAACATACTAAATGCATGCATAACATTACATCATAGCTCATTACATATCATATCATTCAGATATTAGGTCCGATTAAAGTATCCCGATACATTTCGGTGTAACCACTTTTGTCATTGCCTCTATTCATCAAGTGAGTAATCACATCCCCTTTTTACCGTTTTACTATATTTTGGGGTTCCTAATGCATGAACTGATACTTGAATTAAATTTATTCTTACTTTGTGAACTCTTTTGACTAGAACTTGTGAACTCGAATCAAATCCTTGAACTAAATTACGAAATCATGACTTATTTGAACTTATTGAACGAACGTGTTATGACCTTGTCCTAAAGTCTCCATGTTCGTGAGCATCACTATAAAGTCTCCCATGTTGAGCATCACCATAAAGTCTCCATGTTGAGCATCACTATAAAGTCTCCCATGTTGAGCATCAACTTAAAGCCTCCGTTCGTGAATGCAGGTAATGTCTCCCTATGAACATCCATGGAGCATTTTCAATT
Organism: Chrysanthemum makinoi; assembly: GCA_910596185.1. Classification (NCBI taxonomy): domain Eukaryota; kingdom Viridiplantae; phylum Streptophyta; class Magnoliopsida; order Asterales; family Asteraceae; genus Chrysanthemum; species Chrysanthemum makinoi. The sequence goes on from OU343224.1 coordinate 166,758,920, forward strand.
TAAGTCTCCCACTTTCGGGCGAAAAGCAAAGTCTCCCATGTTCGAAGCATCTCTAAATTATTATATACTTGGTACTATATTGTGAACTATTATGACCACTTACACTTGACTACTTGACGCGCTATATTTTGTGCAATGGGTTGTGAATACACAGGTTGCAAGTTTTGTATGGGCGGAACTTGAACTGAGTGGATTTACAATGCCTTTGCTTTGTGGACCATTTTCGTTGACCGAAAGCTTTGATTATTTCTTTCGAGTTTTCTTATTTTGCTAAACGTGTTTACTCACCAACTATTTTCATAGTTGACCCGTTTTTCTCTCATGCATTTCAGGTGATGATTGTAGTAAGCTTTTTCTATCAGGTCTTGCATAATGAAGTTTTCACTTGTCACTACAAATCATTATGTAATAGAACGCAATATTTTGGAAACTAAACTTTGTAATATATTTGCCGATGACGGCTAAACTGGTATTGTAATGGTGTACTCTTTCTTTTAAATATTAATGTTGGTATGTTCTATTATCTTGTGCTTATGTTCCCTTCCGTTACACCTCGTGTTTCCGCCTCCGGCGAGGGTGTGACAGATTGGTATCAGAGCCAAAGGTTATAGAGAATGCCGATTTTTCAAAAATAAAAATCACAGCTATAACCAGGAAAAAAAAAAAAAATTTATTTTATTAAACATTGAACATCATCCGAGTCATTTAGTCCTATCGTTGCATCGTTAATCATAAATTATACATAGCCTGATCAACTATGTCTAATTTATGAAGAACCATGCAATGATAAGAAGGGTAAATTTAAATCATGATTAGTCGAGTCTTTTGAGTCTGGTCACCTGAAGTTGCATAGGTCGGGTGGGTATGCATAGCATGTTTTACGTTCACGTCTACATTACCGTACCTTGTTCATATCTTCTCTTTTCCATCTTTCGACTTGTTAGACATAGCATGTCTCGTTCTCTATCATGTTTCGATCACTATAACACATTACCACCGTTTCGCACCTCATCTCGACTTCGTTAGAATGTCGTTTACTCAACCCGATGTTTTGGTCCTCTGTAGGATCATGGCTGCAAGAAACACACGCTCGGAGTAACAACAACGGCAACCCTAACAACAATGACAATCCAGACAACAACGCTGCTGGAATAGCGGATCTACTCACCCAAATTTTAACACATCTCGATGCTAGACGAACCAACAACGGAGAAGGTACTTCAAACGCTGGTCAAGGATGCATCTACAAAACTTTCATGACATGCAAGCCAATGGAATTTCATGGTACGAGGGGTGCCATTGGACTGCTAACCTAGTTCGAGAATGTTGAGTCGAAACTTAGTATCACGAAATGTACTGAAGAAAACAAGGTTGAGTTCTCTGTCTCTACTACGAGGTCGAGCATTGACTGGTGGAACAACCAACTACTGAGACTAGAGGAAGAGAACAAATGCGTTATCTTGGGAAGCATTTAAGAAACAACTAACTGATGAGTACTGCAGAAAAGATGAAGTGCGAGAAGCTAGAAGCGAATTTTGGAATCACTTGATGGTTGGAGTAGAGATCGACAAGTACACGATCCGTTTCCACGAGTTAACTAGGATGGTTCCTCACATGGTTTCCACTGTGGAGAAGTTGATTGACCGATATATATGGGGATTGATACGGAAATTAGGAGGGATGTCACCTCGCCGAACCCAACCACTCGCAAGCGCTGTGAGTATGGCGTATCGCTTAACAAATGATGTGATCAGGTCCGGAGAACTAACAAAAGCAAACGACAATGGACGAAAACGACAGAGAGGATCACCAGGAAACCGAGACCGAGAATCAACAAAACAAAAGGCAGCGAATAACCCGAACTATGGGCGACCACCCGGAGAGAGGGATATGCGGGTCCACATCCTTTGTGCACTCGATGTAATTATCATCACTTAGGAGGCGCCAAGGTGCGACAAATGTGGACAGACGGGCCACTTCGCGAATTGCTCAAACAGGCGGGAATCAAGGACAGAGAAAAGCATGTTACGAGTGTGGAAGTCTAGATCACCTTCGCAATATCTGTCCAAAGCTGAAAAGAACTCCCAATCAAGGAGGTAATCGTCCAAACTGGCATTGGCAATAGAAGGCCCACAAGACCAGAACATTGAAATTCCTCCCGCACGTGGTCGAGCATTCTATCTGGGTACCGAGGAAGCCCGCAACGCTTAACGGGTACATTCCTTTGAACAACTACCTTATTTCTGTGCAACATGATTTTGAGTGCATAACTTCCTTTCAATCTTTACCACGTTCACGACATTGATTAATTTGAGACCTATTGATATCGACCTTAGTTGTTATATATATTTTGTTGATTTGATTTGAATTGTGTAAGCAAATCCAAGATCGAACGAATCTTTCAAAAGACTTCATTCAAGGATGTTGAATCCTATCTTTCTAACAACGTGTTTCCTAGCTTGATCTAGTGACAGTTCTTGTTTGATGAGTTGCGAAAATCAAGCTAAGAGACAAGTTTACTCAAGTCGGTTTAGTTTAATCTCATGACAGTTCTTGTTTGATGAGTTGTGAGATTAAATTAGAATCGACTACCTAAAGGTCTTTTGAGAGCTACGTTCGATATTGGGTAAGGTTACCCTATCAAATCTAATCACGGCACTACCTAGTTGAATGGGGAACCCAGACGCATGGGCATTGATATGATCATTTATACTATTCGCACGAGCATGAACTTTTAGAACTCTTGTCGAGGTTCGGACCATAGTATCATTAATCGAATCACGAGGACGTGATTCCGGTGACATGGGAAGAATGTCACAATTCTCAATTTCCGGTCATTTCTTAAATTAAATATTCATCATATTAGTTCATTCATGACATTTCATTTCACATTAATCGCGTAAATTTTATATTAAATAAACGTTATCGCGTGAGTTATTATTTTGAATATTTAATCCGATACTTCTAAAAATGATCCCGATATATTTTTATACTTACATTTAGTTATAAAAACTATATTTTGAGTTTACCTAGTGTTCTAAATTTATTTGGTATATAAATCGTTAAATTTATATTATTACGACGTTTTTTCTTAGAAACTACACGATAATTATTTTATCACTCAAATTTTACAAGGAATGTATTTTTACAATTTTTATGATCTCATTATATTTCACTTTGATCTATTAAAAATCTCTTTTACCTAAAAATTTCCATTTACCTTACAAGTTACATTTAACTACACATTTACTTACACTTTCTTAAAATTTATACAAAGTATACATTTACACAACATTTTATAAAAAAAAAAAAAAGATATTTGGTTGACATACTCCCCCAAAAACCGGCCCTTAGGGGAGGGGATACATTTATTATGTTGGCAAACATTTTCTTGATTGTATTGTTTTATACTCCAAGTTACCTTTACTCTTTCATTCAATCACTCATTTTCATCCTCATTATTCACCTAGTTAGCAAAAACATTTCTTCTCTCTTGTTTCTTCTAAAAACCGGTTCATCATCAAGGTGTACAAGGGATCAAAATTTTTCTCAAGCTCAAGTAATAAACAATCTAGATAACACTCTTAATAAGGTTTTGAAATAAAAACCTAGAGTGTTTAGGTTTAACCTTGTTCTTTGCACCTCATCATAATAACTTGTAAGCATATTTCTATCATTTTTCATCTTTCCTTATCATTTCATAAGTATTTCTTCATATTTGGAGCAAACATGCATGCTTATGTTGATTTATACCATTTTTACATGATTTTAGAGTTATATATATATAAGGTCATCCTATAATTATCCCCTTGGTATATGTTGGTCTTGATGATGTTTAGGAACCCATGACACCCTAAGAAGGTGTATGGTAGGATTAGATTAGCTTTGGAGTTGATTTGAAGGGATTGGAATAGGTTTAGTACGAGAAAAACTATTTTCGATAAATATAAAATGTGTTCTGTCCTTGTTTTGATTTTCTGGAAAATCCGACAGTAGGCACGAAATTTTGGTCTTGATATTTAGAAAATATACTTTAAAACGAATCCGTGGCCGCTTGAACGGATTAAAACGGAGTTATAACGAAGAAGTTATGGATTTTACAAGTTTGACGACGAAATGTATAGTTTTTCTGAAATTTCAGCAACATGTTTTTAATTTGTCCGGGTCGCTTCACAAATTATTTCGACTTGTCAAAAATATATTAGTATACTTTGATACGAAGCTAAGGACGTATTATACGTAGAAAACGGATTTGAAACGACTAAAATATGCACGTTTTTACAAACTTGCCGTAACTATTATTTTTAGAAAAACTATATTATTTTACGAGACAAGTGTTACGGTAACTAAAATGACCATGTTGAAGGTCTTTTTTTAACGATGATGTGGAACTTTTGGACGAAATGTCTTCTAATGAAATCAAGATCACCGAGCATATTTTTCAAAACAATCAACCGTTTGTATAGCGGAGTTTTAATAAATTATTTATGGATGCTTAAACTTGGCCGAAACTCATTTTTAACCAACATTTTAGCCAAAATTACCATCTTTAACCCTTATTATCTTTATGTTCGAGACCTTTATGACGAAAACTCCTGAACTGAAACTTCTAGATTTCGATACAAACTTTCCAAAACTGTCGACTTCGTTTCCTAACGATCGACGCACACCATTTTACGACTAGTTTTTCGAAGCCATTTTTGTCAATTTCATGAAATTTCCGACGACTTTATTTTACGACGAAAAGTGATAATTTCACAATAAATCATTATAAAACCATTGTAGGATGACATTTTGACGTAAATACTTGTAAAGTCATTTTTGAATGGTTAAGACGTCAAAAGAGTATTTTTCGACGATAAGTATTATTTTCAAAACTCGCAAATGGTATAAATAACATACGAACTGCATGCATAACATTACATCATAGCTCATTACATATCATATCATTCGTATTAGGTCCAGATTAAAGTATCCCGATACATTTCGGTGTAACCACTTTTGTCATCGCCTCTATTCATCAAGTGAGTAATCACATCCCCCTTTTTTTTTTTTACCGTTTTACTATATTTTGGGGGCTGAATGCATGAACTATACTTGAATTAAATTGATTCTTACTTTGTGAACTCCTTTGACTAGAACTTGTGAACTCGAATCAAATCCTTGAACTAAATTACGAAATCATGACTTATTTGAACTTATTGAACCGTACGTGTTATGACCTTGTCCTAAAGTCTCCCATGTTCGAAGCATCACTATAAAGTCTCCCATGTTCGGAGCATCACCATAAAGTCTCCCATGTTCGGAGCATCACTATAAAGTCTCCCATGTTCGGAGCATCAACTTAAAGCCTCCCGGTCCGGAACAGAATGTCTCCCTATGGAACGGAGCATTTTCAATTTAAGTCTCCCCTTTCGAGCAAGGCAAAGTCTCCCATGTTCGAAGCATCTCTAAATTATTATATACTTGGTACTATATTGTGAACTATTATGACCACTTACACTTGACTACTTGACGGCTTATTTTTGTGCAATGGGTTGTGAACACACAGGTTGCAAGTTTTGTATGGGCGGAACTTGAACTGAGTGGATTTACAATGCCTTTGCTTTGTGGACCATTTTCGTTGACCGAAAGCTTTGTGTATTTCTTACGAGTTTTCTTATTTTGCTAAACGTGTTTACTCACCAACTATTTTCATAGTTGACCCGTTTTTCTCTCATGCATTTCAGGTGATCGTTAGTAAGCTTTTTCTACCAGGTCTTGCATAATGAAGTTTTCACTTGTCACTACAAATCATTATGTAATAGAACGCAATATTTTGGAAACTAAACTTTGTAATATATTTGCCGATGACGGCTAAACTGGTATTGTAATGGTGTACTCTTTCTTTTAAATATTAATGTTGGTATGTTCTATTATCTTGTGCTTATGTTCCCTTCCGTTACACCTCGTGTTTCCGCCTCCGGCGAGGGTGTGACACAAAAACATACTCACCTTCAGCACTAGACCATGAACGTGTGTGCTGATGCTAGAAGACCACGCCAACAAATTATTACCCACAATAACCGGATGTAGAACCACGAGTAGCAGGACAACCAACCAGTTTTCATATGAATAAGCAATGTAGTAGAGAAAGAATATAATTGTAAACCGAAATCTAGTGTCTCCCGAACATACCGTAGGATACGCTTGAGAGCTTCTAAGTGAGGCTCTAGTGGATTATGCGTATAAAGGCAAATTTGTTGAAAGACATATGATTAGTCGCGACGAGTGAACGTAAGATACTGCAAGCCACGATTAGGGATGGCAAAAACACCCGAAACCGACAGGGAAAACCGAAACCCGAACTGGTTGGGTCGGGTTCTGGTGCGAGTTGGCAGGTTTGGATGCGGGTTTGGGTATTGATAAATATTTTTAGCCGGATACGGGTTCGGGTACGGGTTCAGATAATACCCGCCTGATTACCCGTACCCTTATCCGTTAACCTGAATCTATACCCGCTTTATTGATATTATAATTAACTACAATATATATACATTAAATATAATTTTTTTCATTGTATTTTTTTATATAAGTATCTCTATTAAATAACACATTTTATTTTGTACATAAATCATTCAAAAGCGTTAAATCAATTAATACGATATTCATTTTCTTTAACTTAAAAAAAATTGAATATATTAGGGTGTTTTCCTTTGTTTTGTCAGTTGATTTTAGTGTGACTTAATTTTAATACCGTCATTTTGTCCATATGATATTCAATTGGGAATGCCATTTTGTCCATATAATATTCAATTGGGGAACCCGAAAAACCGATAGATAATATTAATCGGGTATCCAGCGGGTACGGGTTCAGATATTATAAATGGGTACGGGTACGAGTACACTAAAGCCCGCCCCGAATCCGACCCGTTGCCATCCCTAGCCACCACTAAAGCTACGGTAGGTGGTAGAATCCGAAATAGGATCACCTTCCGGACAAAATTTGGATTCAGTAACAACATGAGTCCGAGTTGGATTGCAATTAACCATATTAGCACGCTAGAGTAGTTCAAAATTGTATTTTCGTTGAGATAGAAACATGCTTGTCATGTCACGCGTGACATAAATACCCAAAAAATAATTAAGTGGGCCTAAAAACTTTCAAAAAGTGTGTAAAAGTGAATTTTTTGTAGTGATATTTTTTTGTCCGGTCCTCGGTCCACATTCTTTCTCATTTACGGTCTTACGCAAAACCGACTATTATGCTTTGTTGGACCGGACCGACCGACAAACCGGACCCAACACGGACATGGATCGAACATTTCGGTTCGACTCTTGGTTCGAACTTTTCGACCAAATCGATTTTCGGTCTGGTCCGGTTTTCAGACCATGATCAGCCCTAGTAATAGCATTCAAGTTTTGTCGATGTTCCAGTTAAGCCACGTAACCTTTATATTAACTGCAAAAACAATCTAAGTTTGAATATTGTTTCATTGTAGTCTAAATGTTCAAAAGAGTCATGTAAAATACGTTATTTTGTCGTAAACTAGTATTAAACATTCACTTATGTTGCCTGATAATAACTACTTCTAACCAACTTAATGTATAATCAAATTATACAATTTTGAAAAGAAAAAAAAAAGTAATCACGAAATAATGATAGAATTTCAAAAGTTTTCTATTCAAGTAATTGAAATGTAACAATAATTTCACAACAATGAAAACTGAAAGGGTATATAAAAAGTAAAAAGTTATGCTGGTCACAATCGATGGGTTTTTGGTCAACAGAGAAAGCTCACAATGACCGATGTTAACATCGGTCACTCCCTTTGTGGAGTATCGGTCAAATATCGGTCGAGAACTTAAGAAATAGACAATCGGTCGTTTTTTCGACCGATAGTATACACACCAAAAATATATTCCATTTGATATTTAATAAATAAATAAAAAAAACCTTGGTCATCGACTGTGGCAACTTGGTCGTGTCTGGTCGTCGGAGAGAGAAAGCTGATGTGGCAGGGGTGACCTGGGTGACGACTGTGTCCAGCCTTAGAGTTAACAAAACAAACACGCATAATATTTTATGATTTTCACCCTTAAAATATAACTTCCTTTTATTAAATCTTAGACCTGTCTACAAAAACTAAAGTTTCCCTCTACTTCCAATTTATATTGTTTACTGTTCTTCTGTTTGATTCTAGTTCGAGAATGGTTGATAATGGGGAGTCAAGAATTATCGAAACTGTTCTGCAAAAGGGAAAAGTTGTAGCATCTCGTAATTTTTATCTTCGTAAATCGTACGTGGAAGACATACTTTTGAAAAAGATAAAAAGCGTTCAAAACCATCCATCAAGCAATCAAAACTATCCATCAAGCCATGATCAAAACTATATAACAAGCTTCCAAGACTCCGAAGAAATGGATTTGGAGATGGGGTACAGAGATAACAATATTCCAAGTTAATTTGCTGCCTCGTTGTCAAAGAGTTTTTCGTCGTCTTTTCCTTTTGTTTTGGACTATAATCTTTTGGGATTAGAAGATGAATTTGAGTTTTGGTAGCGAACTAAATTAGGTTTCATTATAATATCATGCTATATATATGATTCAAATTTACTTCAAGTTTATTATATTGTGTTGTTTATATACGCTAACTAGTTATGACGTTACCCTTACCATATGGTTTAAAGGGATTCTGTTTGCACTTATGTCATGAAGGTCAAACATAAGTAAAGTGATACTATACCAGGACATGTAAATCCATTAACTTCGCTTTTCCTGACCGCTACGCGTCCCTCATTATTTGGAGCTAAGCTGTTGATGCTAAAACGGGGAGCTGAAACTGATCACAGATAAGTAGCAGGTCATGAATATCACCTAAACATGTGCTATTTACGGTTTAAAAACCATTCGAAAGTTATTTTTAACTACAATGACATGAATAGATAACATACATAAAACAAGAATCTAATTTTTCATATTTTGAAACACAACAATGATCGCAAACACCATTATGACATCCATAGTGATTTTTGTTATTCGGATGGTGGGTTCGTGGTAAGTCTTCTTAGCCTAGGAAAAGAATTTATGGCCAAACACAAGCTTTCGACAAATTGGAAGTTATGAAGGTTGATGTTCCCAGGATGTAAGGATTAGTCTCTCACTTCACTCTCTGCGTAAAATTTTGTTACATTCTGCCACACTTCATGTTTATGCACTTTTATTTAGATTTGATACACATTCGAAGTTGTAATTTGATATACGAATATTCCTATGATAGAACTATATATTGAGATCAAAAGGAGGCTAAAGCTTGTTCACTTAATCGGTGAGGATAAACCATTACTTGTTTCTAACCGGTTTATTATTTCTTTGAGGGTGCGTTTGGTTGGGGTATATTGGGGGTATTTCATGGCATTTGCATTTTAATTTTCTTCAAATATTATGTTTGGTATCTCAAATGAAGGAATTTAAAATTCCATTAATTGCCAAAATAAGGAGAATTAAAATGCCTAAAAAAAAGTGAGGAACTTTAATTTACTTGAAATTTATTTTTTTATGAACTTTTTTCTTGTTGTTTTTGTTGTTTTTTCAAAACATGATTGACAAAACATGGTCATCTCAAGAGGGAGTTTTGTTTACCTGAATAGTTATATGTCATGCTCATAAACATCAATTAAGGAATAATTACAGAAAAATATCAAACTTAAACTTGTTAGATAATAAAAGCTCGCAAGCCTTGGGTTTGGTCCGTTAGTTGCTAGGTTTGGGTTAATCTGTGTTCTATTTATTGTCATATAATCTATGTAATTCATTGAATCTGATCAATATAGTTTTTCAGTATTCCCTTAAATACTACATGATAGCAAGAGCTAGGTCGAATATAAAGAAAAAAAAAAGTTCATTGGTCCTTCTTTGTTCCCGCCGAAGAAAAAAATATCGTCTGTTACAAGCAATGTTTTGAAACCCGGGTCGACCCGGCCGGGTTAACCGGTTGGACCGGTTCCGGACAAAAAAACGGGTCAAAAAACCCGGGTTTTAAAAAACGGGTCAACCGTTTAGACCCGGCGGAGTTTTAAGTGACCGGGTCAACCCGGTTTTGAAACCCGCCGGGTTTGGTTTTTATCAATTTTTTTTTTTTTTTTTTAATACAAAACCTCAAAAATAAACTTGTAAATCTCGTAGGATGCATGTCTTTAGAAGTATGAAACTTGTAATCTCGTAGGATTTATGCCTTTTGAAGTATAAAACATGTAATCCCGTAGCATTTATGGTTGTTTAGAAAATTATGCAGGTTTATATCCTTGTCCACCTTTGATTTGTTGTTTAGAGCATGAAAAATGGTTCTTTACTTTTTTCACGCAAAACTAATGTTTGGACATTATGTTTGGACAATTAGAAATGGATGTTTGGACATATGCATAAAACCGGGTCTAACCGGGTTGACCCGGCGGTTGAACCGGTTGACCCGGTGACCCGGTGTCTTGGCCGGGTCGATCACAAACCCGGGTTTCAAAACATTGGTTACAAGTTATTGCCATTCGTTTGTTCCCACGTGGTTGGATCTTTGTTACACAAAGTCATTTTTAATTAATTAGATAAGCAATAGTTTTAGACTTTGATTGGATGATAAGGAATATGTGGGAATTTACTGTTGATGCATGGAAATTTTTTTGATTAATTAGGGTTGAATAGTTTTGGTCCGTTCGGTTTGTAGATGAGTTTAGGATTTAAATTTTGATTTTGATTTGAAGAGAGAGAAAATTAATAATTATTTTATATATATATATATATATATATAGGGTAAAATTAAAATAAAAAGACAAATATCCGTAAAAATAATAAAAATAATTTTTTTTTATAAAAACGCTCTTAAAAAATTCTAAAAAAAATCCGCAAGATCGGGTATGTTGGTGCATAAAACTTTTGTGAAAAAAGTTTTTCTAATTTTGAGTTTTTATACGTCTTTTTTCGCAAAAACGAATTTTGATGCGCAAAAAAAATTTTGATGCACAAAATTTCAACTTGTTTTAGTTTGATGCTAACGTTATTTTGATGAAAAAAGTCAAAAGAAGTTTGGTGCAAAAATGAATTTTTGATGCACAAAAAGCGATTTAATGCACAAACGTATTCTTTCAGAAATTTTTTTCGAAAAAAGTATTCACTTTTAGAAAAACTTCCTTCACAACTTTTTCATGCACCAACATACCTGATCTTGTGGAATTTTTATGAAATTTTTCGTGAACATTTTTTTTTTAAAAATTTTTTTATTCTTTTTACGGATATTTGTCTTTTTATTTGATCTTTACCCTATATATATATATATAGGGGCGCGTTATATGCAGTACTAATATTAGATACAGTACTTTACAGTACTCATTTAGACCAATAGGAATTTAATAATAATAAATATTTTTATTTAATTGAAAAGGGCATAATAGTCAAACACATTTTTTGTATTTTTTTTAATAAAAAACATTTTTAAATTCTCTTAATTTTCGGATTTTCTTTTAGTTTTTTTTAGTATACGTGTTTTCAGGAAAATGAGTGCATATATGTTTTTTTTTGTTTTTTTGTTTTTTTTTTTAAATTTTCATATGTTTCTTGTGTACAATTGATTATATATCAAACTTGTTTTGATTAAAATGGTAATTGCACATATGTTTCTTGTGTACATTTTTTAATCTTCAAAATTTATAACAAAAAACATAAACAAAGACATATACATGTAACCTCTAGATTTATAACGAACCAAAAATATAAATAGTATACACAAAAATTGATATAAAATGAAATACAATTTAAATACAAATGTATCTTGTTAAGTGTATATGTACACGTCAACCAAAAATATATGTGCACTTTTCTAAGAACATGTGTGCACTTTTCCAAGAACATACGTGCACCCTTCCAAGAACATACATGCACACTTCACTTTCTCATCAAATTTATTAGAACATATGAGTACCCTTCCAAGACTCATGTGCACTCTTTATATTGGTCATGGTCTTTATCTTTGTCAAACATGTTCAATACCTGAAACTACAAAACAATTGTTATTTTCTTATTAGAAACAACTAACAAAAACATATTCATAATTCAACATATATGCATACATCTATCCTTATTTGAGTTCAGCTTCAAACATATATGCACACCATTCATTGATTTTATACCAACCATAAAACACATATGCACCCTTTCACTAATTTTATGTTGGCATATAAACACACTTAAGAATGACATGAAATCAAATTTATACCAATCATAAAACAATCAACTACATGCTCTTAACAACCAACTTCAACCAACATGTATGCACCTTTATAAGGTATATATAAAATAGGACCATATGAGATTAAATATAAAATGACTCAAAATAGACAAAATAATATACAAGATCTGTACTAATTTTCTACACATATGTTTCCTTCTTTTACTTTAACTGGGCCAAATTTATATACCCATTTTTCTTGTGAATCTAAAAGTGCACATGTAATTAACGGTGCCATTGTGTTTCTCATAATTGAAACCAATATCACACAAAAAGAAAACTATAAAGAAAAAGGTTCCAAATCAAAAGCACAATGACCACATAACTACATCCTCAATCTCAAAGAAAAAAAAGTAACCGAATCTACAACCTCTTACCAAAGCTATATTGATCTAAAAAAAAACTACAATTGAATTAAAATCGAAAACAATTTGGATACATTTATAAAACCATAAAAACATAATGTAATCCAAATTAAAAAGCATACACGGTTGTGAAGGTCGCTTCTTGACAAGATCTGATAAGAGCTTTTAATTCACATCCCATTTAGACTTTTTACACAATACACTATGGAAGAATTAATATGTAAGACAAAAAAGGATCTAAACCCATCACGTTCAAGGCAACAAACAAACATGGAAAACATAAAATCCCAGTCGCCATCCACCTCTAACCATCCCACTGTTGTCCTCCCCCCAACCGTAAATCGCGGCAGATCCTCTTCTTCAGCGCGCCGCCGTCGTCCTCCTCTAGCACAACCACCACACACCTTGGTAAATTGAACGATTTACGAAAAATTTTCCACATTAAATCGTTTATTGCTTTTCGAAATAGTTTTAAGACGAATTTAGAACCCTTATTTTATATACATGCTGCGAACCCCATCTCCTTCCTCTCTCTCGTCGTCATTTTTTTGGGATACATATGAACATGAAAGAGGCGGCTAGGGTTATTGGAGTAAGAGACAAAGAGATAAAAACTGAAAATGATCTCTTTAAATTACGTATTTTATGAGCATGTTGACAGTTTATTTAGATGACATATATAAAATTACTTTAATGTCCTTTTAGTCCTTAAAATAAGTTCCTTAGTCTTTCATTTATTTACATTTATGCCACATTCATTTATATCCATTGATCAAAAATCTGATGGTCTAGATTGGTCAATAATGGTACTGTAAAGTACTGTATATAAGATTGGTACTGTATAAAATACAACACTATATATATATATATATATATATTTGTTTATTAGTAAATTGAGATAAAATATCTATCTATTATATAAACAAGAGGCTTTTATTACTGTAGAACCTCCAAGAGACGACACGTCAGCAACCATGTGCCACGTGTTATTTTTCTTTCTTTTTTTAACACTTTGCTTAACAATCAGAAGTCAAAACAAACAATTACACTCTCCCACTCTTTCTCCTTTTCTCTCTACAAGTCCAGCAAAAATAGATCTTCTAACCACTTTTGTCACTGTTTTTTGGCTTCTCCAAAAACGTCTCAAAGAATATTGTGTTACTCGTTATGCGGTTATTCTTTGTTTTTACTTTGAGATTTCTTGTTTTTATGTATTTTCTGCAAAATATTTCATTTTGGACTTTGGTTTTATGATAGTGTATGTTGAGATACTTTGTGGATGCATTTTATTTTTTAAGAAGGAAGATGATAAAGTGAAGGTACAAATCTCTCATAACTGATAAAACCTTTTAAAGACTACTTTTCTTTTAATGGTCTTATTTTTGCTTTGATCATTTTGTGTCTATTGTGTTTTGCAGTTATTTATATTGCATTTTCTGCGCTCGAGGAGGTTCATGCATGTATCAAAGATGAAAGTAAAGACTAAAAGACAACCCAATGTTAAAAGATGTTAAAAGTATGTTTCATGTTTCCTTTCATCCAAGATCATCATGTATATACCATGCATTTACATTTCTTTTGTCTTATTGTCTATTGTATATTCATCGACATATCTTTCTCATTTATAACTTAAAAAATTACGTAGTACTAATAGTGGACTAATTAACAAATCGTATAGTTAATATTGTGTTCGTTCATTTTTCATAAGTCTCCATCACTCACCATTACGATAACGCTGATCTATCGGAGCGAATATCATCTTTAAAGACACTAATGTATTTTTTTAAACTGTACACATACTTTTTTATTATTATAATTTTTTTATTTATCTTTATTGGTTTGTAACATACGATTTCCTTGAATTTAAATTGTTCATAATTATCATAGAAATTTTTTTAATTTATATTGACCACTTCATATTATTAACTTTTTCTATATTGCGACAATGTGTGATATATTCTTTCTATAGTTTCGATAGAAATTTACTTGATATTAATAAGTGTATGAAATATATTTTGCTTATATTTTTTAAAATATAAAACTGAACAAAATATTTCTCTAGAATCAGTTTGTTAGTAATTTATTGTTTTTTCTAATTATTTTTTTGTGAGATAAAGAATTAAGCAAATCTATAAATATATATTTAATTTTCACCAACTAATATTGATTTGATGTTAGTGAGATTTGAGAAGGTATGTGCATCAAGACTTCTGTGACACTATTCCTCTCTCATTTGTACTATTCTCTCCTCAAGTGGCTAGGCCATAGTACATTTGTGACACTATTCCTCTCTCATTTGTATAGTACTCTGTATATCGTACAATCTTAATCTTAATGGTCTAAAAGTTGACTACGCGTCATAAATACACGTATTAAACTCACTTTATCTATAGTTTGTTACTTTGTTTGATATATGTATTAAACCTATTTTATCTGTAATTTGTTTGATGTTACCTATAAACTCACTTTATGTATAATTTGTTTGATACTTGCTTTATCTATAAATTCAGTACATTTTTTGCTCTTAACATAAATTCATCTTTTCATAATCTTTGCTCTTAACATACTATATAATACTCTTAAAGTTGAGTACTTTATAAGTCTTTCCTCTATTCACGTGATTAATGCCATGCTATATTTTACAAAACCATCCTCAAAACACCATTCTATATCATTCCTTTGTTGGAGTATTATTATGGATTAATTAAAAACAATACTCTTTCAATTTCCTTTACTTTCATTTGAATGAATCTAATGACTAGAAAAGCAAGGAATGGGTGACTGGCAAAAGTAGAAGTTGTTGGGTACAATTACAAATGACAACATTAAGCATGGACGCATAGTGTAGGGACTGTGCAAAATGTAGGGGTTGAGATTGGGACGAGGGGTATGGGGATTTTTTTTTTAGATATTTTCATGTATTCGATAGTGAAATTGTTGATACAAAAATTGATGCAGCTGTTTGGAGCTAGGCTCATTACCAATTGAATCGTTGCTTGAGACGCTGGCACTAAGAGACAAAAACACCGTTAGGCTTACGGGATTGTCTCCCACGTTATCCTCCGTGAGAGTAAGTGTCGGTTTAGGGTTTAAGGAGAATTAGGGTTTGTAGATCGTACCTTAACGAGGATGGGATTCCCTTTACGGAATCCTTGTTGGTTTCGTGTTCCTCAACCTTCGGCGTATCCCGCCTAAATCGGTTAGGAATGATTATCTCCATATTTAGGAGATATCCGATATCTATTCCGTAAATAGATTTGGGCTTGGGCTTTTGTGAGCCCAAACATCTAATCAGTAGACAAGTTAAATGTAGGGCTAAGTTAATGTTGGACTTTAGTGGTTGGTGACGGATATAGACTATACGTCATCATGTCCCCCGTCTAGTATGCGTGGTGACTAGCTGGGATGCTAGACTAATAACCGTAGTCATCAAAAAACTTGGCGTTGCGAAGCCATAAAATATACCAACGATTTGTATCTAGACATTGGAAAAAATGGGCGCCTCGTAAGAAGGGAAAGTTACTGCACCCATGTCCCATCAAGCAATCTCAACCACATAGTTAGGGTTGGTGGGGTCCACGTGTCACTCATCGCGTGGATGAGGGAGGTTATATAACCCTTCGCTTCATTTTCACCATTTCTTCCCATAGTAAAAAGCGTTATCCGCTATTAACACACTTTAAACATTTCCACCACCATATTAATATTCACAAGGTAACATGGCGTCGCTTTTGTTTTCTGTTAGAAAAACAAGATCATGGTTAAGGTATTATCGGATTTCACGTCGGACATAAGGAGGAGGAACTTCTACGGTTTGCGTCGATTACTATATTCCCGCGCAGTACATCCGAAGTTCCGGCTGCGAAATGCGTCAATAGCAGAACTTCCCGATGGGAAGATTGGGTATATACGGTTTCTTGAATTCGCAAATCAGCCTATACCCATATCGTTATTCTTGAGTGATGTATTGAACTATTACCGCATACACATATCCCAATTTTGCCGCATAGGTGCGGCGAAACTAACCAATTTTGAGGTGAATTGCCGCGTATTGGCCATTAACCCCACCATCCACCTGTTCCTCGCTTTTTACCACACCGTGGTCACGGGTGGGTATCCTTCGCGAAGAGCCCAGGCGACTCAATGTTATAGGAAAAATTAGATGCACTTTCGAAATTGGAAAACCTTTTTTCGGGTCGACGACGACTGCTTTCCTTCGTTTTGATTTTTACTCCCGGGGACACCTTTGCCAAAGGATGGCGCCCCTCCCAGGATCATATAATGCGGAGGATGCGGACATAATAAATGCCAATCGCATCCCCATTAACTCCTACCCTGAGGAGTTCTTGGTGCATATTGGCATTAGCCGCAACTATTTGGGAGTTCAGAAGAAGTTCCAATCTTCTTAGGCGCGGATGGTCAGGGTGGGTGCTCATTATTTCGTATCCCATTGAGTTATATCACGTAAGTTCTTCTTTACTTTTTCTTCGTACTTGTCGTAAACTATTTGTGTTTCTTTGTTGTTCTTGCGAGATGGATTTGTTCAAGCGTTGTTCGATTTGCGGCGATACAAATGGAAGTGGGAACGTGGCTAAAGGAGAGGATCTGTATACTTGTTCTGCGCGGCAGGGGCGTACCCTTGACCACCTAGGAGGCGGGGAGAGCTCGTCCGTTGCGCTAGAAGCAACACCCTTGCAAAGTGTGCCAAATCCTATAGTTCCCTCCCCTAGTGCAAACAGCGGCAGAGCCGCGTGGAGGAAGCGGAAGAGGAAGAAAGCCGGGATTGAAGCGCAAAAGGATGCTTGCAGATGGCGATGGCCGCTACCTCCCGAAAGAAACGCCTGTTGTGTTAAATGTGGAGTCATCCTCTAGTGATGTTGCGCCAGCCCACCATCACTTGATACATCCATTCCTAGCGTAAGTGTCATGACCTTATTTACCGCAATGCCGTATGATATTACTAAATACTGTCATGTTTGTAGGTTTGAACAATCGAGAGTCGCCCCATAATAGTCTGTGCATTCCTCTCACTCACTTTCATCAGACCGCGCACGGCCGAAGGATGCGGATATGTCTCTGGGGATGCATCGATTAGGCCATTTGGTAGAAGAGTTGGCGCAAGTATCTGCGCAACAAGCCGTTGGTGGAGAAGCTAAGGGCTCGGACTTCGGTGAGAAGCGTGCAAAGCTCTCGAAGGATCAGGCTATTGCGTTCTTTGGAGTCACAGTTGGCGGTTGCCAAGGCTGCAGAGAGCATGGGGTCATCGCCCAAACTCGGCTGAAAGAAAATGGATGTGCCAAATAAATCAATAGCGTCGAGGCGCGGTATAAGTCTTCTTGTCACCGGGCAATGAAATATTTGGAGAAGGGCAAAGGCGATGACTTCCCAGCTTGAAAAGTTTGGCCTCTGTGGAAAGTGCCCTTGAAGCCGAGGAGATGAAGTGCGTAAGGTCACGGAGTATGATGAGGAATTATACCCTCATCTCATGCTGCAATCGCCGGCGCGGTGGCTCATCACCATGGCTCGCGCCTTGCTGCTGTGAAGTACTCTTGAGTCCAAGGAAGTGGTTGATGCTTTTGGAAAGGTGGTTCAGGTCGCGGCTGGAGCGTGGTAAAAGAGGTCGGGAAGCTGCGGAGGCTAAGCTTTGAAGGTGCCTATGAAGAGGTACGACTATGATAAAAGGCCTATGATAACACGGTATTTGCTATGAATAGGATGAAGGACCTGGCTCCCATGATTCTTGAACTGGAACGCGTTCAGGATTACCCCATGGACGTCATTATGGTCGGGTTGACTCTAGCACGTCATCATGGTGGGGAGGCCGTTGCGCAGCCAAACCATTACCTTAAGCCTGATGAATCCCAACTTCCGCGTGCCATTTGTCGTCCTAAGGATATCTTGAATCCGTTTGCTTTGGAGAAAGAAGTACCTTTGAAGCAAGTCTTGGAAGCGCATGCTACTAGGCTTGCCAAGAAGGACATTAAGGGCAAATTTGTTTTGTGCGGTGTTAGCGCACTCACTGCCTGGTTACGACGGTGCTAGTGAGTGTTTCCACTCGTGGCTCGTCAAGATCGCGGATTTGTTGAAGAAGCTAGATGAGATTGGGAATGCTGCAAGCCGTGCGGTAACTCTTATTTGGGCGTAGTCATAGCTTCTAGATTGTAACTTGTGTTGCAAACATCTTTGTGTAATAACTCGTAGTTATGAATAAATCTCCTTTTGTTAAGTGTGTGTGAGTGTTATTGCAATTTGTGATGTGCATACTTATCTGTCATCTTTGCGTTAAAGACGTATTCGTTGTGGAATGGTCAAATGTATATGCGCTTGAATAATACAGAAATTCATAGTCATGTATGAAGATCATAGGATACTTAAAAAATAATTCCCAAGTATTACCATAGTCGTGTATGTTATGATATGCGGCGTCTTTGTAAATACCATATTAAGAAATCAAGAGTCTTGGTTTCTAAGTTGTTAGCGTGCACCTTATGCGATGTTGAGCACACATCGTGAGATCTTTAAACTTATTCCAACGCCTTGAGAACAAGGTGTTTAACAAGGATACGTGATCCGGTGTTGATGGGTTTGCAACCCTCTTACTCAACAAGTTGTTTAGTAGGTTAACTTATCCTTTACCAACGTGGGTTGATTTAGTGCATGCAGCGCCATGTAGCAAGAAATAGAAAATTGTTAAGACATACGTTATATGGAAATAACAAATTAAAAAGTGACACGGAGTTAGCTAGAAACCGTGACGTTTTAGTAATACTTGCAAGTGTTTATGAGAAACAAATAAGACATTACATTAAGGAAATAAAAATTAAGTACATAGGTGTTTATTGGGTATTTTGTAAAGTGCCACGGCGCTTGTGCCTGGGCCTTAGCCATTCCTATGGTAGCACCGTTTGAGGTTGAGATATTCCATGTCTTGCGGTAGTTCGCGACCATCCAAGCCTCGCGACTTGTGCAGCGCATTCATAGTGCCGGTCACCTCATAGGGTCCTTCCCACTTTGGTCCGAGCTTGCCCGTATCTTCTGCGTGGCTCGCGTCATTGGCGCGGTAGACGAAGTCACCACGTCAGAATGAAACATTGCGCACTTTAGCGTCATAGTATCCTTTCATCCTTGACTTTGATTTTGCCTCCCTTATAGGCTGGCGTTAGCGCCTTTCTTCTAGCGGGTCTAAGTCGACCCGCCTCTCGTCGTCATTGGTTGCCGCATTGATTTCAGCGGTGCGGATAGTTGGCATGCCGATCTCGGCGGGTATGGCGGCTTCGTCCCGTAGACTAGAAAGTGTCTCCGTCTTGGTTTTGATTGAGGTTCGATGCGCCCATAAGACATGTGATAGCTCTTCTACCCACCTTCCTTTGTGCTTTTCTAGGTATGCCTTAATTCCTTCACCTAAGCCCGATTCGCGCGTTCGACTAAGCGTTGGTTTGTGGGTGTTAAGCGAGCGAAGTCTTTGTGGTGATGTTCAACTTCTCGCACCGGTCTTTGAAAGGGTTGTCACAGAATTGTTTCCCGTTGTCAGATGATTTCCCAGGCAGTCGAGGCGGCATACTATACTTTCCTAAACAAAGCGCTTGACCTGGTTGCGTGATTGTCACTACGCCTTTGCTTCTCCACACTTGGTAGTAGTCTATGGCGACTATGAGGAATTTTAACCCTCCCTGCGACTGGAAAGGTCACGCAATGTCGATACCCACTTGTAGAATGGCCATGGTGATGTAATTGGCGTTAGCTCGGCGTGGTTGGCGGGGACGGGTCTATGAACTTGCCAATCATTGCACTTCCTATTAAATCCAGCGCGCGCGCGTGCATGGTTGGCCAGTAGTATCGATCTCATGGCGTGCCTACAGGACCGTGGTCGAGTGCATGCTGCATGAACCTTCATGGATTTCTGAGTGTTTGCTTCTTGTAGGGGGCCTGGCGGAGCCATGGATGGAGGAAGGAGCGTCGGTACGGTATGTTGTCTCGAGGTTCGAATCTACGTGGCTGTAATCGTATCCTGCGAGCTTCCTTCTCTTGGGGGTAACGTTCCTTTGCTTAGGAATTCGTTATCGGTGTCATCCATGTAAATTTGTCTCTTATTGTGGAGACTTCTATCGATGGATTTGCTTTTAGGTGTTTCCACCAAGGCACTTGCTTCGATAGGTGTAAATTGTCGGCGATCTTGCTTAGTGCATCGCCTTGATTTTTCTCCTCTAGGAACTTGCTTGATGGTGAATCATCAAAGCCTTTGATCAGTGTCTTGGTCTTGTCGAGATATTGAATCATATTTTCTTCTTTAGCCACGTATCCGCCCAACACGTGGTTGGCCACTAGTGGGAGTCCATTTGCTTCTAGGTTACGTACACCCATCCGAGCGCAATCGTAGTCCGGCGATTAGAGCTTCATATTACGCCTCATTGTTCGTCATTGTAGAATTCAAAAGCGGTCGCGTAAGTGAATTCCATTCCCTCCGGGTTTGTGAGGATGAGGCCTGCTCTGAACCATCGCGCGCAGGACCCATCGTAAACAAGATCCATGGGTCATGCGATTCCGTCCACTTGGTGCGGGTACCTGCGTGGGTCACCGGCTTTCGATGATGAAGTGCTGAATCGTCCTTTGATTGCGGTACGTGGTGCGTAAGAGATGTTGTGCTCACCTAGCAATACACTCCACTTCTCGGTCGCCGATCGTCGAGGTTTGGAGATGATCCGCTTGATGGTTGGTGCATGATCCTTTATTGAATGCGCGGGAAGTACTGCGTAGCCTTTTGGCGACAAACACCAACGCCAAAACTAATTTTTCCATGGCGCTATAGTTCATCTCCGTCTTCTTGAGCGCCTTACTTACAAAGTAGACAGGGGTTTGTACTGAATCTATCTGTTAGTAGCCTGCGCTCCTTTGCTCCACATCAGTTGCGGATAAGTACATAATTAACTCTTCCCAGGTCTGCGACAAGTGTGGGAGCGTTGCGGTGTTGTTTAAGTTGTGTGAAGGCTTCTTCGCCTCAGGTAGTCCATCGAAAATCTCCTTTTTTGATACACTTCTTGAGTGTTTTGAAGAGAGGTAGAGACTGTCCGTTTAGGCAGAACTGTTAAGACCACTAGCTTTCCATTGAGATTGGACCTCTCCTTCAACGTCGCGTGGTGAAGGAAGTTCGATGACAGACCTTTGTCTTTTCGGACATGGTTTTATACCGTCGGGTTCTATTAGGTATCCGAGGAACATGCCTTCAATGGCTTGAAGGTACATTTTTGGGGTTTAGCTTCATGATCTCTCGAGTTTTGAACGTTTCTTCAATATCACGCACTAACTCATCTTCAGATATGGCTTTTATGACCAGTCATCAACATAGACCTCCGATTGCGGCCCACCTGTTTTGAAAGCATTATCTACTAACCTTACCGTGGTAGGTAGCCTGCATTCTTCAAGCCAAGGGCATTTTGTGTAACAATGACGCTGGATTGTGTGAAAGGCCGTTTTTCCTCATCCTCCTTCGCCATCGGATTTGATGATATCCTTTGCGCAGAGGAAACACTTCAATGGGTACACCCACAGACTCTATTTTCGGTCTATCTCGGTAATGGGTAGCGGTCTTGCGGGCACGCTTGTTAAGATCGAGAAGTCCGCACATTCGCCATATCTGAGTCGCTCTTTTTGACCATTCTGGGTTTGAAAGCCAGTCGTGGTAGTGACTTCACGATAATTCCGCATCCAGTTTGTGTACCTCTGCCAAAATAAAACTGTACTTGGGCCTCTGGGCTTGGCGGCTTCTTCGGCGTATTGGTGGGTACCCTTGTCGGATTCTCAGTTTATGCTCTGATTGAGCGTGGTACCCGGTCATGTGTTTGGCTCCCATGCAAAATGTCCAAGTTCTTTGCAAGAGCCCGAGCTTTATATATAAGCTCGATTAGGCTCAAAGCCTAAACGAGCCTTAAAATATATTCGTATATATTTTCTATACATATCTGACTTAAAAAATAAGCGAGCTCGAGCCTGTGATTAACGCAGCTTCGAGCTTTTGTTTCATTCAACATGTTATATAACTTAATAGAGCTCGAGCCTAGCTCGGACTTTGAAATTTCACGAGCGAGCTCGAGCCCAAAATATGAGGCTGAAGCGAGCCCGGCAAAGCTCAAGTGTTTATATATAAAGCGAACTGAACTCACAGGGCTCGAGCTCGCTCGCGCTTCGTTTCCACCCCTACATTTTACAAACCTATCAAACTACTAAATTAAAAAAAATAATAATAATAAATACAAATTAAACAAAGTTCATCAAACTTTTGTCATTGTTTATAGTCCTTAAACGAACAAAGTGATCGCTAAAACTATTGCCAAAAAACATACAAATGAAATAAATTATTAA
Source organism: Chrysanthemum makinoi (assembly GCA_910596185.1). Taxonomy (NCBI): domain Eukaryota; kingdom Viridiplantae; phylum Streptophyta; class Magnoliopsida; order Asterales; family Asteraceae; genus Chrysanthemum; species Chrysanthemum makinoi. The sequence continues at coordinate 166,781,894 of OU343224.1, forward strand.
TTAAATTACAAGGTACCCGTAAGAGAGGAGGGAGCGGGTTCGGTATTGGGGTCGGTGCCGTTCGGGTATGTCGGCAACACTGCCCCGTCTGAATCGGGTAGAGGAAATCGGGTTGGTGTTTGGCTTGTGAAACCGATTGGCTTGTGACCGTTGAAGTGAGGAGGGAGCAAGGATATGGTTAGTTTGGGTACCACTCCCTCCAATTTTGGTAGTTTGGGTAACACTCTCTCCAATTTGGGTAGTTTTTGGGTAGAATTGGGTAGTTTTGAGTTGGAGGGTTTTTATTGGATAGAGGTGATGTATCAATTTGGGTAGTGTTGGGTATTTGAGTTCCACTCTCTCCTCTCTAAACGCATTCTTGCAGAAACCCTGTCGGCTAAAACTTAATGATATATTAGTACTCCGTAATTACTAGTATTTACAGGATAAAAGATTTAAGAAGACACTAGGACTAAACTTTCTCTTTCTTTCCTATTTTACTAGTTATAATATCTGTGCACGCACACGCACAGGGTTTTGATAAAAAAATTATTCTGTATTAATACTGAATATTGTGTCTTTAAAGGTAATTACATATAATATATATAGTTATAAGTTTCGTGCACGCACGAAGTTTACACATAAATCAAATTTATTTTAACATTTAATTTATGTATATACACATATAAGAATTTGCCCATGAAAATTGTGATATAAGTACAACTAATACTTATGCATGAGTTTTTAATTATGCATTAATATATCCATTAGAATTTGATAAAATATTTGTAAAAATTTATGTTAGGTAACTCAAGATTTAATTTTATTTAGCTGATAAAAATGTTGATGTTGATATTTAAATTTCACTACTGATATTATGTTGTACATATGATGCAAGTTTAATAGCACATAATGAGCGTTGATAAAGTTAAAGTATACTTATTTTATGATGAGCGTTGATATTATGTTGATGTTTTATAAAAATATTTTTCTAGATAGCCTTATATAAATAAATAAGAATTACATGAATCATTGTTATAAGTACAATCGCGTATATTTATTTTTATATTAAAGTAAACCGTGCTTACAATTTGATAGTTATATTCACGTTTTCAGTAATTTAGCCGTATTTAAAATGTAAACCCGTGTCCACGTAGGTTATTTTAAAAATGAAATAAATTAGTCCTTATTGAACGTAAAAAAATTGATACTTTTAATCTTATGTAAATTTATATGTTGTTATTTTAAAACAACATATACATTGTATTTTTTAAGATATAAAGTTTAAAGTTATAAAGTATAAGGGAGTATTTGTTTATAATCCAAAGTTATTAAAAAACATGGAATTTTATAATATTACATTTAACTCTATATAATTTTTTAAAAAATCAACCACTAAAGTTTTATTAATTACCTCCTCTTTTTTTAAGTTTTTATTTTCACAAATTTGACACCTATATTTTTATATGTTTTTTTTATCAACCAAATTTCTCCACCAAATTTATTAAAGTTTGACCAAAATCAATTTAATTTTGACTTTTATTAACCAATCACATAACATGATTTTGCTTACGTGGCAAAATCGAGCTCTCCTATTGACCAATTTTTTTTTCAATGAGAAGAGTTTTCCAAAAACATTCCGAAATGATGTAATTCTTTTATTATATAAAAGATTTTGTTATTTTTTCCCGTATTTACAGGATTAAAGATTTTGTTTCCTATTATTCAATCTAGCCCGTCGATAAAAGCTAAACATTCCCTCTACTTCCTTTATTATTTGTATACGAGTTATATTCTCCTCTCTAATTCCAGTTCTTCGACAATGGCTGATAGAAGGGAGTCCAGGATTATCAAAACTAGTCGCTCAAAGGGAATTCCCTGTAGCACTCATAACTTCGTCTTCATGAATGGGAAGTGTGCGAGATACTTCAGAAAAATATTCAACGCAAGCACGACTTAGTACAATTCCGTTTAAAAGCTTTAGCAATACTACAGAAGAATATGCAAGAGACACAAGAAGATATAGCACACGTAGAGAAGGTTCTCCAAGATTATAAAGAAGAAATTAGAAATAGCAGTAAGACGAGTGTGTTGAAAGGGTTTTGAATTGGACGAGGCGCATGGAGAAACCAACTAATATCCTAAGTTAACTTGTTGCCTCATCATCATAGAGTTTTTCGTCATTCTTTTTAGTATTTAGGGGTTAAGATGAATTTGAGTATTGGCCGATCTTGTAAGGATTTTATTTCAAGTCCGTTTTTACGTGTATTAATTAGTAATTGAACTTTTGTAAAAATCGGTTGTTGCTTGTTTTCGTATTCATATCCATGAATTGCTATTACTTGTGTTATTGATTCTATGTTTTAGTTGTTTTGTAAACTTTTCGATATATTTGGCTTGTATTCTTACCACTTATTCACATGTGTTGCTAGACATGATCATCAAGAACCATGTTTGTTTTGATGTAAGATGCGCAGAATCTAAAATTCTTTCTATGTTCCATAAATAATGACCGGAATCTTGAAGCAACGTTAGTTCGAAACCGTTTATCAGGTGGCATCCGGTAATTTACTTCCAGAAAAAGTTCAAAAGTCTTGATTTTCAATGGAAAGCCTTATAGTGGCTTAAAACACACGTCCATGTCAGCGTATCTTGAAATCGATGAATAGCATTGTCAAGTAGCTAAAACGATGATCTCTTTAGTGCAAGAAGAAGAAAATGTAAAAGATATGCAAAAGCGAGTCGTTGAGAGATTAGAAAAGTCGTAAATGATAGTTGCTCCTATTTTCATTGCACTCAACTTGGGTTAAAACATGTGAAAATATCGTGAATTGGATTTATATCCGTCCAGGATTCTGGTCGTTTAGTGGACGGGCCATGGGATTAAAAAAAAAAAGAACAATCAGGTTATTATATGAGTTTCAATTCTTTCGCTAAAGTTATGTAATAAAGCATGAATGACGAAATTTGGTCCTTCAAAGAGTTGGATATACCCGAAAAGTTAAACATTTTGCTCTTAAACCGTCAGGAAATAAATCTATGTTACAGATAGATATCACAATCGGACGGCTTTTACTTGTAAAAGGTATAGAGGGTCGGAACTAGTTGATAAGATCCATTTGTATTGAAGTATACATTTAGTGAACTTATAACGGCATTATGTGTATTTCGAAAATTAGATAAATAGGACCCACCTTTATGAATTATCCTGATGATGAAGAGGTCGAGGTGATGATCTTGGTGGTATATATGTTTGATCATGAGGAAACAAAACGTTTATGATGATCTATTTGAGTAATAAGGAACCGTGATTTTAACGCAAATGGTATGCTTTCTGATCATGTTCAACACTTTGGTATACGTAAGTATTTAAGAAATGGACAAAAGAATGTTTTCGGTCAATCCACCTATCCTCTTGACCCGACCAATTGACCCGTATAAACTAGTCTTAACATTTTCTTAAAATAGCATAGTATGAAATCTTGTTGATAAAACAATAATCAGTAGACATGTAACTGATCATTGCTATTTCATCATTTCGAGCCCTACCTGCCAAGTTAAGAGAAAAAATTGTGATGAAATTTGGTTTTCGGCAAAGTGAAACAGTTTTGAAAAAATTTGGACCATTTCTCGATTTGTGCGTGTCATCCTAGCGAGGGGCCATGCTAATCTTCTCTGTATCGTTCCAATTTTATCGGATGTCCCGAAGGACAAACATAGCCGCTTGGCGACCATACATAAACCAATCATAACTTCTTCTTACGTGCGATGTGGGATAAATGACTTCACAGTATTTGCTCATGGAACAAGGGTTGCAAGTTTTATACAAGCTCTAGCAGAACCAATATTAGTTGCTCATTTTGGAAATCATGCAATGGACTTTGTAGTTAAAAAGCTCGAGAAACATGTGTATGAACAATTGGATATCGAGAAAACAAAGTTCTATTTCATAGTAATTTCCTTTTTAAAGGTTTAATAGATTTGTGTATCTAAGGTGTTCCACCGCCAAAGGTTGCGTTTAGTCTCACTTGGGAAAAAGGTTGTCTAAAGAAACTATGAATCTCGGTATTGGTATGCAATCTCAGTATTTGACAAAGCGGTAGAGCTTCTGCACTTGTGATTAGAGTTTCATCCATACACCGTAAGATAATTTGTCAAATCACGTGCAAGGATCGTTTAGCATGTAGAAAGATATCATCTGCATCAAACTGGTCATTTCCACAAGACTATGCAACTGTAAAAGCCATGATAATGTCAAAATAAATTTTTTGAAGGTTAATGCACCAATTATCTCAACAACCATCGAGATAGATGCATAGCTTATTTATACCCGTCGATCAATATAAAAACTTTGGAAGGCAAATACATCAATTACCTCTACAAACAATCTCAAGTGCTAAACTTGCAATACTTAAAGAAGAAATCTGATAACAATAAATAAGATGACAAACTAGAAGTACATCTACTCTATTAACACAGGGCATAACCGCATAACCCTATAGTGTTACCACGCTAATATAAGTTAAACAGCCATATCCTATCTCCAGTTGCTATCTTCAATAATATACGAGATGTGTCATAATGATCATCAGCGATTCACCGTTAACTCGTGCCACCTAACTGGAGATATGTCTTATCTGTCAAAAGATCAATTACCTGCAACCAAATAAATATGACAAAAGGAATCATATTCTTAATTCATTCACTATTTTCTATAAATAAGGACATACATGAAGATAGGTTTTTTCCTGTTTTTACGTGTTACTAGATAGGCCCGTAACTATCAATGAAAAGAAGTTGCTGCATCATATATAAATCATTGTAAGTAAAATTTTATTTAACACTTTTTGCTCAACTAGTCCACGCCAAAGGTGTTGGAATTTTATACTCATAACAATTATGTATAAAACAAATAACATCATCAAAGCATGCAGCGGAAGACAATAGGAATAATATATGTAAATAATTAACCAAACAAGAAAATGCGTACCTTTTAGCAATTCAAGTAATCAAACGATGATGTGATCAAGTAAGAAAACCCAAAACCTAAACTAGGGTTTCACAAAATCGTCCCACCCAAAAATCGACCACCAAGGAATACAAGCTCAAGTGTGCTTGCTCTTCGTTCTTGTACACCGCACTAATAGCGATTTGATATGGAAAAGCTAGTTCCTTGAATCACAAATAAACCAAACACTAGTTTCTTTCACTTGGAAAAATCGATCCCTTTGTGGAGGGGATTTATACGATCGGCCAAGGGAAAGAGGGAGGAGAGGAGAAGAGAAATTAGGTTATTGGTGATCCAAGATTAGTTTAAGAATGAATACAAGGGTTTGTATATATACATTCTCAAAACTTGGTGACCAAGAAAAGCCTCCCTTGGGCTTTTATAGAGAAGCCCACGACCGGCCAAAACCAACCCAAGAGGGTTCTAGACTTTTCTTGTCATCTAATTTCATCTCTAGTCCTCGTAGTTAATATTTAACGACCGTTAACCAAACCTCGTTAATTATTTAACTATCGTTATGTTTTATTTCATGACTAATAATTAATAATAATAACGTTTTATTTATATTAATTATTTACATCAATTCTCATACGTAATGTGTGCAATCACGAAGTCTCGAGTTCGAATCCGGTCATACTAATATTAATAATTATCCATAAACCTTTCGGCTCAACTTGGATATTACTTAATATAGTAATGACATTGGTTAGTCTAGCTTTCACACGCCAATGCCCCCAGATCAAATCAGTATGGTCTCTAGAAAAACCATTTAATAATTCATCATTTTTACTTATCCTTTTGTTACTAATACTACATTAACTATGAATATGGATCAAGTCATTTCATAAGTTAATATTCGTTTCGTTGTATTCGATTGAACAAGATTACCAAATCATCGAACGTATTCGGATAGATCTTGGGTATGGCCATACAAACATCTTGTCAACCTACGAGGGGCCCAAATATAGTATTATGCTTTGAAACAAATTCAAAGGAACAAATTCTCTTGACTACAAACATAACTCATGAACTTTGCAACACTTCCGAAAATAGCCCTTATAACTACCGATTCACGGATAGCGTTAGACTATCTTACACAAGTGCACTACATTCATATCAGTTATCCGGTATCTCAAGTGCGGATAAACACTTCATGATATACTTAATGACAGAGATCCATAAAGTATCATCATGTAAAGTTGGGATAAGTCCTATATTCAATTCATTGAATATCATGTGAATCTGGTATGTCCCACGCATCAATATACTTTAAAAGTATATTCTACCAAAACTTCAATTTGTCTTAATTCAATGACATTACCACATCATTGATCGACAACGGACTATTTAGAATAACATAAGTTATTCACGGATTAAACATGCAAATATAGGATATAATATTAAGAAAATGAAAATAAACGTAACCAATATTTTATTTCATTTAAATAATATTTGTTCAAAACATCCCTTATCCAAATACTAAATAGATCAATGCATGATAATACTTGTTAATGAATTATGCCTCAAGTAATGACACTCATACTTGTTGACAAGGCATAATTTCAACTAACTTTGATCTATTGGAATTTTGAGAATACTTATTTCAAGAATTCAACTAGTGAAGTTCTTGTATGTGTGCATTCAAAATATTTTGATATTGCCACATAATATTTCATAAAGTGTGTGACATCCTCAAACACCAATTTATGACAATCAAACTTTCAAACATTTTAAAAGTTTAAAGTATTCTTATTCTTTATTGTATAATGCAACTATGCTCTTAGTTGAGCACAACTAGTTCACATGGCCATTTACAATGATGAAATCCTCCCATGACTAGTATTGAGTGTCATCTCAATTATACCAGCATCATTGTATACAAACAACAATATGCTCTATAAAATTTCAGTAAACTTCAATATCTCTGACAGTTGTAATGTTTGATGCCTTAAAACTTTCAAGTTTGTCAGCTATGACAATTTCACAACAATTGTTGTATTGCTCATCCATAGAATTTTGAGAGCAAATCCAGGTTGAGGAATGTAATTCTAAATTCAAACATATTCCATTAGAATATTCATTACATCAGTTATATAATAACTTCATTAGATATCAATGTTGTCAAATCATCTTGCATTCAAGCATGATACAACAGTAACATGATGTACATGAAAAATCCTTGTGTCAAACTAAGATTTCATTCATGTTCTACATATCCATTTTCCAAATGATATATCATGTTCTATTAGACTCATTATTTAATACCGCCATGTTTACTAACAATAAACATATACTTCAAGGTTGTATATCTTATTTTCTAAATCTTTCAAGTGAAGTTCCATTCCAAACCAGAACTTAACATTTTATCTTAGATGGAATGTTACTACCCACATTATATAAGATTTTAAAGAAAATAACCATAATACTCCCACTAGCTTTCAGGAATACTTAGAAATTATCTTATTTTAATTTTAAAACCAAAACTTGGATTTAATAGTTAAACATAAGAATCATCTCCTAGATGCATGCATATATCCATTCATGGATTCTTGCCTTTGTACATTTCAAAGATTATGTGAATTCATAAAACTCCTTTGTATTACTTATGCGTCCTCAAAAGCAATCACACAAGAAAGAGTTTTAATATCCAATTGTCATTTTCATATCAATGAAAATAAGTATGACAATTATAATCATTATATATTTAATGTGCCAAGGAAAGAATATTCAATCACGATTAATCACATAAGTGTGATTAATAATCTTGTCACAAGTCATGCATTAAACACATGTACAATATTGTCCATATGATTTCTACACAAAAATTTAAACCACTAGGGTTTTCCTTCCTTTTAAGAAACTCCTCTTTATTAAGATAAACCAAGTTTACAAAGTTGATTATCTCTTTGAACAACATCTTGTCATTCATAGTATGAATAATTTACCACAATTCAATATTAGGTAATATATCATTATGATTAACAGGTTTATCATAATCCTGTAATTCATATTTGTAGAAAACTAGAAGGGGGGTTGAATAGTTTACCGATTAAAAACTTTGTTTTGAAACTTATTGAAAGATCAATTGATTTTGATCTTGAGTATGTTAATGAAATATGCAAGCAATATGTAATGAGTAAATAAGGAAAGAAATGATCAAACCACAACAAGTTGTTTATAGTGGTTCGGCCTACAAGGACTCTTTTTCCTTGCCCTACTCCACTCCCGAGTCTCACACTCGAGAGTTTAACTTCACTAGTCAACAAGCTCCTTTCACGGGCGGAGAAAACCTTTACACTTCGCTTACACTATTTCCGACACTAAGCTAGATGTCGAGTTCTTTCCAAGGGTACAACTACTCCCACACACAATGTATTTTGAGGACTAAAATACTAACCACTCACACTCACAAGATTATGATGGTTTGATACAACAATGAAGTATGAATCAACACTAGATCATACAACACTAAACAAACAAGACTTCCAACTTCTCGTTGAAGCTTGAATATGACTTGATCTTCTTTGCTACAAAAGAGATCACTAATATGATATGAAACCGAGTTAGAAGGGTTAGAGAGAAGATATGTATGAGAGTATGTTAGAAAGGGATGAGAAACTACTTGGCTTGGCATTGCTATTTATAGCCAATTTGGACGAGGCGTCCACGGACCGGGACCCCTAAAAGGGTTCCGCCGTGTACCAAATTGGTACCGCCAGTCTGACAGTCAAGATATCAAATCTTGTCTAAAGTCAACTCTATCTAAGTAAGATTGTGCAAGATATGAAGAGTACAAATCTTCACAAAATATCTAATGGAATCTTCCAATGATTTCCATGATGTAATACATGATGTCAAATGTTGTATTACTATTAATAGAAATATGCAAATGCTTAAGTAGTGTTTGGTTTTAAGAACCTAACACATTCTACAAACTATTATCATACATAATGATTAGAGTCATATCAAGATGTTACTAATCATAAATGTAAATGCTTGAATGATGAATATATTGTTTAAGAAAGCTTGTTTTAATATCTAATAAACTTGACAAGCTTTAAGCTTTTATAAATTAAATTTACTTTTGTCGTTAACAAAACTTAGGCAAAGATCAAAAATATAAATAACGTTTAATGACGATATTTGTATTAACAATCTCCCCTTTTGTTGAGGACAAAATATAAATTTAATTTTATAAAAGAAACAAAGTTTGTACAAGAGTTATAAAAATATTAGTTTTAGAACTTGAAAAGAAAATGATAATGCAAGTGTATGAAATTTGACTTTTTATGAAAGTCAAAGAATTCACTAGTTGATGCATGATGTTGACTTTTTCAAAAAGTCAAAGTATGCATTTGACTTTTGAAAAGTCAAATATAAATAATTTCAAGTTCTATATTTTCTCCCCTTTTGTCTCAACAAAAGAAGAGGCTATCTTGCGAATGTAATGAGCCCGAGCTATTATCTCCCCCTTGTTCAAAGCTCACCCTAAATTGGGTGCTTTTGTGGGAAGATACATGGATTGTGAAAATAAAAAATTGTTAGTAATAATGATCATTCACAAGCATTTCCAAACACTATGTAATGACACCAACAATATAAGAAACAACATTCATTAGTTAAAATTTTTCATGAGTAAAGATCATGAAAAGAGAACACAATGATGTGTTTCTAGTACAAGAAAATGAAAATTATCCTAAAAGAGCAAATAAAGGAAAGACTATTTTAAAACCATCCTAAAGTGATGGTGGATGGGAAAGAGCGTTGAGACGCTCAAGAATGTGGTTGAGGATGAACCTCATTTCTTCGTGGAAGTCATGGACCATAATCCGGGTCCGATCCACGGTTTGACCTGTTTGCTCACAAGTAGAGCAACCATGCCTTGGAGGGTAGAAAGTTTGCGGAGGTTGTGGTGGTGGAATGGTGGATGTGTTGGTGGTGTTGGGGATGTTTGGAGTGGTCATGATGGATGCAAGCAAAGCACTTTGCATTTGCATTGTCTCACTTAAGTGAGAATCCACCATGCCTTTGAATTGGTGGAGGTTGTGGAGTTCGGCGTGAATCTCCTCTCTAGTGGGATTGTCATCCCACATGCTCTCCGGAATGTCCTCAATATGAGGGAACATTGATGATGGAAGTGGATGATCCCCGTATAAAGGACCATGAATGTCCTTGTAAATGGGGTGGAAAAGGAGAGGTCTTGGCCCTAATGGGGCGTTTGGGTCAATGGATGACCGAGGTGATTCATGAGCGATTTGCTCAATGGTGCCAAAGGATGGCAATGGTGGTGGATGACTTGGCCTAGGAGGCAAGTCTTCCAAGTCCTCTAGGAAAGGATTTGGTGATGTTGGTGGAGTTGAAAATAACTCCATGGGAGTGAGATTGGGAGACCTTGGTGAAGGTGGTGAGGGTGTTTTGGATGTTTGGATGGGTGCGGGTGGAGGTGAAGTAGGTGTTTTTATTGGTGGTGGAGTGGTGATCACAATGTGTGATGAAGTAGGTGTAGCTAAGGTAAGGTGTGTATCATCTCTAATGGGAGATGAGATTGTGAGTGGTGAAGATTCGGATGATGAGCTAAGATTGACAAAACAACAAGGCCTTACGCTCATTCTAGCGGTTTTCTTGCAAGGTTTTGGTGATGATTTAGTCATTTTAACTTGGGTTTTGATTTGCTAGATAGTAATGAGAATGAAGAAGGTGTGAGGATGATCATGGTAAAACCTTTCAATTTATAGAGGTAAGAAATTGTTGAGAAATGGTTTGATTTGATGTTGAACCATTGAAGAGATGAGGTTCCTAATGATTTGGAAGTGGGTTGAATGCTAGTCATATCACCCAAGTCAATCCATACAAAGAAGATGGAGTGAAGAAGAAAAGATATGCAATAAATGTGTTCTAGTGAGTGGAATTTCCTAATATTGATTACCCACGGTTTGAAGGTACCAAAATTTTGGTTCCTTCCTTTATGCCAAAAGGGCTCCTTGGGTGGATTTTTCAAATTTTTGAATTTTGGTGGGAAATGGATTTCTTATATCCCTTAGTGAATAATACTAGTTCTAATAACAGTATAAACTAGTTAAGGTTGATTTTAAGTGATGGAAGATAATTTGGAATCACGAAAGAGTCGAAATTGAGAAAATTACACGGAGGATCCACGGCACCAAAATCATACACGGACGGAACCCAAAAAAGGGTGCCGTCTGGTCCGCTGTCAGATATGGCGGTACCAAATTACATAAGGGCGGTACCAAGATAATGGTGCCGTCGATCCGTGGAGTCTTGAAATTTGGACGAGAATGTTTCTTAAAACTCGGACGAATTTTCGAAACACGAAATTTTTCTCAAAAGCTGTTATACTAAACATTTCTAGTTAGGAAAAGTAAATAACACATATGTAAACATAGTGGAGCATAGATTTTGAGCAAGGCTTATTGATTTCCACAATATAGTGAAAATGGGTAAAATTTGATAGCGTACTTGTGCTATCCCCCTGCATGAGTTTGTTAGCATACACCATTGTTTTAAGTTATATTATCATCCTACATAATAAAACAACTAAATAGTATCAAACATTAATGATAATGCATTGTTCCAAACACTCCTTAAAGTACCCTTATTTGTCCAATTTCTTGTAAATCTTGTTCATCATCCTACCAAGGCACTTGAACATTCCCTTAGTTTGCTTGAATTCTGCTGATTCATTCTCAATCTCGGGAAGAGATTCGTAATACTCATGAGGTGGAAGATGAGAGCTTGGAAGACCATCCTCGGAGCTATTTGATGATGATGATGAAGGAGTTGGAGGTTTAGCTCTCTTGCCTTTAGTCTTAGCAACTCGATCATCACTCAAAGGTACAAAGATGTGAGGGATGAGTTCATAGTGAAGGTGCATTCCTTTTGGGGTTGGTGGAATTGGAGCGAAGTTTCTATAGAGACGGGTGAGAAGCATCCCGTATGGAAGAGCAACGGATCCTTGAGTTGGAATATCAATCATTCTCCTAGCTATGTAGTAGGCTAAGTTGAATGGTTGTCGGGTGGACAAGTTGTAAAGCATGTGACAAAGACAAGCGTTTATGTGATCCCTATTCCCTATGGTGCTAATGACGTTTGCTCTAAGTAACTCCTCCCATTTCTTAAATTCGTGCTTAAGTTCATTGAGCTCCATTCCATATGGATCTCGGTCTACCTTTTTTCCCTTTCGGGTTACTCGGGTTGTATCCGTTTTGGGTTAAAAAGATGTTCACGGATGACATCCTTATCGGCTAAACGGGTTATGTAGGGAAGAGAGCGGTCATTGATTGCATCAAGGGCGGTGAGTGACCACTTATCCGTGTAGACACAAGTTCCTCGGTTGGGAATTCCTAGTACTCTAGCAAATTCACTTAAAGTGATGGTGTAGTCATTTTGGTTGATTCTAAAGCTAAGACAAAACTCATCATCTTCATCACTAAAACCGGTCACACTAGCATAGAATTCTAACACAAACCTAGGACAAATTGGTTCATCAATGTCAAGAAGACAATCGAATTGAATGGCGCCTAGTTCTTCACGAAGATTGGTATGCTCAAGGAAGGATGAGTGAATGGTTCTACCCTCATGGAAATACCTTGATTCTAGACCCTAAATATTTCTACTTGTTCCTTGGTGAGTCCTTTGGTTTTGTGGTGTTTGGGAATGTAGTTAAGAGTGTCTTTGTGATCATAGAATCTTGCGGCTACCATGGTTATTCCTAAGGACAAGAGTTAATATGTTAAAAAAATTAAGATAAATTTTAACGTTTTTGATTCTAGTGTGTGCCTATATGAAAACAATTTGGAGTTGCGGTTATCTCGACTCATTTTATGCACAAAATGGTTTTAGTGGAGTGTTTGGCAAATACCATGAGATAACCCAAATGCTCCTAATTCAATGTGGCTATATTTGAATATACCCGGGAGTGCATATTAGTTATGCAATACCTTTAGTATTCAAGAGCATGCAAGTGATGAAAATTCTAACGTTTCTATTTGTATTAGCAATGAAAGAATGTTTTCCTATAAGTGAGAAGCTTTTCAAAACTTTTGACATGGGGTGTTTGGTTGTTTGAATAAGGCCTTATATTTATTATCTATCAATTAGTGGGAAACATGATTTGTTTATGCAATATGATAATGTAGTACCTAATTTGAATGACTAGTTATGCAATTTGCCAATTGAATTCATATTTGGTATAAAAGCATACATAAAACCCCATGTAATGATTTGTGATAGTTTTGTGCATAAATAAGAATCCTAGACTCGGAATTAAGAGATGAAATGTAGTTAGGATACTTACAATGATGTTATCTTCAGTGATTAGTGAGTGGGAAGATGACAATAATGAGCTTGGTTTAAGTTTTGCACGTTTTGGTAAAGTGGGTTGTGAGGAAGAAGATGTTATGTATAAAGCGTTTGTTTTATACGTAGACACCACGGACCGGACGGCACCAAATTTTTGGTTCCGTCCGTGTTGTCGTTTGGTGCGTCTACTGATGGCAAACAAGACAAAATTCTTTTGGTTTGACTATTCTAATGTTTTAGGCTATGTTTATCCTACATGTTTGGTTCCATTAACCCTAAACCAAGTCTAAGAAGATTAAAAGGTTCTCGTTTAAGAGGTTTAGTAAAGATGTCGGCAATGTTGTCTTAGGAGGATACTTTCTCGATTGAAATGTTTCCTTTTTGAACATTGTCGCGAAGAAAGTGATGACGGATTTCAATGTGCTTTGTACGAGCATGTTGAACGGGATTCTTCCTGAGATCGATGGCTCCTTTGTTGTCGCAAAGTATCACAATGTCGTTGAGATGAATTCCGTAGTCTACGAGAGCTTGCTTCATCCAAAGAGCTTGTTGACATGCTTTTCCGGTGAGACGTATTCGCTTCAGATGGTAGAGATGGCTAAATCCATTTGCTTCTTTGCAAACCATGAGGTGAGACAATGTCCAACAAAAGTGCAAATACCACTTGTACTTTTTCTATCGACATAATCACCGGCATGATCAGAGTCGGCATACACTATGGTTTCTATACCCGTTCCTTTGGGATACCATAATCCTAAACACGTTGTTCCCTTAATATATCTAAAAATCCTTTTTAATGCTTCTAAGTGTGATGCCTTTGGGTTTTCTTGAAAGCGAGCACATAGACAAACACTAAACATAATGTCGGGTCTACTAGCCGTAAGATAGAGTAGGCTACCAATCATTCCTCTATATTTAGTGTTATCTACGGATTCACCTTCTTCGTCCTTGGTGAGTTTAGTGTCCGAGGACATGGGTGTTTTAGTTGGTTTGGAATCTTCAAGACCAAATTTCTTAAGCATGTCTTTTATATATTTAGATTGGTTAAAGAAAATACCATCTTCTAGTTGTTTAATTTGAAGTCCTAGAAAGAAGTTTAACTCACCCATCATACTCATTTCAAACTCGTCATGCATGATTTTAGAGAAATCATTACATAGTTCTTGACAAGTTGATCCGAATATAATGTCATCAACGTATATTTGAACAATAATAATTTGTGATTCCTTTTTCTTAGTAAAAGGAGTATTATCTACTAATCCCATAGTATATTTGTTATCAATAAGAAAAGTCTTAAGACGGTCGTACCAAGCTTTAGGTGCTTGTTTAAGGCAGTATAATGCTTTCTTGAGTTTGAAGACATGATGTGGTTTCTCAAAGTCGGTAAAACCGGGAGGTTGAGCAACATACACTTCTTCGTTAATAAACCCATTAAGGAAAGCACTTTTAACATCCATTTGAAATAATTTAAAATCATAAGCACATGCATAAGCAAGTAATATTCTAATAGATTCAAGTCTAGCTACAGGTGCATAAGTTTCATCATAGTCAATTCCTTCTTGTTGATTATAACCTTGTGCAACAAGCCTAGCTTTGTTTCTAGATACTACACCATTTTCGTCCATTTTGTTTTGAAAGACCCATTTTGTTCCAATTATAGTTTGATCTTTGGGTTTTGGAACTAGTTTCCAAACATCATTTCTAACGAATTGGTTTAATTCTTCTTGCATGGCAATTACCCATGATTCATCTTTTATTGCTTCATTTATGGTTTTGGGTTCAATGGTGGATACAAAACAAAAATAATTACTTTGATTTTGAGCTTGTGACCTTAAGGTTCTTTGATTAAGTTGTCCTATGACCTTTTCTAATGGATGACTTTTAGATTCTTTGATGTTGACAATTTCCTTATTTAATGGTTCATCTTCCTTGTTATTATTAATTTGACTTTCTATTATTTGACTTTCAACTAAGTCATCATCTACCAAAGGTGATGTTTTAGAGGGAGGTGGACTTTCGTCAAATGTTATGTTCAACGATTCCTCGACTATCATTGTTTCTTTATTTAGGACAATGTAAGCTTTACTAGTTTGAGAGTAACCAAGAAATACACCTTCATAAGACTTTGGGTCAAACTTGGTGAGATAATCCTTAGTATTAAGAATAAAGCATTTACAACCAAAGACTTTAAAATATCCTAATGTTGGCTTTTTACCTTTATAAAGTTCATATGGTGTTTTGTTTAGGAAAGGACGTATTAGGACTCTATTTAAAATATATGTAGAAGTGTCAACGGCGTTACACCAAAACTTTTGAGGAATGTTTTGTTCATTAAGCATTGTTCTACTCATTTCTTGAATTGTTCTATTTTTACGTTCTACTACTCCATTTGATTGAGGTGTTCGTGGACCGGAAAAGTTATGTGTTATACCATTTGTATCACAAAAGTTTCCAAATTGAGTTTCGTTGTCAAATTCACGACCATGATCCGTTCGGATCGACACAATTTTGACACCTAGAAGATTTTGAATTTTCTTGCTAAGTATTTCAAATTTATCAAAAGCTTCATTTTGGTTTTCAAAAATAACGTCCAAGTAAACCTTGAGTAATCATCTACTATGACCAAAGTGTATAAGTTGCCTCCATAGCTTCTTATAGCGGATGGTCCAAACAAGTCCATATGTAATAATTCTAGACACTTAGATGTGGACACCATATTTTTAGATTTGTGACTACTATGTGTTTGTTTACCAATTTTGCAAGCGTCGCAAAAGTGTTGGTCATATTTTAGTTTTGGTAAATTCCTAACCAACTCTTTTGAAGATAGGTTTTGTATAAGTCTCATATTAGCGTGACCTAAGCGTCTATGCCAAAGAGATGAGCTATCGTCTAATGTTGTTAGGCAAAGTTTGTCATTATATGTTTTATCTATTTTCATGACGTATATGTTATTTTTCCTAACTCCTTTAGCTATGGTGATACCATCTTTTAGTATTTTACTACCATTTTCATCAAATAGTACTTTATACTTTTTATCACATAGTTGGCTAATACTAAGTAGATTAAATCCTAACCTATCCACATGAGCAACATTTTCAATAGTTAGAGAGTTATGAGCAATCGTACCTTTGCCAATGATTTTGCTTTTGAGATTGCTACCGAAAGTGACATTACCTCCGTCATACTCTTGGTATGATGAGAAGAGACTTTGTTGCCCGTCATGTGTCGTGAGCATCCACTATCTTTTATCCATTCATCGGGTTCCAATCCAACTTTCAAGCATACCTAAGAAGCAAATAACTCAAACATTTGGTCCCCAATATCTCATGGGTCCGTTTGGGTTAAACATACCATTTATTTGATTCATGTATGGAAATGATGGGTAAGGGTTCCATGGCATGTAATCTGGAGTTTGATATGGTCTAGGAAAGTTTTGATTCCAACCGTTGTGTTGGTAGTTAGGTTGAACGTTGTGGTTGCTCTTAGGAAAGGGACGTTTGGCAAAAGAAGTTTTATATCGTTGTTGAGTAGTTTTTGATCTAAATTCATTTTTAACAAGTCCTACTCCAGATATAATGGCTGGTTTTAGTTTAACATTATCATTGGTTTTCTTTGTTATTTTAACAAATTCATGCGGTCCGTATTCGAACATTACGTTACTGCTGAAGTACCCAGCGGTACCATTTTGCATAACGGACGGAACCCTTATTTTGGTTCCGTCACGGTCCGTCTTGCGGCAGTTTTGACAGAATGTTCGTCTTTTCGGCCGTTTTGTTTTGACTCTTTGGAATTAATACTTCATTAAAACCTAGCCCATTCATGTCTCATGGTGTTTTATGAATTTTAACTATTTCATCGGCAAGAGCGATGTTTTTGTTAAACCTTTTAAACTTAGAATTATTTTCTATTAAAACTTCTTGTGTGAGCTTTAGTTTTTCTATTTCAAGATTAAGCTCTTGACATGATTTACAATCATCGTCATTTGCTTTTCCTTTTCTAGTCGTTTTGCTTTTTCTTTTAACTCATATACTTCATTTTCCAAAAACTCCTTTTTGGTTTTTAGAAATTTATTTTTAGTTATGATTTTTAGACTTAGCTCACACAATTGATTATATTGTTTTTGCAAGGTGTCATCATCTATAGAAGAATAAGAAGAGTCGGAAAATACCTCATTTGACTCATGTGCCATTAGAGCGATCTCTTCCTTGCTTGATTCTTCATCGTCTTCACTATCACTCCAAGCACCACTTACAAAAGCTCGTTGAGTTTTGTTTTTAGGTGGCTTGGGACATTCTCCTATGAGATGACTTGCATCACCACATCTAAAACACTTTCTTTCACCTTTAATCTTCTTATCATCCCGATCTTTTTGGAATGGCTTCTTTTCTTCTCGAGGTTGTCTTACAAACTTTCCTCTTCTTCTAAAGAACTTCTTGAAATCTCTAACGGCCATAGCATACTCCTCATCTTCACTATAGGAACAAGATTCACCATCATCGCTTGATTCCGCCTTTGCCTTAAGAGCAACGGATTTGATCTTCTCCTTTCTTCCTTTGATGATCTCAGAATCTTTCTCCATTACCATTTCGTGAACTTTGAGGTTGCCAATTAGCTCGTCTAGTGACATTATTGAGAGATCTTTTGATTCTTCAATAGCGGTCACTTTAGCTCTCCATTTGGGATGGAGTGCTCTAAGAAATTTCCGGACAAAGTTCTTACTACGAAAAGATTCATCAAGTGCTTTAAGTGATGTAATGATAGTGTTAAAGCGAGCAAAGCCACAATCAATGGTTTCATCTTCAGGGATAACAAATTGTTCATATTGTTGAACAAGAAGATCAATTTTGTTATCCTTGACTTGTGAATTACCTTGATGTGTAACAATTAAAGATTCCCAAATATCTTTAGCGGTTTCACACATAAAAATTCTTTCATATTCTTTTCTAGGTAAAGCATTATAAAGCATCATTTTAGCTTCATTATTTTTAGCAACTAATTTCTTTTGTTCATCAACGGAAATATCCTTTGCTGTAGAACTAAAATCTCCTTTAACAATAATAAACCAAAGATCTATATCTTTTGATTTTACATATGTTTCAAAGCGGTTTTTCCAATAGATAAATCCATTGGTTTCAAAGAGTGGTGGTCTTTGCATAGATTGCCCTTCTTTAAAGTTTTCGAAATCCATGGATCGTTTCAAGTTTATAAAATACAATATATTTTAGAAATTCTTGAGCAACGAGGCTCGGTACCAATTGTAGAAAACTAGAAGGGGGTTGAATAGTTTACCGATTAAAAACTTTGTTTTGAAACTTATTGAAAGATCAATTGATATTGATCTTAGTATGTTAATGAAATCTGCAAGCAATATGTAATGAGTAAATAAGGAAAGAAATGATCAAACCACAACAAGTTGTTTATAGTGGTTCGGTCCACAAGGACTCTTTTTCCTTGCCCTACTCCACTCCCCGAGTCTCACACTCGAGTGTTTAACTTCACTAGTCAACAAGCTCCTTTCACCGGCGGAGAAAACCTTTACACTTACACTATTTCCGACACTAAGCTAGATGTCGAGTTCTTTCCAAGGGTACAACTACTCCCACACACAATGTATTTTGAGGACTAAAATACTAACCACTCACACTCACAAGATTATGATGGTTTGATACAACAATGAAGTATGAATCAACACTAGATCATACAACACTAAACAAACAAGACTTCCAACTTCTCGTTGAAGCTTGAATATGACTTGATCTTCTTTGCTACAAAGAGATCACTAATATTATATGAAGCTGAGTTAGAAAGGTTAGAGAGAAGATATGTATGAGAGTATGTTAGAAAGGGATGAGAAACTACTTGGCTTGGCATTGCTATTTATAGCCAAATTGGACAGGAGCGTCCACGGACCGCGGACCCCTAAAAAGGGTTCCGCCCGTGTACCAAATTGGTACCGCCGATCGGCAGTCAAGATATCAAATATTGTCTAAAGTCAACTCTATCTAAGTAAGATTGTGCAAGATATGAAGAGTACAAATCTTCACAAAATATCTAATGGAATCTTCCAATGATTTCCATGATGTAATACATGATGTCAAATGTTGTATTACTATTAATAGAAATATGCAAATGCTTAAGTAGTGTTTGGTTTTAAGAACCTAACACATTCTACAAACTATTATCATACATAATGATTAGAGTCATATCAAGATGTTACTAATCATAAATGTAAATGCTTGAATGATGAATATATTGTTTAAGAAAGCTTGTTTTAATATCTAATAAACTTGACAAGCTTTAAGCTTTTATAAATTAAATTTACTTTTGTCGTTAACAAAACTTAGGCAAAGATCAAAAATATAAATAACGTTTAATGACGATATTTGTATTAACAATATATTCTACATGGAAAGTATTTGAATGTACCTTCATAATGGAACCTCATGCTAAAGGATCCTGGTTCATCCGCTGTATAAAAAATTTACAAAAATAATGTTACGATAAAGTTACCTAAAAGGGGAATAACTTAAATGTCGTACTAACATATAATTGTAATAGACTATAACCAAAAACACATACCATATCTCACGATTGCGGCTTTTTCCTCAATTTCATGGTCATCAAAGAAAGGATATTCTCTAGTGCATATAAAGTAAATCAATGTTGGTGTTTGTTATCTTTTTACTTAGATTATTTGATTTGATGATTGACATTGCATTAGGGTTTTTTAGGTAGGCTTCCAAAACAAGTTTGGGGATGAGCAATTACGACTTAGTTATATTATACATTATGGGGGAAATTGGACAAGACATCACGCTATAATAGTACATCAAGGTAGTAAGACATTCTACCTTCAGCGGTAAAAGGATAGCGGGATTTTATGGAGTATAGCGGAACATTATTTTCCGGCGTTAATGGTCAAGGGGCAGTTTAGCATATAAACTCCATGTTTTTGGACTCAATGATGAAAAAGGAAGTTTTGGTTCAACATGATCTTGCTTGATTACAAGTTTAGGGATGAAGCGGTGTATTTTTAGTCTTGTTATAATGATATTTTGGTTAAATGTTTTGTGTAGCGTTTTGTATAATCAAAATATCACTATGACTATATACCATTATAAAATCTACGTTACTATATGAGCGAGTACTCATACTGGTTTTTCATGTATGTGTTCTCATATGTTTGTGAAATCAAGATAGCACGTTTTTCATATTATTGGGTTTTCTAGACTATCTACATCTATTGTTCATGAATGCTTCATATATCTTGAATCTAATTTATTTGCTTTCAATTAAATTAATTGTTCGTAAAAAACATGAAACAAACATAATTCATACATATATTTAATGAAGAGTGGATAATTTGAAGTAGATTCTTTTTTATTTTTTTTTCCATACATATTGCATATCTGAAGTGGTAATTACTTCTAACCATACACTCTTATTCTTTTTTTTTCTTTCTTTTTGATCTTAATATGCAATATTTCAATTATCTTTGATGGTAATACTAAAATTCTCATTCTTTATGATTAATAATATGTGAAAGTAAATATAACTATGAAATATACTATATAAATATTTGTAAAAAGGTTTTTCTTATGATAAGTTCAAGTAGATTTGACAAATTATTTCAATACAATCAAATACAAAATATATGAAATATTTTGGGCTCATGCTAGACCCAATAATAAAACATCCAATGGATTCTGGCTTGCGCTAATGACTATAGATAAAAAAAGCAGTTGAGTCCATTTTCATAGTTTTCAAATGAACACTCCAACACTATTACGGTACAACATTGAATATCAAATCGAAGAAAGAATAAATACTAATAAACATTAGAATATAACCTAGTTGATTTAGTAATATTGGTGATGAACTCTATGGGCATTTTTGGACAACCTTCCTAGGTCTTCTAGATTTAATTGTTGTGGGCAAACTTGTTTTATTCTGCAAGTAATAACCGTTGGTACACACAAACAATTCATGCAACATTTTTGGCGAGAAAGAACATGCATGGCTTTGTGGTATTGTGTTTTGCTACATCTCTAATGCATTCTCCACTCTTTCTAGTTCCTGCATTTAGGCCTGTGAAACCATTAGACATTTGACCAACAATTTAAATTTATCAAAATCACAGTAAATTAATTAGTTATTAGATGCATATATATATTGGATTTAAGATAATAGGAACTTCGAGAGAGCTTTTAAACTTGGTCCAAATCCACGTGATGTCTTCCATTAGCAGTCATGAAGTAAAGCAATAAAAGAACAAATTATGAAGAAAAATAAGAATTGATATTACTACCTCATGATCATCATGTCAATTTTTGTTTTACTCATTTCCATTTCCATCTACTTTTGTGAATTAGCACAAGTTTTAAAATGAAAATTAGGAATATGGTGTTTATATAAAAATATGTATTGGAAAGTATTTAATTTATAAAGCATAATTTTTCTACCTCGATTGGCATACAATGGACATTGGCATTGACAGTTTCAAATTTTAAATCATTCTTATATTTACTCCATATAATCAAGTTATCAAATCATTGTACATTACTAAGTTTTAATTCAACTTTACTACATTACTATATATAAGTTTCAAGTCAACTTTATTACATTACTACATTAAAAAGAGATGAATGGTTTCTTGAATTGAAGGAATAAATACAATCGTTTCTTGACTTATCGAATATAAGGTTTTCCACTTTTCACTTCTTGACTTTTTCACATTTCACTATTGACCACATTTTACTTTTATATGTAGTTTGGAGAAATAGCTACATTATGGTAACCATGTATCTTTGATTGACATAACCATGTTCTTTAATCCTTGATTGCTATCTTTATTAAATCACCAATGTTGTTAACAAATAATAATGTGGCATGTTTTCTTTATAAATATGTGCACATCTTGTTCACATATTATTTGTTTAACAGTTTGGATTTAGGTACAATAGTTTTTATTTATGTCGCGATAGCTTGCTTCACATATATGTAGAAGAGTTTGATTTAGGTACAAATAGTATATGTAGGATTGTTTGATTTAGGTAAAATAGGTTTTCACAAAGTAATATGCAATGAGAGAATATAATTGATTCCGAATATTATTACTGGACAACATCTTCGGAAACGGTATTGAAAAGAAATGTGGAAACCTTAGTTCATAAATATTATGGACAACAATGATCATAAGTTTAATATTTAGAATTCTATGGAGTAAAGATTGTGGGAATAAATGGAATGTCTGATTAAGGACAACAAAAAGCCAAAGTCGTTGAGATGGTAGACAATTGTAGTGTATGTCATGTTGATGAATTGTATATAGAATAGTCAGTTATTGTTTGCGGGATGGATCCTCTCAAGTTATAAATAACTTGATGGATCAAATAAAGCATTATCAATCATTGGATAAGCTTAAATCAAAAGAACATAAATGATTTGAGCTATTGGATTTAATCCAATGGTTAATACTTGCAACTTGATCTATCAAGTTATTTAAAACGGAGAATCATCTCCATTGTTTGCTTAATGAGTTAAACAACTTATTTGTTTTAGTCTCTATATCACATCATGGGGTTTGCCATGAGTGTTAAATAAGTCTATTGCACTTTGTGATTAATAATATTTCACACTCTTTCACAAACAATATATATATATATATATATATATATATATATATATATATATATATATATATATATATATATATATATATATATATATATATATAGTTTAGATATTTCATATATGACTTTGTTTAATTTAGATATTTGTTTGGTTATAGGAATGGGTAACCCAGTGAAACTAAATTTTACCGCGGAACAATTGAAGTTTTTGCTTGGAGACATGTAGATGAGGTCAATAGGTTATAGGTCCTAATGGTGATTTATTTGTGGACTCTTGGGAAAAAAAGTAGTTCAAGCTCTTAGGGACAATTAAGGAATAAAAACCACTAAAAAAATTGAAGAATAAGTTTGACTACTATAAAGGAAAGTATCATCTTTGGGCAAACTTGAAAGGAAAAACAGGAAACATTTTCGGAAACAAATTCATTCATCTTTACGGAAGAAGAGTGGAAAGAACTTAATGCTAATGTGTGTTTGTAACTACTTTTAGAACTTTTACAAATACTCTATCTAATATCAATAGCTATGTTATTGATATATTTCTTTGTGAATTTTGATGTTGACAAAATTTAATAACTTGAGAATAGTCCATTGCTTTATCCTACTTGTATACGTTTGTATCAAAGTGTGATGCCACTAGTCCAAATTGTCAAGTTTTGAAACTTAATCGAAGACCACCATCATCTTCCCATAATCCGTTAACCAGTACTTGAAATTCAAGATGTTCCTATTATTGAAGATGGTTCTCCGGTTCCTCTCCACCTACCAAAACCATGATGTTGATTTTGGACGCGGACATGACAACGGTTTTGAAGGTGGTTCTCCCATTCCTCTCTTAAAGTAACCTAGTCGAGCTAGGCCAAAGGAAAAAAATTAAAGGTGGTGTTTATGAGTTCGAGGAGGATATGAAAAAATCGATTTATTAACATGGCTAAAGATGTTTTTTCAAAGAATAAAGGACCTTCTGCAGATGAGTGTCATGGAAACTTAAAAGATCCTCAAGTTTGGAATCTAATGATCCATTATATTTTGGAGGCATTTCTTATCTTTAGTCAACCATGATGCATATAGAACACTTGGATGACCTTACCATCAGACCCAAACGTGTTAAAAGGCTATATTCAAATGGTTTGCTTGGCATTGGGTCTGTTGAATGTTGAACTATTAGGTAATCGTGTTGGACTATTTGTGTTATGTGTCAACTATTTGTGTTTTGTGTAACTTCGTACCTTGTAATGTTTAACTATTTGGTGTTTTTGTGTCATTGGTACTTTGTAATGTCGAACTATTTGATGTTTTGTAATGTAGAACTATTTAGTGTTTCGTACTTTTCAAATAGTTACACATTACAAAAATAGTTCAACATTACAAAATAACAAATTAAACAAAACACCAAATAGTTAAACATTACAAAGTATCAAATGACACCAAACACCAAATAGTTCAACCTGAAAACACCTGAAGTAGTTCAACATTTAAATAAGACAATTGCTTCACAACCATTTTGAATATAAGCCTTTAACACATTAAGTCGATGGTGGAATCTGAAAATGTCTCTATAATTACCTTGTGGTTGACTAAAGATAAATAACAAATATCTGTATTTGGTGTCAAAATCAACATCATGGTTTCGTTGGTAGGTGGAGGAATGGGAAGACCACCTTCATCAATAAGAACATCTTGAATTTCAAAACTTGGTTAACGGGATTATGGGTAGATGATGGTGGTCTTCGATTCTGTTTCTCAAAAACTTGACGATTTGGACAAGTGGGAGCACAGTTTTGATACAAATAGGTACAAAGGTGAGGATAAAGCAATGGACTATTTCTCAAGTTATTAGCTTTGTTTTTTGTCTACATCAAAATTCACAAAAAAAATATATCAATAACATAGCTATTAGTATTAGATAGAGTTTTTTTTTTTTAAAATCATAAAAGTAGTCACAAACACACCTTAACGTTAAGTTCTTTACACTCTTCTTACGTAAAGTTATATGAATTTGTTTTCAAGTTTTAAACGTTCATGTTTTTCCTTTCAAGTTTGCCCAAAGATTATACTTTCCTTTATAGTAGTCGCTTCTTCTATATTTGAGTAGTATCTATTCGAGAAATTGTCCTAAAGCTTGAGAATGTATTTAATTTCTAAACCGTATGCGCAAAAGGTTAAAATTATCAAAAGAAAAAACATGAGTCGTTATTGAATTGATGAAGCATTTTTAAGAGGGCGGTTATATATGTAATTAGAGAGCCCAAAAAGCTAATGCTAGATCTAAATGCTTCTTGATGAAGCATTTTAATTGAGGCGGTTATACCCATTGAATAGTTAATTGTCTATTGTCAAACAAACATTATATTTAAACCACTAGTCGTTAGTTTCTCCCAAGCGCTCATAAATGCTTGATGCGAATCATACCTAAATGCATGCTAGATAGTTGATAATTAATTTTTAGTTGACCAAAAAAATCATCTAATAGTAACCAAGTTTGAGTATGTTTCAATTTAATCAATCTAATTTTGTTTTGATTATAAATCCTCAAAGTAAGTAATAATGTTTCATTCTTGTGAATTTTTATGTTTAGAGTGACCGAACAAAAAACACTTCTCACAATTAGTTATTATTTTGTGATTATTTTTTATGTTCAATTGTGCATTAATTGTACATTTGTTCATTAAGATGGAAGAAGTCATATTAAGGAGATGAGTGTTTATTATTAAGGTACAACATATGAATGCGTACATAATACTTTAACTACACCAATTTTAAACAAGATCACAGAATGATACAATTTTAAAAACTTGGATGGTTTTACAACTAATATAAAAAATTTGAATTGTTTAGAACACTCAAAAACTAGATTATTCTTATTATTATTAGGTGACAGACATGCGATCAAATAAAAAGTATTGAAAATTTAAAAGTTTAGAAGTAATCTTAACGTTGGATTAAACATCCGGATCCTCAAGAAGAGAACATAAAAAGGTTTATCTTTACCACTAGCATTGTCCCTTGCGATCATTGCTTGGTAGTCTGTAATTTAATTTTTTTTGGATAATAATTTTATTTCATTTATGCGTTTTTAGTAATAGCTTTATTGATTAGTTTGTTCATTTAGGGACTATAAACAATATTTGGTGAAACTTTGCTTAGTTTGTATTATTTTGTTTGTTGTTGTTTTTGTGTTTTAGTAGCTTGTAGTTTGTATAATGTGTTCTTTTTAATGGTATTTTTTTATTGAAAAGAGGTTTTAAGTATCATTAATTAGTAGCTTGCATAACTTGTATTATGTATTTCAATACTTGTAAATTATCATTAAATGAGTGTTTTAAGAATGTATATTAATTATGTATCACTTATATTAAGATAGATTTAATGGAAGAAAATGGCTTGCATGACTTGTACATGGTGCATAATGACTTGTACATGGTGCATACTAAATTGTACTCTTTCCGTCTCAAAATTATTGTCATGAGAGAAGTCACAAAGATTAGTAAAAGTGGAATCATTTTAATTTTCAACAACTTAAATGGAATATTCCCCCACTTTATTCTCTAGTTTTACTTAAAGTAAAGTGGACAATTATTTTGAGACATCCCAGAAATATGGACTATAATTTTTGAGGCGAAGTATTACTTAAAATTAAGACATTTAATGAAGAAAGAAGTCTTTCTCCATTATAAGATAGTAAGATACCAACTCATCATTTTTAGTTTTCACTTTTTAACAACTAATAACCACAATCGAATATGCACATTGCATTTCAACCTTCGGAGACCTAAAGAAGCCTTAACATGGGGCCTTTTTATCAAAGTTATTTGCAAAAAAATAGTTTATATAAAATTTACTTTTCAAGTTTGATTAGTTTCTCGAAATCAGTATAATATTATATTTAAATTTCAATTGATAAATGAGCCAACAAATCTAATCTTTTTGTGACACTTTCGATCGTAGATAACTTTTGATTAACTTTGGTTTTGAAAATACTTCTTTACGCTAAAGAAATTGTTACCGAAATGGTTAACTTATTCTACACCATATAAATATAACGGAAGAGTTTAGATTTATAATTTGAGTAAGTTACGAAATGGTTTCTTGAGTAAGTAGCAGAAATGGTTACATTATTCTCTCAAAACTCTTAGTTTAGAAATTATTCTTTACCATTAATATCCAAACAATTTTTATAATATGACTTAAAGAACTTTTAAGGTTCAACAACTACCTTTTTAGCTTGTTATCATCCAAGGATTATATATTTTCAATGCTAAATAGTAAACTAAAGATACCTTCAGCGGGACTATCTCTCTAGTTTGTTCATACGCTTTGAGATGTATTTACCAAACCTACTTTGTAGACCACGTTTTTTTTGTGTTATGGGAAATCTCAATGTTTCTTGTTACAACATTGTGAGTTGAGGAAGATGTTAGCAAAGTGACCCATAAGAAAGCAGGCCGCTTAGCTTTTAAGGTTTTACTCTAAGTTTGTCTTATAAGTACTCGTTGTTTTCTCTTAGTTCATTTATCAATTGAATAATACTTTGCATGTGCGTGTGGTTTCTATAGTTATCACGAATGAGAACTACGCCAACTTTAACTTAGCACCAAGTCCATTGTCAGTTATGATTATCTGATCAACAACATTCAATTTTGATTATTATTTCATGTTCCTATACCGCGTCAACGACATTTAGGACAAGTAGTTCACATAAACAAACAAGAATAATGATTGATCAACCTATCTTTGTAACACCCCCAAAATTTCCAGGCGGGCCAGGCGTTGGATCAAATAGGGTGCTACTAAATCATATACACAACACAGAGTAATAAAGAATGGAAATTCTATTCCATTTTCAAAATATAGATTAATTTAAGAAATAGCTTTACATCATTGTTTCAAAGTCTCTTTGATAAGCCCAAAAATATATTGTCCCATTAAAAGTTGTATTAAAATGTTTTGGAAACACTTCGGATGCAGTCTTGGCGAATGCCTGCGTTTACCGCACGATATGTGTGAAAACATCTTTAAAATGTCAACACAAAGGTTGGTGAGTTCATAGGTTTAAGTTTAAGAAATCAAGTTGGACCCTGTTGCACATATAACATCTCCGTGAATGACACTATATGCAAAAAGGCTATTACGCTAATACAAGTTCATGCGGTGAAACTACGATAGTGTGCATGCGTCTAGAAGCATGATAAATAAAAGCCCACAAGTGCATTTCCATTACACTCAATCGGTACGATAGCAAGGGTATACGTTCGATGTTTGCCTATCGGTCAAACTTCGAGCGGGGGAGTGTCATCCCCGATAGATCTATTCATAACATTAGCGCCTCCCCAAAGGGAACTAACGGTAGCATAATTGGGATTCAAGGTTGTTTCACGTAATAGTGTTTTTTCGGTTTAAATTGGAAAAGAGTTTTGCATGTTTCTACCCCAAAGTTTTATAAACAATATAAAGTAAAAGTGGGGCTATAAACTCACCTTAGCAGGATGGTTGTGAGTAAAATGTTATCGCGAGAATGGAAAATGGCTCCAATGGACAACCTGAATAATATGGAAGTTTGAGATAAGTTGGACTTATCAGAATAGTGATTTGGAAACAGTAATACGGATGGCAAAAATTGTTTTGTGGCAAAAAGGTGGCTTGTGTGGTAAAATGTTTATAGTTAAAAAAAACAAAGTTATATACTATATAACTTGTTTGTTAAGTATAAAGTATCGTTATTGTTTATATTTCCTTGTTATGAATAATAATGTGTGTAATCTATCAAAAGTTGTGAATAATAAGTTGTAGTAAATGTAGAATATCTTTAGTTAAATGAATAGATGATTTTTGTAAAAATAATAATCTGTTTTCTATATATTCAGAAGATTAACCGTTAATAGCGTTAGTTGTATGTTTTGTAACCACCTGTTAAACATATTTATTATTTAGGCGAAGAATAGTAAAATGTATAAGTTAAACTTATAAAAGTTTTAGGGCAAAAAAAATAAAATAAATAATGTTAAAATATCAAACTTGAGGGGTTGAATGTGTGAAAATTAATATAAGTTAAAACTCATATAATTTTAGAAAAGTTGCAACTTATTTGAATTGGAAGGGGGTTGAAACTACCAAGCTGTCAAGTTGCAAAAATAACTAAATTATTTGCCAACTGCTTAGGCTTGGAACTTGGGACCCCTCTGACTTTATGCAACGACACAACCAAGCGAAGAGCTAAGGGTGTTGCTTGGTCGATTATGCTGGCGTAGTTATTTTTTAATGTATGTGAGGTACATTTATAAATTTGTGATACGTGTATATGCATGTAAAAAAGCTTGGAGTAGAAATTCGAGGTATTAAAAATTGGTCACCTCAGTATATTGTAGCGTTAGAAAGCTTCTTAGTAAGTAGTTATTTTAAGTTAAGTAATATTTAGTTAAGTAACGATGGAGACGGACGGGTCTTTACCCTTTGTATATGCACGATCCACGGCCGTGTGTGGCGTTTTTGTAAGACATAAATACTCTCTACCTTCAAGGTAGGGGATTTGGAGCTATAATAATATTTTCACTTTCTCTCACTAAGTTCCTAAACCTCTAACTTTCTCTCTCTAAATTTATTCCATCTTTCTCGCGACTTATTATTTATGGTTTTGATGTGTATGTGAAAGTTAATATTTACAATTGGTATCAAAAGAGCCATGGATTTTGATCCTTATCTTGCACATCTTTGGATTATAGTGGTTTTGCGACGGTGGTTTTTGAGTTTGAAAAAGTTTAGTGGTTTTTTCATCATTTGGTTGATTTCTAGTGTTGAAGTTTGGATTTTGATTGTACTTTTGTGTTTAAGATCATCACCAAAGTGCAGGTTTTGATTTGGAAGGCTTGAATCCTCATGCATTGGTTGGGTTGTTTTGGATTGAAAAGTGATGTTTTATATGGTTTTCATGCTAGCGACTTAGTTCTGGATAATATTCTTGGTAGCGACTTGCTTCACATTTTTGTAGCGACTTCTGATGTTGGGGCTAGCGAGTTAGATCTAGCGAGTTAAAGTACAAGTAGTGGACTCTCCCACTATGAATTGCTTACTTAATTGAGTAGCGACTTGGTGCACATGTGAGAGTTGCTCTTTAGCGACTTGCATTGTTAGCGACTTGGTGGCAGTGCTACTAAGAAATTTTGCTAGCGACTTGAGTGTTGTGAGTTACCATAGCGACTTACATCATTTGAGCGACTTGGAACTCGCGACTTAGCGTGGTAGCGAATTAGTTGATATTCGCGTGGCTGGTTCAGAATAAATGGCGACTTGGTTGATTTTTCGTCAAAACTTCAAGCGACCATAACTTTTGAACGTAACTCCGTTTTATTTGTTCTACCACATCAAAGCAGTGAGATCGAGGAGAATGTACTTGACAGAATAAACTAAGTTCTGATGGGTCAATCTTCTGAGGTCAAATCACTCGAACAAAAGTTATTGAGGTTTTAAGTTTTGGAGCCTAAATTTCTTGGATAAAGCGAATAAACCAATCGAATCACAACCAAACAACATGTCAGTGACAACAACAAATGATGAGTCGGATAATGGAAAAATGGAATCTTCGTGCTCAAATTCACAAGAGAGAGGTGCACGGACACAACCTGTGCAAGTTAATGCAAAGGCGCTCCATGGAAGCGGATGTACCCAAGATAGAGATGCACCCGTCCGCGGCACATTGCATGTCAATGCTCATGTAAGTTGCATGGATGTTTCTGCTGTACCTAGTTGTGCATCTTCTACTCAAAATGATGATTATGAACGCATGATGTATTTGCATTTGTGCTGATGATTCCACTTACTTGAGCTTAACATATATAAGGATCAGGTTGCTATTTATGAACAACGTGCTAAGTTTGAGTTGACCACCCGTGAGCAGGAAATGGATGTCCAAATCCGTACAACTATTAGAAAAAGTAGGTTTAGAGAAGAAGTATTAAAACAAGAGTTAAACTCCTTACAAGAAAAGCTTTCTAAGCTGCTAAGCAAAAACAAGAACTTCAAGAAAATGTTAAAATGCTTAAGCAAGAATTCAAGGCTAAGGAATCAAAACTTTTGAATGATTTTTCCAATCTAAAAACTTTGAAAAACAAGCTTGAAAATAAGTTATACGTACAAGGAAATACCATTCAGACTGCTCACTTAATCACTAAGCATAGAGTCTTAAGCGATAAGCATAGCATTCCCCTTGTTGAGGAACCTAATCAGTAATTAAAAGGCTAAAATGCTCATAAGGTGCTTTATGATGGTAATGAAATTCTTAAGCCTAGTCAGAAACCTAGTTGCGGAGTGCGAGGAAGATAAGAAATCAGATGAAGTCACTAGGGAGAAAATGAATAAGAAGCTAGAAGATCCTGAGTGTAAAAAGAACAAGATAACGATAAAACCCCATGATTACACTAAGGAAAATTGGATATCCTTAAACATGTTTAAGCCTCGGACTCTATTGACCCTGAACAAGTGTTACGGAAAAGGATATGGACTTGCAAAAAGTTGAAAATCTTGTTGAAAAGAATCCCCCTTGTAGGAAATTCCCTAAAGCGTTTGTGTATCCTCCAAATACACCAATGCATTTAGTTCCTAGAACTATTGCCACTAAGAGCAAGACCTTAATCAGTCAATATGTTATTCTTCAACTATTTACCGATTTTGAGAAAACTTGTAAGAAAAGGATCACACCACTGGGATAACTGAAGGGGAAAGGGGTTTTGAGCAAATGAAAGAATGTTATTTAACGGAGGTCATGCCTTTCTTTAAACAACTAAAAGATCATTTTGAGAGTCTTAAAGGGGACAAAATCAGATATTAAAGAAATGGAAAAGGAATTTGATGCAATGGTAGTTGAAGTTAGTGATTATGAGCGTGCTCTAAAATATAATGAGATTGAGAGGAAGAACTTGCATACCTTAAATGAGACTCTTATTGCTGAATGTGTTGCTCAAGATATCTTTTCACGCTTCAAATTGCTCTATTAATGCTTCCAAATTTCATGAACTATCTGTGGCCCCGAAAGTCTCCCATGATCGTGTCATTGAGCTTGAAAAAACTAATTCTAAACTAAGCGAGAAAATTGAACTGGATGATCACGACAATTTGGTTAAACATTTTTCTAAACTAGAAGTTGAGCATTTTAATTTACAACTCAAATATCAACATCTCAAAGAAAATGTCAAAACTTCAAATATCAAGACATCTTCAGATGCTCGAGTTTGATGCGATTTTTCAAATTAACAAGCGTGATGAACAGATTCAAGCTCATTGCAACGATCGAGAAAGTTGAAAGCCCATATCTCTCAATTAAAGGGTCAAAAGAACAATATGACAGGCTCCCAAATGCCTCCTCCTTTAGATTCTCGAGAATTCTCAAACGTTACATCTTCAAAACCTAGTAAATGCTTTACAAAAGGAAAACGAAAGTTTTCTAGAAGAAAATGAAAAGGTTAAACGACATTTTAAAGAGTTATATGATTCAATAAACGTCACCCGTGACCAAAACACGAAAAATAACGTCTTTACAAAAGGAAATTGAGAATCGAGAAGTCAGGGAAATGGAAAGCGCCACTTGTTTTCAATAAGAATGTTGTCTCAAAATCACCCTTAGATTGCAAATACACTGTGGCAGTTAAATATATTCCTCCTCATCTTAGGAATAATGAACATGCTTTTCATGACTCCTGTGCTCACCTTAAGGATAGTCTAGAATGTCTCCGTGAGATTGTCGAAGAGGATTTCATTAACAAACCTCTTGATAGTGAAATTAGGTTTGCTTGCCTCCGGCCAAACGATCTCAGAGCTGCTTGAATGTGTAATTGCACATGTCCAAACCCTTAGGTGAAAAAGGCAAGGCTGTGAAGCCTTGTTCTATGCCTAGTGCCAAGCAGGAAATCCGTTCTATGCCTAAAGCCAAGCATGTGACCCTTGATATGCCTTGTTCCATATCTAAATTCAAGCAAGCAACTTGTGATGTGCCTCCTAGAATTTCAGATCCCAGCACTTCTAGACGAGGAATGCAGAAAGTAGTGAAGCCATGTAATGTTCCCATCGTTACTTCTCCAGATGTTAAGATTGACACTAAAGTTAGCGGGTCAAAACCTAGAAGCTATGCAAAGAAGGATAGGATTACGCAAACTAAAAGTGTTCATGATAAGGAAGTGAAAGAACACCATAGGGACAAGAAGTTTGATTTGAACAAAAGAATCGTGTTAGTTCTAGTATTAGCTCTAAGCTTACTAAAATTAATCGAGGCCTTATGCGCAAAACATGCAAAAATGTTTAATTTACAATCATGATAAATGTGATGTGTTATTTCAGAGGTCTAAGATTCATAACCCAGTTAAGAAAGTTTGGAGAGCGAAACAGATTAAGCAATCTGGAAACCTACAGGAAGGTTTTTACCAATGTAGGATTTGATGGAAGCCAAGGTCGAATATTCACGAATGGAAAACCTTGCCCCTTAACTAGATCCACTATGCCTAGAGTAGTGCACATTAAGGTTTGGAAGCCAACTGGTAGAATAATCTCATTAAGCACAAAATGTCCCTCGACTAAGTCTGATGCTTCTACTAGTTTAGCTCCTAGTGACAATGACATTGCACCTAGGGTTTCTGCTGATTCAAAGATTGTTTGTGCTAACCAAAAGGACCCCATGAGCACGTGGGGATCCAATGTTTCCAATTCTATGTCTTCGTCATTTGTCCAAAGCGGTGTGCACAAATCGTCCCTTGGTATTTGGATTCGGGCTCTCTAAAATATAGCTGGGCTAAACAATGACGTCTGTTCACATCGGTTCGGTACCATTACTTCATCATTATGGCGTCTGCGGATAACACTTCAGGCCCGTTCAAAGAAAGAAAAGTGTACGCTTAGGTCGCTTTATCTTGAGAAGAAGAGAAATCTTCATGTTTATGACCATTCTCATCGACATTCTTCATCAACAAGCTTCATGTTTCTCCCATGCTCATTCAGTCATCAAATGGATCTACATTCATTAATGTATATTCTTATTCACTTGCTAAATCAAAATGGCAACTTCGGATGCAATTTTTGAGGGGGAGAAGAGTGAATATACTAAATGATGATGGATGTTTGAATAATGGTTATCCGACTTAAAGTTTGATGACTCTCACTCACTAAGGATAAATGGGATTTATGGGAAGAGTGAATATACTAAATGATGATGGATGTTTGAATAATGGTTATACGACTTAAGTTTGATGACTCTCCTCCAACGCCTAATGTTTCACTCACTAAGGATAAATGGGATTTATTGTTTGGGATTCATTGGTTCAAGATATGTTTGATGAGTATTTACAACAGCTAGCGAATATTTGATGATCATCAAAGAATATGTGATTCATGAGTTCAAGATATGTTTGATGATCATCAAAAAGTACAACTCGAACTACTCAAAAATCCCTATCTCCGGTTATTCCTCAGCGTTGATAGATTATCATATATTGGTTTGCACTCATGAATAATTATCCGCTCTTTGGTATTCCTTTGCCAAATCTTCACGGATTATTGTTCATGAATAATGATCTACTCTTTGGTATTCCTTTGCCAAATCTTCATGGATTATTATTCCTCTCATCGTGCATGCTATAAATCAACCACATGAACTTCAAGGAAAATGTCTACCTCATCCTTCGAAGTTATTGGTGCATCCTCCATATCAGTCTCTACATGAATACTTTTAGGAAGAATACATTGATGTTGAGGCATCATTTGTTCGGTTCATTCATTGGGTGAATGTACATCCGGTTGTATGTTTATTCACATGTTGGGCATTTGACACAAGTTGATTACTTGATTACTCTTTTATCACTAATTTGAGGTTGAAGTTGACGTTCACAAAGGCGTGATCTTATTTGATAACTTGCTCGGCTTAAATTAGAGTTGAAGTCTTGGGTTATCTAGTTACCCAGTCGAGGTGGATGGTTGAAGACACAGTTAACTATCACTATTAGGAGTTACGTTGTTTTACTCGATTGTCACAGCATTATGCGTTGTGGATAATCGTAAGAGGTGTTAATGTCTCATACTTTAATTGAGTATTGAGTACTTAAGAGATTTGCTTGGTGCATAAATTCTCGACACCGTTCTTCCATCTTTAAGTGCAAGCTTAAGACACAAATCTGAATTCGACTTGATTTCAAGTTTGGTATATTGGGTTTTCTTCAACAATGGTCACTTCAAATTGTCTACACATGGGTTGATAAAGATAGTCAGAGAGAGTTTATGTAGCAGTTGATTCTCACAGGATTCATTTGGGCTATTTGAGTTCTTCTCACAAGATTTCAAGTTTATGGATATATTATGTTTTCTTCGTGAATTATCAAAACCATTTGGGGAAGGATATATTATTCAACTATTTGGGGAAGTGGTCTCAGGAGACCTTTGGTTTTGTTACTTGATGTTGAGTTGGAAGAAATGTGAAAGAATATTTGGAAAGTGAGATGATCGCCTATCGACATCTTATATACGGTTTATGATAAAGTGCCTTCGGTTATATGCACAACATGTTCACTTGATCGAGCTAATTCATTATTTCAGAGTTGACATCCACAGAGATGATTAGTGACTCAACATGTTACATGGATGTCATCGTCTCTACTCTTGTTGGGTACATGTACATTATGTCTGATTGGTTATATGTTATATAACCGGAATGCACTTGGTAAAATGAAGATGTTGATATATTGTTCCCCTAAATAGACAACTGGTCAATCTTGAAGAGTAAGGTGTACATCGGGGATGCACGGAGTTCATGTGATCGGTCGTGTCAGTTAATCGGATTTGATAACCACTGAGACGATCACTGTTTCAACTTGTTACTTCGGTGTTCTCGTGTTCTTGAGTCTTGAGCTTCAATCAATAAGACCGCTTTGTATTCAACTATACTTCTTAGGGAAATGGTCTTTATTCGATGTTTGTCGGTTTGGGGGGAAGCTATCAAAGATTCAAATTGAGAAGGCTCATGTCCAGACGATTTTCTTAGAAGCCTCGAATGCTTTGGTGGCGAATTTAAGAGATATTCCTTTCTTCTACAACGTCTTTGAGCGATATCTTTATCTCGGTACTCATTTCATCATCCTCTTAAACTAATTTATCTCTTGTAAATATTTATTTGAAAAACAAAATACAAAATTATAAAACCCTATAAAACCAAATAGAAAAATATAAAACTTTCAAAATCCATAAAAATTTGAAAAATTCGAAAATCTTCAAAAAAATATTGTCTTTTTGTCATGTTTTTCTCAATTCGATAATATCTACGGTCTTTGTGCTGTCATTCAAAGAATGACACGGGACTTTAGATGTTGTTCGAATTTAAAAAAAAAAAATCAAAAAAATATTTTTGGGAGAAAGAGAAACAATGGTTTATTGTCATTTTAGGCAATAACCGGTTTTAAAGAAAGAACGAGCCATGTTTTACCATGTTTTCAAATTCCATGCTCTGATTCTATAACATTTATCTGCAGAAAACTAAATGCTTTGAAAAATAACTCGGTCTCTATTTTTGATAATCATCGGGACTTATTTGTCAAAATCTCTATCTCTCAATCAACAACCTATGTCATTGATTGAGGGAGAATGATTTCAATTAAATTAAAAAGTTATTTGGCATTAAATTGTTTTCAAAAGATGTACATGCATGTTTAACCAATGGAGTTTAAAATCTTAACATCATCCTTATCGGTTAAAAGCTTTCATAATCAAGTCACAATTCTCCTTAAAGCTTTCAAAATCAATTTAAATCTATAAGAGATCACAAATCTCAAATGATTTAATAATTGTGATCGGGGAGAAGTGTGATTTAAATAGGATTTAAACTGATAATTAGATAAATGGTTTCTTAAGTGATTAGCATGTTTGCCTCCCCGTAAGTGACAAGCGATTTCAAATTTTCCATGCACATGTTGAGGGGAGCATCTATAATTTAAAGCGTGATCATTTATCTCAATGTGCAGGTTCCTCTAGTATGTAAAACTCTTTTCAAACTAGAAGCACATATTGAGGGGGAGCAAAATCATGAAAACCTCATCCTTCCCAAAATGCTTTATCTACTTGATTCGATTAGGGAAGTGATGTTGATATCTTTAAGAAAATGGTAATCAAAGAAGTTAATTCTTTCTCTTGCCTCCGTGTGCAAAACATTTTTCAAATACTTGATGCACATGTTGAGGGGGAGTTCTCGTTCTAAAAATATCAAAAACAATTAGTACAAAATGCTTTGAAAATATATCACAAGTATCTGGATTGATTTTCAAATGGTTTTCAATTGGTTCCATTGGCAGATGAACAATACCAAAAAGACCGACCAACTTTACTTTATGTATGGTGATATAAGGATGATAAGGTTAGGTATTTGTTCCCATGATCGCCCGAGCAGGAGGGATCTACCCATGGACTATCCACTAGTTAGTGTAGAGTTCTTAGGTATGATGATAAAAGGAGAAAAATGAGATATGGGAAGAGTCGGTGAGGCGAGCTAGTCTTGGAATAAACCCAACAAGGTTCTAGCTAT
This sequence comes from Chrysanthemum makinoi, assembly GCA_910596185.1. NCBI lineage: Eukaryota > Viridiplantae > Streptophyta > Magnoliopsida > Asterales > Asteraceae > Chrysanthemum > Chrysanthemum makinoi. The sequence goes on from OU343224.1 coordinate 166,819,371, forward strand.
GAAGTCTCATTAAGCGAAGGGGTTGAAGAAAAAAAAAGAATTGAATGAGAAAAGGGTGAAAACAAATAGCCCTCCATTTATTCAACCTTAGAGAAACGGGTTCAATTCATATGCTCTTGATGGTAACATCGGTATTGAAGACAAGGCGTCATGGACCCGATGGCTGCACTTCAACTTTCCCACTCAAGTTCCTCTTAAAAGGACTTGTTTCATTCTCACGGGAACCGACATTATCTATCGACTTTCTCTTAGAGATTGTTGATATTGAAGAAGGAGACCCTCTCCTAGTCTCCGACATAGGAACCAAATATGCACAAATTGAGTCTAGAGCCACGAGATCATCAATAAATCTCATTAGGACACTTTCAATGAAGACTCTCTGTTTCACACAATGTGGAAAGAGATTATATCTTGAGTCCCTACATTATCCTTGTGGTATTGCGGAACATT
>OU343224.1:166819920-166950563 GCA_910596185.1 Chrysanthemum makinoi
CGGGAAAAAAATTTGGACCATTTCTCGATTTGTGCGATGGTATTTGGTTTTCGGGGAGCAAGAAAACTGTTAAGAAAAAATTTGTGTGATGTAATTTGGTTTTCGACTAGCAAGAAAATGTTGACCACTCCAACTGACCCGTATATATTAGTGTAACAATTACTTAATTAAGAACAAGTAACTGATAACTTGCTATTTCATCAGTTTTTGAGCTTAAATCAACAAGTTACGAAAAAAAAATTTGTCTGATGGTATTTGGTTTTCGGGGAGCAAGAAAACTGTTAAGAAAAAATTTGTGTGATGTAATTTGGTTTTCGACTAGCAAGAAAATGGTTTTGTGCGTGTCATCCTTGCGCAGGGGCCATGCTAATCTTCTCTGTATCGTTCCAATTTTATCGGATGTCCCCGAAGGGAGAAACAAAGCCGCTTGGTGACCGTATATAAACTAGTCATAACTTCTTCTTCTGGTCGATGTGGGATGGGAGATTTGACAGTAATAAAGTCACTTTGAACAAAGAATAATGCTAAATTTACCTATTTATCATTTCTAGTAATATCAACATTATTTTCTTCCAATAAATATAAAGTTATAGAAAATTAATTACCTACGTAAACTAATATTTTACTACTTTTACGTATGGACCAATTTTGGGTATGATGCATGTGGATTAATGGTGGTTTAACCTATATTCTTAGTTTATGTTATATGTTACTGGCGGTATCTAATGCTAACGATGTGTTTTATTTTTTATAAATTACTCTAGTTATTGTTAGCATCGCGCTGTAGTGTTGTTGAATTGCTAAAGAACTTATGGTTGGGATTGAAATGAAATCTGCTAGAGTTTTGTGAGGTCTATGTTTTTATAGAAGTGATTATCTATTTGTCGTCTATTGTTTGATATTTTTTTCCCATCGCGGCCAAAACATGTGAGCTTGTAGTTGTAAATTGGTGTATCAATGAGGTCAGCTCTTGCCAAAAAAAAACTATTCAAGTTGGACATACATTGACGATCTATGATACAAATCATACAATTGATTTTTCCGTAGGACTACAGATAGTGTATGTTTGTTGTTGTGTTCACCGTACTGGCTAGATAGCGTGTTATTTGAATTTGTCGTTCTGGCTGGATAGTACAGATATGCTTGCCATATCGACTCATCCATAAGTAATTGGTCGAATTTGCCACATCAATCATGTATTTATTGGTGGTTTACAAGTTTCCAACTGAAATAGTTGCTATTTCATCCATCACACTATTTGAATTCTATTCCAGCTACCAAGGAGTAGAAACTGAACTCTGTTAGAGGAAGTTATAGTTTTCTAAAAAGCAGATCAGCATGCCAAAAATGATTACAAAAAAGTTACTGAATATATTAGTAATAAATATGATTTTAGTATACTATGGTGTATGAGGTTTCATGCATTAATATTGTTTGCCAAACATGCCCGAAGTAAATATAAAGCCTAGGGAGATCTCAATCTGGCCAAGAGCATATACAAAACCACATTAGTGACAACGTAGATTGTGTGAGTAAATTGTACCCCTCCCCCCAACCCACAACGCGTTATGCGTTATGACCCCACCACCGAGTTATCCTTCACCTTTTGTGAGAACTTCAGTGGTCTGCACCACCATGTTGTGGAAGAAAAAAAATTGTCTTGTGTGTGAGTATATTGTTTAAGTGAGGTATATTTGGGTGATGAGTTGGTAGTCTTATTACACCTTACACTTGTTTGGTGGTGGACTCGGTGGTGGAGAGAGACGTTGGTTTGACGTTGAGCTCGCGGTGATAAATACGGTGACCATTAAACAGGGTCAAATAGAACTCAAAACCAGAGGTACACTATTTATGATCTATTTCTTGCGTTGATATTAAGGTGCTCAACGACAGTATTGATGATTATGCACAAACATGAAAAATGATAGATGTGATTATGTCAGTATGCTATCATGTGAAATTTCTAGTAAGAAATAGGGTTCAAATACATGTAAATCAAGTACTTACTTTATTTACAAAGTCTGATGCATTAGTGAGGAACAAAAGTATAGAAGCTCTTCTCAATTAATGTCCTAATACCCGAAATGACTCATCCTGTTCGTCACTTCAAAGGTACTTCAAATTCTTTTATGGGTCAACTTCCTTAAAGGAGATGTGGTATTTAATTGTCTTATACATCGGCGATAATGCCCAGCTAATCTAAGAAAACTTATGAGCAAAAATGATTCTACAGTTAAATTTTCTCTATTCTTTTTGTAACATTTTCAGCAAAACAAACTAGCTGCTTTTCTCAATACATACACGTTGATCAACTTATACCTCCTTTTCCATTTTAGCTAGATTAAGTAACTTTACCTATTTGACCCGTTACGGATATAATGTAACCCAAATTAACCTATATGCACCGAACACCATCTTGAAAAGGAAAACACTAGAAGACTTCATGGAACAATCATCATCGAGATGGTTCTCAACAAGAGCATACCTAACACAGTGGCGGAACTTGACCATTTATTTTGGGAGGGCCGAATTTATTTTGGGGGGCGGAATCGAAGATTTGTTTGTAACCTCAACTAAATTACCCCTAAAACCTATAATATTTACACTAGGTGCCGAAAATTTTGGGGGGGCCGGGACCCTCCCCTGCCCTCAAAGAGGTCCGCCATTGTACCTAAGCAGGCTATCAGATATATCTCAAAGCAAAAGCCTTCATAACAGTCCCTTATTATTTCATAGTTGAATGCAACATATGAATCCATATAGTGACAATAAATGTCCACATTTGAAAAAGAGAAAATGAAGACGCCTAAAAAGGATTTGTCTTGGGATCACTTTCTGTCATGATATTGATTTAAGGCAAATCGAGAATGGCCTGAGTTTCTTAGCTTCTACTAAAAAAACATACACGTAACCACACCCTAGCAGATCGTTATCCCATTTCATTCCACAATCATAAGCTTATAGCAATCCAACATCATAACAATGTTACCTAACAATAACATATTAATAACTCGAGTAAAAATTTAAAACACATAAAGCAACATGATAAACTCAAATTTTTCATTAAGATTCACCGACATCATATAGCATAAACTAAAAACTAAGAGCATCACTAGATCACCATTAATCCATAAACATCATACCCAACATTAAAGTAAGATTAAAAACACATGCGACACTCATCTTGATAATGCCCATCTTTACCAACAGTCCTTACCCAAATGCCCTGTCTCGCCGCACAGAGAACAAACAGCCATATACCCCCTCAGACCACAGTAATAACAAGCACCGTCACCACCACCGCCACCCCAAACCTGACCACAATCCCTACCGAGATGCCCAACCTTACTACACTTATAACAACCAACACCACTACAGTCCTTAGCCGTATGCTCCCCGCCACAGATAGAACAACAAACCTTATCCACATTCCAACTCCAACTGTTCTTAGGACACTCATATGGATAATGCCCATTTTCACCACATCTACAGCTTAATTCAGGACAATCCTTACTCATATGCCCACTCTTACGGCAAAGAGAACAACCCTGACTACACTCCCAAGCGATATGCCCAGTCTCACCGCAATAATAACAAACACAGTCACCACCACTACCTCCAACCTGATCACATTTCCTAGCTTTATGCCCAACCTGACCACACTTATAACAACCAAACTGTGAAAAGCAGACCACCACTACCATCATCATCATCACTATCACCAAGAGACCTGCTACAGTCCTTAGCTAAATGACCATACATACCACACTTATAACAACTACAATCCTTAGCTAAATGAAAATTCTCACCACAGAAATAACAACATACATTACCCTGGCAAAGACGTGTTTTACGGTCCCTTACTTGGGATTGTTTCATACGCTTATTAAGCCCTGCTATAGATTTTTGATGGATTGTTATCATGTTTTGATGGCCTTTTATGCTTTCGAAACAATTTCATTGACTTCTGACTTTGGGATGTCAAAATTTTCAGCAGCTGCACCAATTCCTTTATACAAAACAGTTTGAATGATTCTCCCCTCCCTAATTGCCTTAAAAGTATTTTTATAATCGTCCATTTTCGAACTAGAATGGATATTTTAATTTGAATAGTAATAGATGTACATAAACCCTAAACCCTTGTTACTGAAATTTTTTGGTAAATAATTTTTACCCCATTTTTTTTTCGGTTTATATATATTTTTTTTCCTATGTCTTTCCTGGAAGTTTCCTTTCCAACTCCAACCCTTGATCTTTAAATTGTTTCCTTTCAGTCCTTAAGATGTTTATTAACTAATATTTTCAGCAAGACTTTTTATGTTAAGTTACACCGGCCAAGGTTTTTAAGATCGGGATCCTACCTAAGATTGTTTTCGTCTTTGCAAAATTATAATCTAAGATTGGATCGAGATCCTATGATCCTACTGTAATATCATTTTTTAATTATCTTTGTAATATTATTCAAATCTACAAATATATGATAAACACAAAATTGTATAAATATTTCATGGAAATGTTGTTCTGAATTATGAATATAAAATATTTAAGAATAATCAAATGTTGTTGTTTAAATTATATAATAACATAAACCATAAATTTGTAGTTTTTTAGTTTGTGGTTCGAGAAAAGTAAAATCGGAGCGGAGTAGACCTTAAGATCCTATGGTGAATATCGTGATCCTATAAGATCGTAAACTTGTTAAGATCATACGTAGGATCTGGATCGTTTTTACTTTGTAGAATCGTAAAATCATAAGATCATAAGATCAAGATCCTGATCTTAACAACTATGACACCTGCCATTTGGTAGTAATTATAGAATCGTGATCAATATAATAAGTTCAAAACAAACAAGAACATTAGTTTGAATCGATACAACAAGTTTTTTTTTTTTTTTTTTTTTTTTAAATTATTATTATTATTATTATTATTATTATTATTATTTTGGTAACCATAGCTTCTAACAGTTTGGCCGACCAATACATAAGATTTAAACCCACCGTCACACGACTCAAAAAAGGCAAATCCCTCCATTTTTATAAGGTTTGCGTAAACTAATCTTGAAACTTATAAAACTCATAATTATAGTTAGATATACTATTATCAGACTTCGGATATAACAGATAGTTACTCCACATTTCATTGGCGACCGAGTTTCTTATTTGTTCTCCTCTTATCTATAATACTTATAATGGAGGGATGACCCTCTCTCTTATTTATAAGTTTAAGACTTTCTAAATTAGAATTTAAGCAAATACTACTTATAAAACATAATGTACAACTATGTAAAGCACAATTGATTTTAACCAAATACTATAACTTACATACATACAATTAATACACCTCATCACAAATATATACAACTACCTAAGCACAATGTACAAATACAAATAAAACTAAAAATACACTTTTCAATACATACAATTAATACACAATTTAATTCACCCCTTCACCAAAATATACAACTCTTTAACCACAATGTAAGATCTAATTAAGCTTCTAAAACATAAATCTGAAATCAAGCATCTCAAAATAAAATAAATTTGTTTGCTGGAAAATTTAGGGTGTGTTTGTTTTTAAAAAAAAAGTCTTACTAGGCCTCTTACTCTTACCAGTAAGAGGAGGGCAGACGTTTTGCTTGTTTGTTTTTTTCTTTTGAGTAAGACCCAGTTAGACATATAACATCTTACTCAGTAAGAGGTGGGGGACTTGTCTTACTGCCTCTTACTCGTTTTGTAAACTTTATATAATATATTTGATTGTTTATTAATTATGTTATATTTATGATAAAAAGTATTGTTTCATATTTACATAAGTTACTTATTATCGCATTGCGTTGGTTTAATAAACAAATTGCAAAAACGAGCACTTAAAATCATTCGGACAATTATACAAAAACAAACAACATTATTTCGTTCAAATTTAGACTTTCTAGCCACCTCTTACCAATAAGATGTGGTAGTCAGATTCAGACCCAAAACATCTTAATGAAACAAACACACCCTTAGTCACAGGGTGCCCGCCGCCGCATCGCGCGGGTACCCTGCTAGTGTCTCTTAATGTGTTTGGCTATTTTCTTGTGTTAAATTTAAAACCTCTGTTGAAAGTATTAGGGTTCTCTTCATCAAACAGCTGAACCTTCAGGGGTATATTATGTAACTTTTTTATACTAAGATTTCTAACTTTAATACTTTGGGTGTTGTTTGTTAAGTGTTGTATGTGCAGGGTTGAGAGTGAAACATTCATGGCTATAAAAGGTCTCATCTCAGCTAGGGTTTCGTTATTCACGATTATATCTCTCTCAAAGTTTCACATACAAGTTCTAATCTTCATCTGGGTTTTACTGGTTTCTGGGTAGTTTACTATTGTAAACAAGTATTGTAGATCATCTTGATCTTTGGTTTGGTTTGGTAGTGTGTGAGTTCTTGTATTCAGTTGTTGCATCTATTAGAGAGACAACAACATTTCTTTTGTATTGTTTGGTTAGCACCTGTGTTGGGGACTAATCTGCTGTGTATATTGTTATAATAAAATATTATCACCAAGGGGTGGTTGGTTGGGTGATTATTGATATTGTTCTGTACCATTTTAACATGGTATCAGAGCCCTAGGTTGGTAATCGGTTTGATCTCTTGGTGATTCTTGGTTGATTGAAGGGTTGTGATCTCAATTGGTTTTTAGGGTTTTTTCTTGAAACCCTAATTTTTGGGGGTTTTCTGATTACTGAGGTTCTTGGTTCAATTGAAGGTGGTTTTAGTGGTTTGGAAGGTTGAATTGTTGGTTTCTTGGTACAATTGGAACAAACCCTAATTTTTTAAATTGGGGGTTTCTTGTATTCTGGGAATCTTGTGGTTCTTGGGCTATTGATTGATTCTTTTCCGCTGCTGGTTTCATCTTTAACGCACTGTGAGGATTATCTTCTTCCTTTTAGGATTGACTAGTTCTGAGTTTAGTGGGCGTAAACGGATTGACTAACATCTTGATCTGCCTCCTTGAGAGGTGTGAATACCTGCTCTAGTCAATCACAGCTTACTGGCTTGGGCTAAGTTAGTCCTGGGTGTGTGTTTTTGGTTTTTTTTTATGTTTTGTGGTTCTTGTAGTATTTGGTTTATTGTTTGGTTGATTAATTGGTACTTGTTGACTATCTGTTTCTTTAGTGCTTTTGGTTTTAACTGTTTGATTGATTTCTGGTTGATTGTTTGTCTGTTATTATGTGGTTTTGTTTCTTTATCTTTCACTATGGCTATTATGATTAGTAGTCTTAATCATAGTAATCCTCTGTATTTGTATGCTAATGATTCTAATTGTGCATATGTTGTGAGTATTAAACTGACTGGTGTTGAGAATTATAGAGTTTGGGCTAGTGCTATGAAACTTGCTATGCAAATTAAAAATAAAATGGGTTTTCTTGATGGTACTTGTCTTAAAACTGCTTATGCTGCAAGTCCCTTGCTGGAAGCCCAGTGGGACAGATGTAATACATTGGTTCTTAATTGGATCTTGAGTTCTTTAACTCAAGATGTGTATCTTGGACATGTGTTTTCTGATAATGCTTCTGTTGTATGGAAAGATTTAAAAGATACATATGATATGATTGATGGTTTTGTGGTTTTCAATTTGCTTCAAAAGATTAATAGTTTTAAACAAGGTGGCTTACCTGTGTCTGAATATTATCATAAGTTGAATTCTTTGTGGAGAGAGTTTGATATTCTTACTAAGTTGCCTGATTGTACTTGTGAGGCTAGACAAGAACTTGTTGATCATGGGAAGTTGTTAAAATTGATGCAGTTCCTTATGGGTCTTGATGACATTTATCAAACCATATGAAGTACTCTTTTGACCAGGGAAATCCTTCCTGAAGTCAAAGATGCTTTTGTCATTGTATCAATGGAAGAATCCCATAGAGGGGTTCCAACCACAACTGTTAAATCTGAGAAGGCTCAGGTTTCTGCTTTTGTTTCTAAGGCTTATGATAATAAAAATACTAATTGGAGAAGAAACAGTAATGGTAACAATTCTGGGTCTAATAACAGGGGAAATTATGATAGTTTGCTTTGTACTCATTGTGGATTGAAAGGTCATACTGTTGATAGGTGTTTTGAAGTTATTGGTTATCCTCCTGGTTTTAAAAAGAATCCTAATCTGAAACCTGCTAATAACTTTAATAAAACCAATGATATAAAGAGTGCCTCTGTTGTTAATAATGGCTCTAAGAATAGTACTGGTAGTATGTCTCTGAGTAATGAACAGGTTATGAAGCTGTTAAGTTTGTTGAATGATAAACCAGGAACCTCTGCTCATGCTAATATGGCAGGTAGGGATTCTTGTTCCTTTTTTAACTGCAGTGTTTTCTTTAATCAGCATTTTTATAAGTTTTTTGGTGCTAATATTAAGTTGGATGGGGTTAATTACCATCTGGGATGGATAATTGACTCTAGGGCTAATCAGCATTTAACTAATAGTCCTCTTAATATGCATAATTTGATTGATATATCTGATTTAAAGATTACTGTAGGACATCCTAATTGAACTCTTGCTAAAGTTACTCATGTTGGTAACTTAAAACTTAATGATAATGTGGTTCTATTTGATGTGTTAGTTGTTCCTGAATATTGTGTTAGTCATATGTATGTTAATAAGTTGATTAAAGATAGTAAGTTAAGGGTTGGTTTTGATGAGACTAAATGCTATATTCAGGATTTGAATCAGCAAAGGGTGATGGGGACTGGTAGTGAGTCTGGTGGTCTTTATTTGTTTGATAAGTCTAGAGTTTCCTCTGCTTGTGTGACTAAAAGTGAGTTTTTTAGTTGTTTTGTTTCTAAAGAAGTTTGGCATAGTAGGTTGGGACATCCTGCTAATCAAGTTTTAAAACTTTAAAGGATCTTTGAAATTAACTAATATTGATCATGGAGCACCTTGTGATGTTTGCCATAAGGCTAAACAAACAAGGGATCCTTTTCCTTTAGGTGAACATAAAACTTCTGTTTTTGGTGACCTTATACATTTAGATGTGTGGGGGCCTTATAAGGTGGTTAGCAGGGAAGGTTTCAGATACTTCTTAACTATTGTTGATGACTTTAGCAGATCTGTTTGAGTGTATATGCTAAAAGGAAAACATGAGGTTTTTTAGATGTTTCAAAGTTTCTTTAAAATGGTTTTGACTCAGTTCAATAAGAAAATTAAAATTGTCAGATCTGATAATGGTAATGAGTTTGTTAATAATAAAATGGGTGAATTTTTTGATACTATGGGTATTATTCATCAAACTAGTGTAGCATATACCCCTCAACAGAATGGGATTGCTGAAAGGAAATATACGCATCTGCTTAATGTAGCCAGAAGCCTTATGTTTCAGGGGGGGATTCCTCTTGTGTTTTGGCCTGACTGTGTTTTAACTGCTACTTATTTGATTAACAGGTTGCCTTCCTCTGTTTTAAATGGTAAATCTCCTTTTTCTTTGGTTTATGGAAGAGAACCTAGTCTGGCACATCTTAGGAGTTTTGGATGTCTTTGTTATGCTACTATTTTAAAAGAATCTGATAAATTTTCTGAGAAGTCTGAAAAATGTGTTTTGCTTGGTTATGCAAGTGGAAAGAAAGCTTACAAGTTGTTAAGTCTGGAAAATAGGTCTATTTTATATTCAAGGGATGTTAAATTTTATGAGACTATTTTTCCATATGATGCAGGTTTTACTGACCAGGTCTTAATATTTATAGTGTCTCGCTATACCTATGGTCTACCCTAATGCACTAACGGGCAGTGTACCCGGCCGTGTGTAGTGTAGTAAATGGTAAAGCCGAGATCGTCCCAAGAGCTATGTATGTTGGATTATTACTAAGTCTAATTGTCACAGAATTATAATGATTTCGATAGGTATTTAATTAATTAAACTACTAATGCAGAATATAAAAGCAAAGAAATGGTAGAGGGAAATCAATAGAGGAATAGTGGCGCTAACCTAGTTAATCCTCCTAGCTAGTTATGTCTACGTCTACCTACTTTCAATTACTTCAGGTGGGGTCAAATTTGAGAGGACAACATTTGGTCAATTCGCCTTAACCTATCAGCAAAGATGCCACCACAGGAGAAATCAGGCGCACCGTCATAAGTCCTGTTGTTCCTGGTCCCCTAAGCCGAGTCATTAAGTACCGCTACATGCTAGATTCTAAATAGTGAGTGCCCGGCCGTTAGGAACTTAGACACTACACCCCAATTCTTAAGTTCATCCAAACGATAGGTGATCAGTTGGTCAAATCGCACAAGTAGAAAGGGTCTTCAGTTGGTCATATCTTACCCTTCCCGTCTCAGTCCGCTCACCTAGGGTCAGTTGGTCATGTCTCCTAGGCAATTGGCCTCTATCGCCATTCAAAACTACCGAACCAAGGGTGACTACCAAAGAACTATGCATGCATACACTTAGAAATAATTGTACGGAAGTAAAGGTAAACGCAAACAAAACAATTAAGGAATCATAACTAGTCTAGCACGAAAGGGTGCTTAGCCGCTCATATTAATCATGCAAATCAATTCAATATTCAAAGGTACGAAATACATGAATTGAAAGTAAAAGAAATAATAAACGCTAAAGCTTATCGTAATGGTGTGACTTCTCCCTTGGAAACAGCTCCGTATGCTTCCCTAGACCTGCCTTGAGCTTTTTCCCACGTTCTCAGAGTGTTGTGTATGGAATGGGATGCTTTGCCCTAATCGCTCCCTAGAAGGGGAGGAAGAGAGATGAAATAAAATGCAGAATTCGTGGGGTATTTATAGGCCAGGTCTGGGTTACGGCGTAACCAATAGAGGTATTTCTTCGTAAATGCACTAGATCTGCTAGTTACGGCGTAACCTTATAAGTGGTTACGTCGTAGTCTTCAATAAACCCGGTTACGTCGTAAGTGATGCAGTAGTTAAGTATCAGCGGCGTGGAACCTCTTTTGACCTAATGGAGTTACGTCGTAAACTTTGGGAAGAGTTACGCCTTAACCTCTTGATAAGTTGGACTTCTGGGTCACGCAATAGTTACGGCGTAATGTGAGAGACGAGTTACGCCGTAACTTCTTCAAAATAAGCATACTGTGATAAATCTTTAGTAATGTTTCCATTTCCGCGTCTCTTTAGCTCCAATGCTCGTAATTTACCTGAAAGTGGAAAACAATGGAAAATAAGCGTAAATCCATATAAATGATATAAATAACGAGCATTATCGGGGGAAATTGACACTTAATATTCAGGACTATTTTATGTTATCAAATATCTCCCCACTTGAACTCTACTTGCCCTCAAGTAGACTTTATTAGATAGATTCCTAAAAAGATATCTCCCAAAACCTGGAAAATATGAGTTTACAAATCCCTTATGCTAGAATAAAACAAAGCCGAACACCTCACGAAAGGGGAACAAACACTCAAATCTCTCAACTATTCTAAGTGTTAATTTCGGGGTGATCACTCAATCGCACATTCATAGCATGTATTCTATCATAAGCTTAGCGGTTACACAAATCTCCACCACTAGAGTTAAGGGCTAAACAATTCTCGAAGGCAATATGGGTAGACACGACAAAGGTTAAGGGGTGACTCGTCATTACTAACATGTCATGACGAAGTGGACAAAATCAATGATACATGTCAAAATCCATGGCCAAGACACCAAAGATTGCTCGCTGCATCACCTAGACACGCTTCATGACTAAAGGGTAGGATAATACATGGGATATATAATTGGTGTAAAATGAAAAACAAGCAGGTGGTCTAAATCTATAACTAAGTCATCACCATTTACCGTCCACCCAAAGTTCAAGCTTAGAAGTCTAGAGACCGGATCATGAAATGCAAGGTGGATGTGTCATTAGAGGACGTCGTGATGGGCACACTACCTTTTCTTCTTCAGTTGGTATAACTCCAACTCCAATCTTCTAATGTGACCGAGGTGGCCTCCTCGATACTAAACAATAAAGCTCATACTATAGTGCTTATAACATCGCACTTTACAATATCATAACTCAATCAACTTTTTTTTGAACATAACATAATAACATAACATCCCCCCACTTGAGATGAACAATGTGAATTCGGGGGGTCTTCAATGATCTTCATAATTGTTGTCGATGAAAGCGTGATTTCTAAACCTTTCCACTCGAACCTTGAACTTAGGCAAATGATGACTTCCAAATTACAAATAAATACTACAGGGTAGGCTAAGGTGTAAGGGTGTAATGAAACAATATATTGGGTTGACAAAATGAAAGGAATGGCTCAGAAGGGTGTATCTAGGGGTATCTTGCACTAAAGGGGAGTGCAACAAAAGGGTTTCACATGGGGGTCGAAAAGTCGAGGTGACTAATCAAAAGACTCACAATGGTAGCTGTTGGGTGATAATCCTATAATACTGCCTTCTAAAAACTGAAAAGTCCAAATACATCGAGCTAACTCAACATACCTCGTCTATGGTCTCGAAATGATGCAAAGGCAAAGTTCTAAAGTTTACAAGCTAACGGCACACTCATAATTTGGTGGATTTGGGGTAAAATATTGGAAACGGATAAGGCTAATCTCACCATGTAATATCAAGGGTTGTATGTGCTCGACTAAGGTCTAATCTAGTTAGGTTCGGAAAAACATGTCAAAATTTAAAAATGGCATAATTTTTCAAAATAAACTAGAAAAATGAGGGCGAAATAAAGTTCAAGTGATAATTCTACTCCCGTCCCCCACTTGAATTGTACAAAGTCCCTTTTGTACTAGGCATTAAAATAAAGGTGAAGAGAAAGGTAGAATTAGAGCGAGAACTTCCCTGAAATTTGCTTCAAAAAGAAGAAGGCCCACGAGAAAGAACCGTGCCTTCGTTTAAGCGTCATGAACAAACTTCAATCCCTAAAATCACAATACCGACAAGCATAATTCTAAAAAGAAAAAAAATAAAATGAAAAACAAACCTAACTCAATTTCGTAGGAATCACGGTTGCATTTAGCGAATGCAACAAGCCTTTTAAACCACTTGGTGTCCCAAGTAGACGAGTGAAGTCTCGTGAGGGTTTACAGGGAACACACCCACAAAGTTCATTTAAAATACTAATACATGGTTATTGTATTTTAAAATGAAAAGAAGAAAGTAGAGGAAGGTTACGTGTAACTCTATGAGGGAGTTACGCCGTAACTAGCAAAACCTGACATAAGCTGCAAAGCGAGTGGTTACGGCGTAACCACGGATATGGTATTACGCCGTAATTATTAATGCGTCAAGAATTATGCTGCTAAAAAGTTGGTTACGGCGTAATCACAAAGATGAGTTACGCCGTAACTATGGTCAGATCAGCAAATGCAGACAATTACTTCCTCGTATCCTGCAAAATTGGTTCGAAAACACAAAACCCAACTATACTAATAAAATGAAAAAGAAAAGATAGGCATGGGGTGCCTCCCACGAAGCGCTTGTTTTTGTTCGAGTCACGAGCTTGACTCCACCCTTATTTACTAAGTAAGAGGGTGTTTCTTCCTTCACTTGAAACCAAGTGTGGGTGAAAATATCGATAAACACCATGGGGGGGGGGTGGAATTACAAAAGTATGGGGAAATGATGTATAATGATCATACCTTAAGGGAGATGCCATTTCCCTCTTTACCTTACCCGTTTTAGTCAATGACCTTGATGAATTGATCACCTCGTGATGTGGTTGATTAATTGGCCCATATGACTCCTTGTTAATCACTGAAGTGTCCGAAATCTTGTCCTCAATTTCCTTTGCAAGATCAACTAAAATTGGTTTAGTAGCCGGAGCTACATAACCATCATCGGGTGATGCGACATGTGAGGTTAGTGAGGTCAAGGGTCGCACAATATCATCAGCAACCTGTATAGAAAAACAAACAAGATTGTTAGGAATAAAAGAAGAGCTAGAAGTCATACCGTTTTGTGTTGTGGTTGATTCCTCATTGGCTTGTGGCGTTGCTTCATCACTCTGTAAGTTCTTTGCTTCCATTTTCTTCAATTGATCGTCGCTTGTTTCTTCATTTCTCAAAACCTTCAAGCGTCCTGGAAATGGGATAGGTGGGACATAAGGTAAATCACCAGGAACCGGCTCGTTGATGACTTCTCTCATCTTTTCCACCGTTGCTTTGATAGTTCCAACCGCATTCTTTTTACTTTCCAGGACCTTTTGGTTTAATTCCTCAAGCTTAGCCTCCAAGCTTTTCCTCTTAGCATCCAGCTTCTTTAAATTCAGGTCCGCGCCCTCCTTGAATTTTCTAATCATTTCGTCATTCGAGTCGTGCATCCTTCTCAAATTTTCCGAGAATTTGTTGACGACTACCTCCAATGACTCAATATACTTGACCTGCTCATATGCTTTGCATTCTTCTTGGAGGAAATGAACGTCTTCCTTAACCATCTTCATATCACATCCGAGTTTATCAATTCCTTTGGTGATATTACCAAAATCGTCAAAGCTATTGCTATTAGTGGCCCAAGTGGTAGCTTCGTCGTACCAGTTTCGTGAATGGTCAGCCATCTTTTGAATTGATGTAAGGGCTTGTGCCGGAGGCATCATAGAGATCGGCCCTTGAGATTCGAGCATTTGGCGGGAAGGGATGTTCAACCCGTTGTAGAAAATAAGGACTTTCTGATAGTTGTTGAGATCATGCATTGGGCAATTGTATAGAAGGTCATTAAATCTTTCCCAAGCTACGTCTAACGTTTCATCCATCTCTTGCCCGAAACTCCTTATTTCTTCCATATTCTTGGCAATCTTTGAAGGAGGATAATATCTTCTAATAAATGCTTTCTCCAAAAGATTCCATGTATTGATCGACCTAGCAGGAAGCATCTTCATCCATCTTCTGGCTGCACCAGTGAGTGTAATTGGGAACACTCTAAGCATTAATGCATCTTGAGTGACTCCTGGAGCGTGAAAAAGATCGGCTATCTCCAAAACTCTTCGTACATGTAAGTGGGCATCATCATAATCAGTCCCCGCAAAAAGCTTTTTCCTCAGTTCCCTCATGAACTGATAGCTGATTTCAAACTGGACATCCGCACCAATTGCCGGTCTTACGAGCCCCGACCCATTATCTTCTCTTGTCAACGCCAAATATTCCTCAAGAGTGAGGTCATCAATGTTAATAATTTCCATAGTATCTGAAACTTGAAAAGAGATCGTGAGAAATTTTAAACAAAATAAAAGACTTAATAGCAATCCTAATATAACTCCTCGGCAGCGGCGCCAAAAACTTGCTGCAGGTTTTACTGACCAGGTCTTAATATTTATAGTGTGTCGCTATACCTGTGGTCTACCCTAATGCACTAACGGGCAGTGTACCCGGCCGTGTGTAGTGTAGTAAATGGTAAAGCCGAGGTCGTCCCAAGAGCTATGTGTGTTGGATTATTACTAAGTCTAATTGTCACATAATTATAATGATTTCGATAGGTATTTAATTAATTAAACTACTAATGCAGAATATAAAAGCAAATAAATGGTAGAGGGAAATCAATAGAGGAATAGTGGTGCTAACCTAGTTAATCCTCCTAGCTAGTTATGTCTACGTCTACCTACTTCCAATTACTTCAGGTGGGGTCAAATTCGAGAGGACAGCATTTGGTCAATTCGCCCTAACCTATCAGCAAAGATGCCACCACAGGAGAAATCAGGCGCACCATCATAAGTCCTGTTGTTCCTGGTCCCCTAAGCCGAGTCATTAAGTACCGCTACATGCTAGATTCTAAATAGTGAGTGCCCGGCGTTAGGAACTTAGACACTACACCCCCAATTCTTAAGTTCATCCAAACGATAGGTGATCAGTTGGTCAAATCGCACAAGTAGAAAGGGTCGTCAGTTGGTCTATCTTACCCTTCCCGTCTCAGTCCGCTCACCTAGGGTCAGTTGGTCATATCTCCTAGGCAATTGGCCTCTATCGCCATTCAAAACTACCAAACCAAGGGTGGCTACCAAAGAACTATGCATGCATACACTTAGAAATAATTGTACGGAAGTAAAGGTAAACGCAAACAAAACAATTAAGGAATCATAACTAGGCTAGCACCAAAGGGTGATTAGCCGCTCATATTAATCATGCAAATCAATTCAATATTCAAAGGTACGAAATACATGAATTGAAAGTAAAAGAAATAATAAACGCTAAAGCTTATCGTAATGGTGTGACTTCTCCCTTGGAAACAGCTCCGTATGCTTCCCTAGACCTGCCTTGAGCTTTTTCCCACGTTCTCAGAGTGTTGTGTGTGGAATGGGATGCTTTGCCCTAATCGCTCCCTAGAAGGGGAGGAAGAGAGATGAAATAAAATGCAGAATTCGTGGGGTATTTATAGGCCAGGTCTGGGTTACGGCGTAACCAATAGAGGTATTTCTTCGTAAATGCACTAGATCTGCTAGTTACGGCGTAACCTTATAAGTGGTTACGCCGTAGTCTTCAATAAACCCGGTTACGTCGTAAGTGATGCAGTAGTTACGGCGTAAGTATCAGCGGCGTGGAACCTCTTTTGACCTAATGGAGTTACGTCGTAAACTTTGGGAAGAGTTACGCCGTAACCTCTTGATAAGTTGGACTTCTGGGTCACGCAATAGTTACGGCGTAATGTGAGAGACGAGTTACGCCGTAACTTCTTCAAAATAAGCATATTGTGATAAATCTTTAGTAATGTTTCCATTTCCGCGTCTCTTTAGCTCCAATGCTCGTAATTTACCTGAAAGTGGAAAAAAATGGAAAACAAGCGTAAATCCATATAAATGATATAAATAACGAGCATTATCGGGGGAAATTGACACTTAATATTTAGGACTATTTGATGTTATCACCATACAAAATGAAACAAACTGATCTTTCAAATAATCTACTTGATGTTAACACTTTAAATTTCTTTGATAATCTTGAGTCAAAAATCAGAACTCCTAGTCCCTCCCCCAATGATGAAACAGAGAATGTAGCATCTGTTGGTAGAGAAGGTAATCTAGATCAATCTAGTAGGGTAGTGGATGTTGATCAGGATGTTACTTTAGAACAGATTCTTTACCCTGGTCCTCCACAGCAACCAGATGACACTAGCTTTGCAACTCCTTTAGATGAGAATAGTAATTCTGAGGGAAATGTTATTCCTGAAACAGATGTGCCTGATGTGCCTAGTTTTCAAAATGTTTTTCAAAGTCAAACTGAGGAAGGAACTACTAGTTGTAGGAGGTCTAGTAGATCTTCTAAGTTGCCTACTAGACTGAATGATTATGTGCTTGATTCTAAAATTAAGTATGGTTTAAATAAGTATGCTAATCATACTTGGTTAAGTACTGATAATTGTTGTTTTGTTGCTAATTTGAATAAGTCTTGTCAACCTTCTTCTTATGAGGAAGCTTCACAGGATATTAATTGGAAAAATGCTATGAATGATGAGTTAGTTGCTTTATATGAGAATGATACTTGGGAAGAAGTTGATCTTCCTGAAGGGAGAATTCCTATTGGGTCTAAATGGGTTTGGAAACTTAAATTGAAATCTAATGGTGAGATTGAGAGGTATAAAGCTAGAGTTGTGGCTAAGGGTTACAATCAAAAACATGGTTTTGATTATGATGAAACCTTTAGTCCTCTGGTTAAAATGGGCATTGTCAGGTGCTTGTTAAGTATTGCTGTTCAAAATGATTGGAAAAATTTTCAAATGGATGTTAACAATGCTTTTTTATATGGTGATTTAAATGAAGAGGTTTATATGTTGCCTCCACCTGGTCTTTTTTCAGAAGATAATAAAAAGGTTTGTAAGCTAAAGAAGTCTCTTTATGGCCTAAAACAGGCTCTAAGACAGTGGAATCTTAAATTGTCTGAAGCCTTATTTGAGGCTGGGTTTGTGCAGTCTAAAAATGATTACTCATTGTTTGTTAAAACTAAGGGAAGTTCAATATTGTACTTGCTTGTATATGTTGATGATCTGGTGATCACTGGTAATAATGAAAGTGAAATTGAGAATTTTAAAACTTTTCTAAGGAATAAGTTTAAAATTAAAGACTTAGGAGAGTTAAAGTATTTTCTTGGAATTGAAGTTTTAAAAACTGATAAAGGTTTATGTTTAAACCAAAGAAAATATTGTCTTGAGCTGTTAAATGATTATGGTTTACTTGGTTGTAAACCTGTATTAACTCCCTTACCTGAGAATATTGTGTTAAATCATAAAGAGTTTGATGGTGATAAGAAGTTGAAAAATGCTACTAGTTATCAGAAACTTGTTGGGAAGTTAATATATCTTACTATGACTAGGCGTGATATCTCTTATGCTGTGCACTGCTTGAGTCAATATATACATTCTCCTCTGAAATCTCATTTTGATATTGGCTTAAGAGTGTTAAAGTATCTTAAGCTTGCACTTGGTAATGGGCTACATTTTAGTAAGAATAATCAAGGGTTTAAAGTTTCTGCTTTTTCTTATTCTGATTGGGCTAAGTGTCCTGTTATCAGGAGGTCTGTATCTGGGTATTGTGTTTTTGTGAATGGTACTTTGGTTTCTTGGAAGAGTAAAAAACAAGCTACTTTGTCTAAGTCTTCAGCTGAGGCTGAGTATAGGTGTATGGCCTCTACTACAAATGAGGTTATGTGGATTTTTAAGGTTTTGAGAGACTTTGGTATTACTGAAAAATTGTTTCCAGTTGAGTTATTTTGTGATAACAAGGCTGCTATTCAAATTGCTGCTAATCCTGTGATGCATGAGAAAACTAAACACTTTGATATTGATGTGCATTTGATTAGAGAAAAAGTTGCATCTGGGTTGATTAAAACAGTTAAGATTGACTCTAAAAGTCAAACTGCTGATGTTTTGACCAAAGCACTTGGTTATGTGCAACATGGTGTTATGGTTAGAAATCTTGGTATGATTAATCTTTTTGCAGGTTCATCAGTTTGAGGGGGGATGTTGAAAGTATTAGGGTTCTCTTCATCAAACAGCTGAACCTTCAGGGGTATATTATGTAACTTTTTTATACTAAGATTTCTACCTTTAATACTTTGGGTGTTGTTTGTTAAGTGTTGTATGTGCAGGGTTGAGAGTGAAACATTCCTGGCTATAAAAGGTCTCATCTCAGCTAGGGTTTCGTTATTCACGATTATATCTCTCTCAAAGTTTCACATACAAGTTCTAATCTTCATCTGGGTTTTACTGGTTTCTGGGTAGTTTACTATTGTAAACAAGTATTGTAGATCATCTTGATCTTTGGTTTGGTTTGGTAGTGTGTGAGTTATGTATTCAGTTGTTGCATCTATTAGAGAGACAACAACATTTCTTTTGTATTGTTTGGTTAGCACCTGTGTTGGGGACTAATCTGCTGTGTATATTGTTATAATAAAAGATTATCACCAAGGGGTGGTTGGTTGAGTGATTATTAATATTGTAAATGTACCATTTTAACAACCTCATCAAGTCAAAGAACTTGATACTAATTTCCAAATTTTGGGATGATTATGACGGGAATTTTTCTTATTTCTTCTTCTTCCTAAAGTGTGATTTCATACGGTTTTATGCTACATATTTTTTTCAAATGTAGTTTTGTTTGAACTCGCAAAATACGTAATTACTTATCTTTTGAAGTACATGGTATGAATGACACGGAGCGGTGTGGAGCTTTTTGGAGCAGTGAGCAATGAGCATTTTGATTTTTAGTAGTCGTTTGACAAATTAGCGGTGAGCTTTGCTATTTTTTAAAAAATGCTCATTTTTTCAATGCTTCTTTAAGAAGCGGTAAGCTAGGCTCACAGCTCGCTGCTACTTTTAACAAACACACCCATAATTTCGATAAATTAATACTCGATTGATTAATAAACTCGATAAATCAATACCTTTAATTTTGCAGGTTGCGATTTATTAATTTATAGAAAAACTAATATCTATTAATTAATAACTCTTTTAATTAATAGATTTAAATGATCCAATGAGTAATACTAGTAATATATAGAGTTTAACTGTAACTTTCGCTTTCGCCTTGCTTTCCAGGTGATCCATCAATGGCTTTTTATGGTATATCTTTTATATGCATACTTGATTTGACATTTAATTTATCTTTTCGCTGTATTTTTTCTCTAAAACTTATGAACACATAATAAAAAATTAACTTTCTTTTCTTCCTTTACTTTTCTCGTGCTCACCTTTCTTCTCTTTCATTTCACCTTCAAAAATAAACTCAAGAGCAGAGCGGAAAAGATTGATGAACCAGCAAAAGGCACTTCCATGGTCGGGTTTATTTCCATGCATTTCATTCCCAAATCTTACCTTCTAATTCGCTAAACAAACAATAACTATAACTTACAAACCAACCCAACCAGAACATCCTTAAGAAACACGCCCTTATAAAAGTGAAAAAAACCCGGTAAATTTGTAGTTTTAAGATATTGCGTGAAACAAGTTCACGTCGAACACAAAAAAAGTTACCATTGAGCTGTTTCAAGAATGACAATGCGATAGCCATTTATTTATTTACTTTTAAAAATAAAGACATTGTTCTACGTTCTAATATATATGATAGCCATTTATTTATTTACTTCTATAACTGAAAATTTTGTATTAGTGTTATTAAATTTTGCAACAACCCAACCAACAAACATCAGAACAATCATCCATTTTTGGAGTGAAATGTGAAAAGTAATAAGAATACGTCTTTGGCTAATTATTGAAAAAAGGGATGTATTCGTGGCAGTAAAATAGCAAAAGAGCACACAGTTCATTTAAACAAGTAAATGGCGTAGCTTTCATATGAGTGTTGATCAAAAGCCTAAAGGTTCCGATGCAGATAATCAGAGGCGTCAAGTGTGCCAAATTTCATCTATTTATCTGAAAATGGTTCCACTTGGATTATATTTCATTAATAACGAACATAAAAAAGGGAAAGGGTAAGAATAAGATGGCTAGACGAGTTCAAAGTCATTGAGAGCATGCTGAAAGGATCAGCATCTGTTTATCCATACAATTATGAACATACTCTTGCAGCTTCATAAAAACAATCAGATAAATAAGTACCAGAATTCAAATTCAAACAGTCCCTAAAAAGAAGAGCATAAAACTTTCAGGACTCACAAAATCACCACTTCCTACCACCATTTCATGAACACTCTGATGCAACTTCATACGCTTCTGTAGGTCACTGTGATGACCAAACCTCGCTATAGGGGTTCTCTCACAGTTCCGAACCTCATTTGGAGAAGGTTTTGTTCCTAGGGATGCATAGTCGGTCATTACAGCAACACTGCACTATAGACACATCCTTACTAAATCATAAACACTTACTTAAATGATCTACTGCGGGTAAGTAACTAACAAGGATATGTGTCTTTTGAAGATTATATGTTAACCCAGATACTATGTATTTTCCGAAAACCTCACCCATTCTGAATTATATACTTCAAGGTCACCGAAATTCGTGGAAATCCATTGCAACAGAGTAGGTAAACATATTCGTACGACCCAGCCAAAATGACTCATTCACATAAAACTAAACATACACCTTCTGTTAGTCCTACATAAAATCAGTTTTATCATAGGATCATCAAAGTATGTTCAAACTTTAATAGTTATTAGCAGGAGCTAACCTCATTGATACTCCAATTTACAACTACAAGCTCAGATGTTTTGGTCACGATGGTAAAAATTCAAGAATAGACAAGATGTTGACTAATATCTCCTGGATTTTGGCATGGCCAAATGCTAGGCTTTTGGCTTAAATTTTCTAATTTTGTATCACTTTGCAATTTATGTGGGGAGGTTATGAAGTCTCAGGTTGGGCGCTTATCGAGAAAAGGATCTTAAGTCTAGAATCATGAATTATTTCCTGCTATCGATTTATTAAGAAAACATATCAAGGCAAATACAGAAAGACATCAGTTTCTCGGCTTCTATAAAAAAAGACATACACCTCGCTAAACCATAGAAAATTTCATTCCAATCACAATCATAAAGCAATTCAACATCATTACAACGCCATACTAACAATAACTAAAGTAATAAATAAAAATTAAGACACATCATAGAAACTCTAGTTTTGCGTTAAATACCACTAACATCATATAACATAAACTAAGATAATAGGTTAAATCGTGCACTATTAATCCAAAAGCATCATACCCAACATTAAAACATTAAAACTAAATTCGAACCAGCATAACGACATTCTGATGCATAATTCCCATGTTTACCAACATTCCTTACCCACATGGCCTGTCTCCCCACACTTAGAACAAACAGGGATATACCCGCCCTTCCCACAGTAATAACATATAGCACTATACGTACCGATAAGCCCTTCCCTTGCATCAGTGAAACTACGCCTATCACAAAGTGGCCCATACCCACCACTATGCCCAAGCTTACCACACCTATAACAACCTTCACCACAACAGTCCTTAGCCTTATGCCCATTCTTACCACATATGTAACACAACACATCACCACCACCCTGCAGGCTGCCACTAACCATTGTGGGGTCCTTTTTTTCTTCATCTTCCATGCATTTTTGAAGGCTTGCTATAGAGTCTTGGTGGCTTTTAATAACGTCTTGATGGTCTTGAATGGCTTTCAGAACAATTTCATTCACTTGTGGTTTTTCAAGATCGTATCTTTTTGCTGCTTCATTTATTCCGCTATTTTGAACAGTGTGGATGAGTCTGTACTGCCTAATTGCCTCAAACACATTTTTATCATTTTTAGACATTCTTTTTGAGTAACTTGAACATAAACCCTAAATAAATTACTAGGTGTAAAAATTGTGAGGGAGATGATCGTTTATATATATAGGAGTACATTTTTTTTACCTATGTCTCTTTCGTGGAAGCTTCCTTTTCACTCTTTTGTCACCTCCAGTCCTTCATCTTCAGGTTTGTTTGTTTGTTTTGTTTTTTTTTTTTTTTTTTTTTCTTTTTAATTTATTTATTTATTTATCTTTTAGCTCTTAACTTTTTTTAAACTTACATTTTCACCGGACTTTTTATGTTTAAATATGCGTGGGTTCAAATCTTGCGGATTAGTTTGCCAAAAAGTCGTAAAACAATGGCAATCAGAAAGGGAAAAAAAGATTAATCTTAACGTTAAACCCTTTAACTTAGGTTGTAATTGAGATATTACTTTGAACATTAACAATTAGGGGTGTTTAAAACATCCGAGAAACCGACAAACCGAGTCGGTCCGTATGATCTGCGATCGGGAAAAACTGATAACCGATGAACCGAAACCAAAAAAACCCAAAATCAAGAAAAAATCGTTTATCACAGATCAGTTATTTTTATATAACCGCAGTTACTTGAACCGAACCGTATACGATATAAATGTATGTCTTTAGATATTTATGGTAGTATGTATTGCTAGTATAAAAGTATTTGGCTGTAATTGAACCACATCTAAATAGCCACATAGGCCTTTAAGTTGTAGCTAGGTAAGAGCATCTACATTTAATGCCAAAAACTCAAAGCTTGGAGCATTTAATGTTTGAAACATTTAGTAACCAAAGTTTGGAGCAAAGACTTGAGCTTTACCTAGTCTTTGTATAAAAGCTTTTCAAAAAGCTTTGGTTGCAATGCCAAAAACTCACTAAAAAGACTTTCTACAATAGTAAAAAGCTTTCTACCACTTTATGCATTGTGGATACTCTAATTTCGGTTGAATTGGGTCATATAAAAGTCTTTGGTTGTGTGAAATTGATTTGAAACATGCATACAGGTAAATTACATATTATGTGTAGAGTGATGATCAAATAAAAAACAAAATTAAAATGAGAATAATGAGAAATAACTACAGCTACACATTTCAGATGCATTTTAAAAAAATATAAGATGTATTTTTCATGAATTTCTCCCTTCTTCATTTGAAATATGTAGCTATAAATATTTCTCATTCTTATTATTTTATTGGGTAAATTACACCGATCATCCCTGAAGTCTACCCCGTTCTCACAGATGGTCCACTATTTCATTTTTTGGCGTACGGAGTCCTCATGGTTGCAAAACGTGACCCGTTTTGTCCCTAGAAGCCCGTTTTGGATAACAAGCGTTAACTTTCCTCGTTAGTTGACTAGTCAACTGGATATTTTCATTTTTGCACTTATTTTTTGGCGCGTTTGGTCCCTTTCCCGCCTAAAAGTCTTGGGAACCGTTTATCTACCTGTCGAGTGATGGATAACGCCTAATTTATACCCAATACCGAATGGTCGATTGTTCATACCCAAGAACACACACAAACACACGAATCTGAAACAAAGAAAATGTCAAACAATGGCATAAAATGGATACCCTCAAAATGATCAAGAATAGTATGAAAAAGTGTTCGACAACCATTTGCTTTTTGACGCAGTCCTAGATGCTTTTCAGGATGAACCCATTGTTGAATACGGTTCATATAGGCAAGTAGATGAGTGGATGAGGAGCATGATTCTCAATTGGTTGCGAATAAGACGTCTACTATGATGAGATTTTGGGACTTAATGAGGAGGAGGAGCAAAATGATGAGGAGGAGAAAGATGATGAGGGGAGGAGCAAGATGAGAAGGAGCAGCAAGAGAATGCTGATAACGGGTTAGCAAATGTTGATGCTTTGAAAAACAGGATTAAAAATCTTGAACTTTTGTTTCAACAAATCAAGGAAATGAAGGAAAACAAGGAAGAGAGCTGTGGTTCTAACAAGTTGGAGTGAAATGGAGTCAAGTAGTTTATGATGTTAATTATAAGTCAACAAACAAAAGTTTACAGTTTGTGGTAATTGGCTATTTCGACTGTCTCAAGTTTGCAGAAAACATGTAAAATACCAACATGTAAATCATGAGGCCATGATTTGAAATAAATCATGAACCCATAAATTGCAGAAATCCATAACCTAAACACAAATCAATAACACAAATTTTCAAAAGACAATAACACCATTTCCATCAAATGTTGCATCATTTCAAAAGATTATCTCTTATACTAGCATTATTAATTACAGTCATAAAAAGTTAAGAATTTTTACCACCATCATCATAAACTTCCAAATACCATGATAACCTACCACAAAAGCTTAAATTGAAGATCCTACACCATCTTCCTTTTGCCTTTTCCTTGGCTGCATCTAGGTGCTCCTAAACCTTTTGGTTTTTTAGTCCCAAAAGTCTTTGCACAAATAGCAGTCCAAGTTTTGTGTGATGCCAGCCTAGCACTATATCCTGATCAAATTTGAGTTTGTGGATAGGCTTCTGAACTGGGATTAGCAAAGCTAGGGTAGGCATCTGAGCTGGGAGATGCTCAGGAGGTTCAATAACTTGGATAGGAACAACTTTTATCCCATTAGAGCTTGTAGAATCTTCAATTAGATACTTAGAGATTGTAGCAGAATCATATCATGGATAATACCAAGCAAGCAATTGGGGTGGGATTTCAATACCATCACTGCTTGAATCAAAGCTAATGGGTATGACTTCTACAAATAAGAAATGGTAGGTCACTTTGATTGATGACAATGTTAAGATACATCACTATCTAACAAAAAACTTTTGAAGGTATACCAATGTAGAATTAAGTGATCAATACTCATTTGGTCCTCTCAATGTAATCCCAAATAAGGCTGCAATGTAGAAGAATTCAGTATTATCTTATTTGGTCCTCTCAATGTTATCCCAAACAAGGCTGCATGGTACTCTCTTTGATTGCCAAGCACAAACAAGGCTGGAAGGTTCTATCTTTGGTGGCCAAGCATAAACAAGGGTGCAATTTTCTCTCTTTTGTGGCCAAGCACAAACAAAAGCTTTTCAAGGTTCCAATTTGTTCTCTAATTTGGTCCTCTCAGTGTAATCCCAAACAGACACCACAAATAATCAAATACAAAAACACATAACTAGGCACATTACATTTGGTTATGTCAGTGTTTAAAGGTAGGCATCAAACTATATTCTAGGCACATTACATGCATAACTAAGCACACTACATTTGGTTATGTTAGGCTTCAAATTGTAGGCATGCAACTACATTCTAGATACATTACAAGGCTGCAATGTAGAAGAATACTAGCGAGCAACTACAATAACACATGAGTCTAATTTGTTGAGTCTAAAAGGATAATATTATGCTCTTT
Organism: Chrysanthemum makinoi; assembly: GCA_910596185.1. NCBI lineage: Eukaryota > Viridiplantae > Streptophyta > Magnoliopsida > Asterales > Asteraceae > Chrysanthemum > Chrysanthemum makinoi. Next base: position 166,845,974 of record OU343224.1, read on the forward strand.
GTAACACGCAAATACTAACAGGCATAACAAAACCCCCAAAACTGGTAATAGAAAACAACCTCAAATCTGATAAACAGGATAAATTACAATTAAATGCATCAAAAGATTTATCAAAGGATCAATGACAATATCCCTATAAATACTTGTACGTTTAGGGGAATTCATTGTCTTGATTTTAGCATATTATAGCTTTAGGGTTTAATCGGGTTAAGTTACTGTGTGAGTATTTACTCTTCCCAACTGTGGTATTACATGAATGGTGATGTAGCTGGTTTTATTATAGGTAACCGGTTTGACTTTCATTAGTCAAATTTATATATGTAACAATCAATGAGTGTTTGACTACAACAAAAAATGAGTCTATTTTTTCCTAGTTGTTTTGACTATAATTAGTTATTTTAATTAGTTGTTTCAAGACTAACTAATCATATTAAATTAAGTTTCATTATAATGTTATGCTATATATATGATTCATATTTACTTCAAGTTGATTATACTTTGTTGTTTATGTACGTTTATGACACTAATGTCATGAAGGTGAAACATAAGTAAAGTGATACCAGGACATGATTTAAATCCATGATCTTCGCTTTTCCGGCCTTTAGGCTTACGGTGTCCCTCGTTATGTGGAGCTAAACTGTTGAGGCTGAAACGTGAAGCTGAAACCGATTACAATTTACAAATAAGTAGCAGGTCATGAATATTACCTAAACATGTGTTTGTTACACTGTAACCATTCTAAAGTTATTTTTAACTACAATAACATGAATAGATAATATATAAAACAAGAAACTAAGTTTTAGTTTTGAAACGCCACAATGATTGCAAACACCATTATGACATCCATGGTGATTTTTGTTGTTCGGATGGTGAGTTCGTGGTAAGTCTTCTTAGCTTAGGAAAAGAACATATGTACGGCCAAACACAAGCTTTCGACAAAATGGAGGTCATATGTTCCCACGATATATGAATCCTTCTCTCGCTCTCAGTCCCTCCTGCTGCGTAACGATTTTGTTACAATTTGCACAGTTCATGTTTGTTGCACTTTTTATTCAGAGCTCGCACAATGGATCATTTTTTATACACATATTCGAAGTTGTAATTTAATATATGTATATGTAATACCCGTAATTTTCCAAGTTAGTAATTAATCTTAAACACGAAGTATGCTATTATAAAGGTTATCTAACCATTTTCACGTGTAAAAATTCTTTTTTGTTTAAACATTGCAACCATGAATGTTACTCATCAACCAACTATGTGACATAACTCACATACCAATTAAACGACCTCACACGCGTACCGACACCCACTTAGGACATCTCCAATGCAGGGTGCAATACAGAGTTCAATACACTGCCACATCAGCGCCACATCAGCATCATATTATTTTATATAAACTCTCACAATGCATTGAACTTTACACAGTTTAATACATTTCCACATCATTATAAATTTAGTCATTTTCTAAGATTAAATTAATATTAAAATAAAGGACAAGTTACATATAAATTAAAAAGACATAATTTAGTTGCATAAATAGAAACTACCATAAACTAAAATTAACATACGACAATAAACTAAACTACAAATTATACTTTTCTTTAATCTCAATACAACGTTTTCTCCAAATCCTCCAATACGTGTTCATCGAGGACCAACACAAGAAATTCGATATCAAATACAAAGGAATTCTCAACTTCGCGATCGCACAACACATCACAAGCTTCGAAAAGATTTGACCGAACATATATGGGAACGTTTTTGCCAAGAAGGCAATCAAAATTAACGAGTCTCTTTTGTATTATGACAAGATAAATTAAGTTAATTTTAGTAGAATTTTTTTTGTTGTTAAATTTATTTGTGTTGTTCAAGTATAAATTAAGCTTTTTGTCTCGTAATTTATTATGTCCGTACAAGTTATGCAAAAGTAAGATTTTCAACTCACCATTTTTTTAATTACTTATAGATTGAATAGCAAATAATATCTAGTTTTAAAATTGTTCGAAGTTACAGAAACAAAAATGCAATCTATATATAAGTAAACACTAGTGAATTGAAACAAAAATATACATAACAATTCTATGTATACCAGATTAGTTAGATCGTGTAACTTTGTTTATGTTGACCAAAATTTATATTATCGGAAGTTGTTGAATGTTGGGATAATAAATCTTTGTTGAAGTACAGTTTTAAATAGGGCTGTGCACCGAAAGTTCAAAACCGAATCGGACCGACGAAACTGACAAAAACCGAACCGGACTGACAACCTGTCGGTTCGGTTTCGGTTTTAGATTTTACATGCTTTCGGTTTCGGGTCGGTTCGGTTCGGTCCGGTTCGGCCCAAAACCGACAAAAACATGCCAAAATATACCTAGACTGACAAAACCGAACCGAACCGACGAAAAACCGAATTGAAATCCCAATATTCGGTTCGCATTTTTCATGATTTTCGGTCCTCGGTTTTCTCTGTTTGGTTCGGTTCGGGTCGGTTTACGACCGACGCTCAGCCCTAGTTTTAAATTTACATAAGATACAAAACTCATACCTATTTTATATGTACTAAAAATGAATAGTACATATATGTGCCATGTCATCGTTTATTGAAAGTGTGTACAGAGACTCACGGACAATCAATATACACATCTAGGTGGATTTTCACAATGCATTGACCCATGAGGCATCATTCATTGAGTGCATAATAGAGTTCCATTGTGGATGCTCTTAGCTATGCGAATAATTAAATAAACTCGTGATCGAATCCATAATAATATATTTATAATACTTGTATAAAAATATTCATGAAAGCACATTTTAAACATCCTTGTTTAAAATCACCAAACTTGGAAAACAACGTTTAATCCAAACCGACTCTAGACCAAATTTAGTCTACAAAATTCATTTCAATTTCATTACTCCAATTCATGATTTATCTGCAAGGACTTTTGCAAATTTTACTTACGTACGATTTATAAATTAATAAAAAAATTCCATTACTTTGAACACACAATGTACTCGATATTATTAACGGTTATTTTAATACATTCTTGCACATTTTAGAACTACTACAAAAGTGCCAATGTTATTTTCCTAAACTCTCCACAATTCTTTTATTATACACTTAATTTTACGTATTTAACGTTAGCTACGAAACTAATACCCAACACCTATTTTAAATACCCAATACAAGTATACAACCCAACACCACGTTATAAATCTTCAAAATATACTCCCTGCTTTCCTTTGCAAAAATCGGCACCACACACATACAAATAAACCATACACTTTAATTCTAGCTACAAGACCATACCACACCTTTTAATAACCCTCTTCCACAAAATTTTATATTTGACAAACCATGCTGCTAACTTCTTTTTAAGCATGCGCCGCTCCCTCCCTATTACCCATTTTATATTATTTTATTTATTTATTTATTTATTTTCAATTTGTTTGACCAAAACACAAAAACACATGAGACTTTTACATTTACCCTTGGATCTTGAACTAAAGTAAACAACATCTTTGTCTCCTGTGACCCTTCCCACGTCCAACAGTAGAAAACCATTCCCAACATGTAGTTTTCAAATATAGCCTAGCCTAATTAGGTGTTTATTATATTACAAAGACCATACTTGGGCTGATGATATGAGAACTGGTAATACCCTCATTTGTTTGAGTAATGCTACATCCACACAAGATACACACAAAAATATCCACACAAGAAATGTGTCATTTGTTGATTGGTGTAGCAAAGAGAAGTGAGAGAAAATACATATAAACACACCAATCAACAAATGACACATCTCTTGTGTGGATTTCTTTTTGTGGATGTTGTGTGGATGTAGCACTACTCTGTTTGTTATAAGTCTCAAAACACACAAACCTCTCCTCATTTCACTGTCACATTCATCCACAACTAGAAGCAAAGAAGAAGATCTCAAAACTTTTGCTTGTTCTCCTCTTTTTTGACCCACGTCAAACAACCACAAGAAAACAAGCAACGGAAGAGCAAAAATACTTTTGGTTACTAGTTATTGAAATATTTTTGGGTTTAAGGGTTGGAGAAGCTTGGGTATTCAAGTTAAAAGATAGGTTTTCGGGTTTAGTTTCCAAGCTTTCTCGATCATCTCATCATTCCCTTTGTAAGCACTTCGAGTCCTATCTCATTTATACATTTACTACTTACATATATCATACATACTTGAATTTGTATCACTAATATATGCTCTTGCCTTTAAAACGTGTTTTTCGAACCCAAAATGTATATAACCTGTTAATAGTCCCGTCCTCTTTATTTCGGCACCTAAAAATTTATAATTTCTAAAACTCTCGACACTACACTGAAATATATTGATAGTAGTATAACGTGTTCAAAATCTAGGACTTCTTAATTAGGTGTAACATGTTTAAAAAATATGTTTTTCGAATATGTGGCCAACTAACTAATGTAGGTCGCGAATTGGATTTTGGCGCTTAAAGGAAACTTGCGTTACATATAATCGTTACTACATTTAATTATAATAATAATAGAGTATCATATTCGAAATCTAGGTCGAACGAAAGAGAGCTCGTATTTTTTATAAAGTCGGAAAAATCATGATTTTATGTGAAGACTTAGCTAAGTGACCCTCTTCGAGCCATTTTACGAACATCCTAGACTAGGATTGGTAAACAGCAGTAGTTATGGAAATATAGAGGACATGGCCCTCTAAATACGGCAACTTGAATCGACTAAAACCGAGATCTAACGAATAAGTTACGATCTTATAAAGATCGGGTAAAATCTAAACTAGTGCAGAAAAACTGAAAATTTTACCAAGTTTGAAACTGTCTTTGCAAGGTGCCATATTCGCGACTGTTTTTATCGCACCTAGAATTAAAACTGGAAATTTTGGCAAAAAGAGTCTTTTGTAGTCATCGCAGCTTAGTTTTCAAAAAGTCTGGACCGGCGTCAAAAGGGTTAACAAACAGGAAGTTACGTCTCTCGAAAGTTGGCTGAAACAACCAGGTTTTCATTAAAAACAGCCTGTCCGCACCATTTTGCGCCCATTTTTGAGCCGGTTAGAGTTCGAAATCGCTATATGGTCTAAAAGACTTCCATAGATCTCCCAGCACAATTTACAGCCCAATTGGTTTGGACTAATAATACTAAATAACGAATGAGATAATGATCAGTAAAGTTGAGCACTTGGACATTTTTGAAGAGTTAGAAAAATAAATTTATTGTTATGATTTGTCCAGAACGACCATTTTCATGGATGTTTTTACCACAGTTAGAGGCTTCGGTACCCAGCGCCAAGGGTGATGTTTTCCGGCAAAACGCAACCGGACAGCGCGATCTCCACACCGTGGGTCACGTTTTAGCATCCCAAGCCATCACCAACAGCCCAAATCATCCCGGAAAACGCGACGGGACGGCGCAAGCACGGTACTGAGCCTCGCGTTTTCCCTTTTTTCTTGGCGTTATCCCGTTTTTACAGTTTGTTTAAGAATATAATATAAGGTGCTTGATTAAAGATCATGGTATATTCAGTTCATCGTGTATTTCTTCATGGTGTAATAGTAGGAACTCTTTGTAGAGGAGAAGAAACTTTGTGGAGAAGAAAGAAAAAAGATTAGGTAGAGTGTAGTAAATGTTTGGTAAAAAAAGTTGTATAAAAAAGAAGAATGCTGGCTTGTTGGTCAAAAAGCTGTGATATAGTCATATGATGCACTTCTGTAGCGTCCTATATATGAAATAAACTTTTTTCTTTTTTCCAAATGTAATTGTGTAAACGTTAAATAAGGCTAATGATTTGTACACTCTAATTTCTTATTTGTACACTCAAATCTGTGCATTAATCAGTTGTACATTTATCATATGGTGCTTTACCGATTTGTACATTTGAATGTACAAATAACAAATGAGAGTGTGTCAATCAATTCCCATTAAATAAGTTTGATCGGTAAGGTGACATTTGTAGACCCCACAACCTAGTTTAACCTCCAATTGGAATCAATGGAAAACATTGAATAACGAATGAGATACGAACTGTTGGACATTGGGCTGTTGGACACTTTTGAAAAATAAAATTATAAGTTTTAATATTACGTTTTTACGTAAGTGGTTATTTTTCGTATAAAACTTTAACATAATGCGTATTGGTGATATAAAAAACTCATGAAAATGCATATACATCTTGATCATATCATATGCACGACCTAAACGCCCTATTATTTAAATAGTTCGCGGTTACATCTCATCAATTTACATCACTTAATCCTGATATTGTCATTCATTTGAGGTGAGTTCATATCCTCACTTTTACTCATTTAAATGTTTTATAAACTCCTTAGAGGAGATACATGCTACTACTTTTTATGATCACAATTGCTTGAAAATTATATGTTTATCCGAATGTGTTATTGCCTAAGTACCAGCATTTGCCAAAAGCCCTTCACTATCATGAACCATTAGTCACTTGCGAGTGAACGCGAATATTGTAGATAAATCTATTGGGTCTGCCAACCCCGTTTGTGTTAGCTATGTGGCGACCAAACGCACTATATTTGAGACATACTAGGTAGAATGGCAAGGTACCTACTAGGAGGGCATTATTCCTTTTACATCATATATATGATGCACAATTAACGTATTGCGTGTCATGAGCTTAGGGCAATAACAACTACTTTCTATTATGGGCGTATGACAACTTAGTTCACGTTACTTAAACTGGAAATCTTGTGGTCAAGTGCTTTACTGCTAAACCTATGAATTCTGTTAATACAAATAAATCGTAAAAACGTTTATTGATATTTAGCGATCTCTTTGTGTTTTGTTGAAGAAAAACATATTTTTATGAAAACAAAACACTTCTTATTACTTCAGAACCAATAATACAACTCCAGAACTCTATTCTCAAATAGAATGAATCAACAACACAGTATTTGATCTCAATCAAATAATGAACAATCAGTAACAACAAGTAACAAGTGTTTTGATCAAGAGAATCAATAACACGATTAGGGTTTCACAAGAGAAGGATTTTAGAGAGTAGTTTTGTGTTGAGAGAGAAAACGTAATCAGATATGAGAAAGACAAATTGTCTTTCTCAATATATAGCCTCCAATGTTAGACTTTAGCCCTTCAACTTTAAGACTTGCTAGATGACATCCAAAGTTTATCCACAGCTATAATATTTTTACACTTCAAGCCCCTCCAGATATAAATCTTCAATATCCAACTCTAAACCTTTCCTTCAAAGATGTATGACTAAAAACACAACAATAAGCAGTCTTAGAAATCATTATCAGATTATACGATAAGCATTAGACCATAAATCTCAACACCCCCTTTAATCTGATAATTAATATATATCAAACATGCTAAGATTTTTGACCAAAAAATTATATTGTAATGTATCCAACCCTTTAGTAAAGATGTATGCAATTTGATTTGCAGAATCCACTTTAACTGTTTTAACAACACCATTTAAAATCTTCTCTCTAACAAAATACAAATCAATTTCAAGATGTTTTGTCCTTTCATGAAAAACAGGGTTGGCTGCTATTTTTATAGCATATTTACTATCACAATGAAGTGGAACAGGTAAAAGACCAGAAATTTTAAGATCTTTCAAAATTTTTAAAATCTAAATCACTTCACTGGTTACTGAAGCAAGAGCTCTATACTCTGCTTCAAAGAGAGCTTTTTGAGAGAGTAGGTTGTTTTTTACTTTTCCAAGATAATAAAGACCCATTCAAAAATACACAATAGCCAGTAACAGACTTCCTTGTCACAATACATTTAGCCCAATCAACATCAGAATAGGCAAGAAGAGACATACCAGAATTCTTAGTAATATGAATACCCAAACCTGGAGCTCCTTTAAGATACTTTAGTATCTTTAAAGCTATTCTGAGATGAGACTTAAGAGGAGAATGCATGAATTGACTTAAACAATGAACATCATAAGAAATATCAGGTCTAGTATGAGTCAAGTTAATAACCTTTCCAATAAGCTTATGATAATCAATAATATTATCAAGTAAATGATCATTATCAGTAGCTTCATTAGATATAACAAGTTTAGAATGTAAAGGAGTTTTAGAAGGTTTGCAACCAAGCATACCATACTCAATTAGCAAATCTAAACAATACTTCATTTGATTTAAACAAATTCCTTTGTCAGTCTCAGCAACTTCAATGCCAAGAAAATATTGCAACTTTCCTAAATCCTTAATCATGAACTTAGTTTTAAGAAAGATTTTGAAATTGTTAATTTCATCAATATTATTTCCAGTAACAATAATATCATCAACATAAACAAGTAATGCAATAAACACATCATATTTAGACTTTGTATATAAAGAATAGTACTTTTACTTTGAGTAAAGCCATTTTCAATAAGAGCAGATGTAAGTTTAGCATTCCATTGTCTAGGAGCTTGTTTTAAACCAAACAAAGATTTTTTAAGTCTGCATACTCTATTATCACCTTCAGAAAGAATCCTTCGTAACTTCATATAAACAAATCTCATCAAGTTCACCATACGTAAAGGCATTATTAACATCAATTTGAAAATAGGCCAATTATTCGAATCGCAACATTAAGCATGCATCTAACAAAGGACCATTTTAACAACAGAGAGAATGTTTCCTCATAATCTACACCTTCTTTTCCGATTATATCCTTTAGCTACAACTCTAGCTTTATATCTATCTATCTCTCCATCAGACTTATACTTAATTTTAAACACCCATTTACTTCCTATAGCTTTTCTACCAGGAGGGAAAACAATGACTTCAAAAGTATCATTCCTATATAAAGCCTCAATTTCATTATTCATGGCATCACCCAATAGATAGATTTTCAAAATAATTTTTGGCTCATGACTTTTGTTCAACTGAATCGTAATAGTTTCTAGAGTTAAGTTTAGAATCATTCACAAACTTTTCAATTCCATACTTAACTTTAGATTCAACAACAAAATCATTATAATTTCGGGAAATAGAGGTCTAGAAGACCTCTCAAAGGTACTTCTTCCCTAACCGAGAATTTTAATCAAGGTTCAAATTACCCTAATTTATTGTCTTCGTGTAGTTACTAGCCATCCTCATCGCAAAGACATTGATGTCACCTATGATCAAGGACATAGTCTCTACCAGATAGGAGAGAGTAGCTACCTTCACTTGGTGACTCGCTGACTATTCATTAGGGTCTACTCTCTTTTCATCATTGGGTAATTTAGGGGTTTCAACATCAAAAAAGTTCAACTGATTTAAGTCTTGAAAAACATTTCTAAGTAGTATTGTTCTTATCAGTAGTTGATTCCTTAAAAGGAAAGATAGACTCAAAATATTTAACATCTCTAGAAAAGATGAACTGATGCTTATCAAGACTGTATAATTTATATCCATTTTTAGAATTAGAATACCCCATCATAACACATTTCTCAGATATGATACTCAATTTATCATGATTATTAACAACAAAGAGTAATACACAAACAACCAAACATTCTTAAATAAGTAGAGTAGGCTTTTATTATATATCATCTCAAAAGGAGATTTTCATTAAGCAATGATGAAGGCAATCTAATAAGAAAAGTAGCAAAAGAACACACTCACCAAAACTTAAGTGGAATTTCCCAAAATGTAAGGGATCTAGCAACATTCAAAAAGATGCCTATGTTTCCTTTAGCAATACCATTTTGTCAGTAAGTGTATGCACAAGAGGTCTGATGGTTAATACTTTTTTCCTCACATAACTTTGAAAAAGAATGATTAACAAATTCAGTACCATTATCACTTCTAAAAATCTTAATTTTTTTATCAAACTGAGTGGCAATCATATTGTAAAAGATAGTGATATAATGAACAGTTTCATCCTTAGTTTTAAGTAAGTATACCCATACAGCCCTGGTATAATCATCCACAATAGTCAAAAAATACTTGTAACCTTCCTTACTAGCAACCTTATAAGGTCTCCAAAGATCTAAATGAACAAGTTCACCTAAAACAGTAGAAGTATGATCACTTAAAGGAAAAGGTTCTCTAGTTTGCTTAGTTCTTTGACAATTTTCACAGATTGAGTTTTGATCCTTTGAATTAAACTTCAAATCAGTTTTTAAAACATTTAGAATAGGGTTTGCAAGGTGACCAAGTCTGCAGTGCCAGATTCAAATCATGATTCAAGAAATAACATTTATTCTCATCAAAGGCAACCACAATCTTATTATCTTTGGCTAGTTTATGAACAGAAATTAAGGTAACACAATATTCTGGAATAACCAGAACATCATATAATATTAAAGAGTCAGCTAACTTTAGATTCCCAATTTTAGTAATCAAAGCTTATGTTCCATTTGGATGACCAACTTTTATTTGAAGATGTGAAATATCAAAAACATTTATTAAGTCACCGGTGTCATATGTCGTTAGCACGTAATCCACAATCTTTCCATCATAACTAAGTTTGGATTTCAAATTGGTATTTGTTGAAAAAAACTTTTGAAAATTCGATAAAAGCTTACTAGTATTAAAATAAGTACCGCCATATTGGTCTCAAGACACTATTTCTTTTGACGTAATTGTCTTTGATGAGAAATGAGAGTAGTAAGTTGTTCATCCTCAGAAAACCGTAAGATGAACCGACCCTACGTAATTGTTGTTAGAAAACCTTTTGAGTATTCTCAGTTCTATTATGTTACACTTTTTTCCAAAATTTGGAGGATACCCAATCAATTTAAAACATCCGTCCCCGAGTATGCCCATTAAAACCATTGATATCAAACAAGAGTAGAACTAGTATTTCTCCTATTATCGCATTAACTCTATTAAAATTAGCGTAGGATTATTAGCCCGAGTATTCCATTAATAGGTCTAGCAGATTGATGGTCCGATTATTAACTTGATTCATAACTTTAGTAGCAAAAGCGTAATTATGATTTCTACTAGTACTACTGCACATTTCTATGATTTTCTTCACTACTGATAATAGCATAAGCACCTTTAACATCAGGCAAAGGATCTCTAAAAAGGATATTAATCCTTATTTGCATATAAGTATCATCCAGACCCATTTAAAATTGCATTAATTTCATAAATTGATTATGCTTTTTAAAATCATCAGCAGCATGACAAGTACATCTAGGTAATTGCACCATAGCATCAAATTGTTTCCACAAAGTACTTAGCTTATTAAAATATTCTGAGATAGTAGTACCATTCTGAGTTAATGAGTTTATCTTATGATGCAAGTTAAAAGTAACAGTAATCCATCAACCCCGGCCAAAAGTATCTTTTAACTCATTCCGCATACACCGTAAGCACTTTTAGAAAAAATTTGACCAAGAATAAATTTCTTCGTGAGATGGAATTTAGAATCCATCCCAAAACAATAGCATTAACTCGTTCCGTTGTCTTCCCAAAACTTCATCAGATAGACCTTCTACATGTTCCATCAATAAAACCGCTTTTATTTTTTCCTTCTAATGCTAACATCATAGCACAAGACCGACATTATAATTTCAGCTTCTTTTAGTTTTATTGAAACAACAGCTAAAAAGCTGAATCATTTGGGTGTAAATATAAAGGATGACTCAAATCCAATTTACTTATTAAAGTAATGGTGGTTATCGTTCATACTCATCATCAAGAGATAACCATGAATAGAATTATGAACATACATGATTCCAAGAAACAAACAAGCAAGCAATGTGATTAAGAAGAAAAGTAGTTCCTGTGTTTTCCTCCACTAAAGTGGTAGGTCAAGGGCGCACACAAAATAAAGAACCAAGAACAACAACCAAAGAAAAAACTCAACCAACAACCAATCACAACTTCCAATAATCCCAAAACCTATCCTCCCGCAATCTAAGCAGAAAAATAAGAACAAAAATTAAACAGAGAGTGAGAGAGGTTGTAAGGATCATATATGTGGTTGATATGGTGAATCGGGAGGTCTTGAAAGATGGAAGAAACCCATCTTCAAGTTAGAGAGAGAAACAAGAGAGAAGGGAGAGAACTAGTGTGTGTTTTATTAATGAAAGGGAAAATTACACTAATGAGACTCACCCCTCCATGGAAGTATGGAGGGGTTTATATACCCAAACACATACAACTATGGGTAATTGACATAACAAACCCATGTGTTTAAGGTAACAAAGATAGAAATTGTAATCCCGTCAATGTCGTTCCATTTACGAGTTAGGAGCGATTCCAACAATCTTCCCCAATGGGACGTGGGATTACTTACAACATTTACTACAGATATAGAAAACAAATAAAGAAAGGTCTTCATAAGCTCTTCAAGTGCCGAGGATGATGAAAGTTTACGCTCATTGTCTTCTTCTTGTACCTTGACTTGAGAACCGTTTTCTTCACTTGTAGACAAATGATGTAATATGCATAAGTTGGATTAACTTCCCCATTCATGCATGTCTTTAGCAGCTTCTTCGTACACTCCTTTTTGGCGAATTTCTGAATCGACTTCCTCCAAATGACAGTCTTGTGATTGAAACTTTGATGTAGTGAACATTTCCTCTAACTTTTGACGTTTTCAGTACGCAGCGGAATTTGTAGATGAGTAGTAAACCACACAAGGTAAATCTGACTTGTTGCGGAAAATCCGTTCGGGGTAACATGCAAGAAATCAACAAGATCTTCTCACGTATGTAGATGCTTCACACCAAACAAACCACGAAAAAGGAAATGAAACGACTTCCCCACGAATGTTTGGGTTATCGAATAATAGTTACCGTGAATCTGCAATTACTCGATAAAATGACCGTGTGTGAGGCATCATAACATCATATTTATGTAACTTCACACACGATAACTCTGTGAAAGTGAGACGATAACACCAAAGTGAGACGTTTGAACCACAAATCGTCTCATTTCTTCCCCCTGATTGAAGAAATTCATGAAAGGAGAGGGTTTTCGCAAAAAATACAAAAACATCAAAGGAAGCATACACCACCTATACTATCTTCCCCCCCGATGTTTTCATTGAATCAGAATCATACACCACGTATGTTGATGATGAATTGGAGACATCGAAACCATGTATGTCCAAGTAGTCGAACAATTGTGAAGTACCAAAAATATCATGTGAGAATCAATTCTTGATAAGACTTCTCTACTCGTGTATACTCTTCTCATTAACTCTTTACCGACCCCATTATCATTTTGACGGCTTTTTATAGTGACTACTGATGGAGAAAACCCAATATGACGAACTTGAGACTGAAGTAGTATAACCCGAACTTGTGACTTAAAATATTTTTATACAGAGCACGCAATTATTAATCAGCAGCGGAATAACAGACCTACTATACTCTAGATTCACTTAGTCTAGAGATATAGCAGATACACAACAAGAACCTGAAACCAAGATCCAAGAACCAACAAACCCTAATTTTCAGAATTAGGGTAAATCACCATAACCACTTCCAATCTTAACCAAATCACCAAATCTTATCGATTAACCAATCTTAACCGATCACAGAAGCCTTTAATCACAAAAGCCCCAAAATATACCAAACCCTAATTTTTCCAGAAATTAGGGGTTTTTCAAAAAACTTCAAGATTAACCAAATTCACCACAAGATCTATCAATTAACACAAGTTAATTGACCAAGAACCAATCAATTTTAAAGAAACCCAATTTATAAAAAAACCCTAATTTTCAAAATCGATATTCAGAGCAACCTGGCTCAGATACCATGAAGAAAAACAGATTCTTATGAAAACAAAACACTTCTTATTACTTCAGAACCAATAATACAACTCCAGAACTCTATTCTCAAATAGAATGAATCAACAACACAGTATTTGATCTCAATCAAATAATGAACAATCAGTAACAACAAGTAACAAGTGTTTTGATCAAGAGAATCAATAACACGATTAGGGTTTCACAAGAGAAGGATTTTAGAGAGTAGTTTTGTGTTGAGAGAGAAAACGTAATCAGATATGAGAAATACAAATTGTCTTTCTCAATATATAGCCTCCAATGTTAGACTTTAGCCCTTCAACTTTAAGACTTGCTAGATGACATCCAAAGTTTATCCACAGCTATAATACTTTTACGCTTCAAGCCCCTCCAGAAATAAATCTTCAATATCCAACTCTAAACCTTTCCTTCAGCATGTATGACTAAAAACACAACAATAAGCGGTCTTAGAAATCATTATCAGATTATACAATAAGCATAAGACCATAAATCTCAACATTTGTTGATAACAAATATAATGTTATCAAAAGTAAAATTATAAGGATACATGTTATTTTTGTAAAGCATCTACATATATAGTTATTTAATATAAATTGTTGTAATAATTCATTTATTGTAATAGTTTATTAGGATGGGTAAAAACCACAACCCATGACCCATACCCATGGAGCATATCCATAACCCATGGAGTTAACCCATAACCTATTGACTAGATGCATTGCATCTTTTAGGTACATTGTATCTACTTAGATACCCATGGTCCAAAGTCTAGGACCCATGACCCATAACCCATGGGCAAACATGAGCGTCTCACGGATCCCTCTGATTACACTAGATGGATCCCTCAGGCAAGGGATCTGTGGGATCCGTGCAACAGTAGCATTGTAGCAAGAAATTGCCTATAAATGGAGAGTCATTTCTTCATTGTAACTCACCCCTCTTCTTACAAACTATCTCATATATTCTTACATTCTTCTAACCTAAGATCTCTTGATCTAGATAGTAGTTCTTCTTTCTTTTGTTGTGATTCTCATATAGGTCATTCTAAGGCTGAGATCGAGCATTCTACAAGTCATCCAAGCAAGGGTCCTTGATTGATTTGTTCCTCCACAATATTTCATGCGAAGATCTTGTATTTCATATTTCACATATTTGTTATGTTATAGTAGTTTTGGTTTGGTCCTTCGGTTAAGGACTGGTATTTAGCTTTGTACCGGAAAAAGTGTAAGCGACGTTGTGAAGGCTTCTCTGTCGAGTTGAAGGAGTTTGTTGACATAGTGCTTCAACTCTCGAGTAGGTGACTCGGGGAGTGGAGTAGGGCAAAGAAGGTGTCCTTGTAGCCGAACTACTATAAATCGGTTGTGTCATTTCTATCATTTACTTTACTTGTTTTCTTTACTTACATTACTTATAGATCTATACTTTCTCTTCATCCATACGATTTCACATGACATAGAATCTAAAGTTTTTAAAACTAACTTAAAATCGGCAAAACTATTCAACCCCCCTTCTAGTTTTCCACAAATTCACTCAACCATTGTCTTAACTTTTTAGCATGTATTTTTAGGATTAAAAGCGATAGCTAAACTTTAGTGGTGCAAGAAAATGGCATGGCATGGTCATAGGCGATTCTGATATTTATATATGGGGACCGCTTTATTATGGGCCTGTATTTTCCGCACTAAAACAATGATGTAAACCTTGTTTTATTACAATAAATGAAATCTTTTAAGGAAAATATGTTATTTTTTACTTTGTGTGTTGTGGTACCAATTGAGTTATACGCCAGAAACATTTTCTTCCGCTACAAACCAAATTTTGGGGGTGTTACACTATATTCGTATGATAGAACTATTTAAAGCAAAAGGAGGCTAGTTCCTGTGATACACACATTCGAAGTTGTAATTTAATATACCAATATTTCAATGATAGAACTATTTAGGGCAAAATGAGGCTAGTTCTTGTTCGTTGAAGATAAACCGTTACTTGTTTGTAACCGGTTTCTTATTTCTTTCGGCTTTTTTTTTCTTGGTTGATTTAAATTACCTTGACAATTCACTTTATACTAGAAAATAAAGAGCTTGCATCTCTAATCTATCATTAACTGAGTTGATCACTTACTGATGAATTCTTTTCTCACCCAAAGTTGGCATCCTATCATGGAAGCAGAAAAGGGCTAGCAATTGTGCGTAGTCGTAGTTTGAGGTGATTTTGAATTCCACTAGAATGTTTATGTAAAATATATTCAAGAGCCGGTATTGGTAAACGGGTCACGGGAAATAACAATCAGATCAGTACGTGAGTTTCTTTCACTTGATTATGAAATAAAACATGATTGACAAAACATGGTTATCTCAAAAGGGAGTTTTGTTTACCTGAATAGTTATATGTTATGTTCATAAACCATCCAGGAAGAATCTTTTTTACAGATAAATGTCACAACTAAACTCACGGTTTTACTTAGAGAAGGGTATAGAGGGTCGCAATTGGCTGATAAATATCCACTTGTTGTGTTATAAACAATCACTCTATCATATATCAAAACTGAAAAAACGTTATTACAATAAAAATACGTTTTAACATATGCTCCTTTCTTAATCAACACTAACCCAATCCCGTCTTTCACGAGATATGGAGGAGTTGAGATGTGATAGTTTTACCCCTACCCGAAGGTAGAGACGCTACTTCTAGAGGACCTTCGGTCTTTTGCAAGAAGTGAAGATCGAACCCTTAATCTCTTAAAAAACTGAACTGATAATAGGAACGCTAACAACATCCTGAGCCATTGTAAATGTTCAAAGTACTATCTAAATTACAACTTAAATTGAAGTGGTCAATGTTAAAATTAATACATTATAACTTTTTCTTATTAACCATTGTTTCCTACTTTTTTGCACATTAATCCGTGCGATTTGAACCCACCGCCACACATACCAAACCAGCTTAAAGCAAACTAGAAATGCTGTGTGGCGTTTAACATAAAAAGTCATGCTGAAAATGTAAGTTTGAATAAAGCTTAAGAGCTGAAAGATAAGAAAAACCAAAGTGAAGGGCTGGAGGCTACAAAAGAGTGAAAAGGAAGCTTCCACGAAAGAGACATAGGTAAAAATATATACTCCTATATATAAACGATTATCTCCCTCACAATTTTACACCCAGTAATTTTATTTAGGGTTTATGTGAAGTGATTCAAAAACAATGTCTAAAAATGATAAAAATGTGTTTGAGGCAATTAGGCAGTACAGACTCATCCACACTGTTGAGAATAGCGGAATAGACGTAGCAGCAAAAAGATATGATCTTGAAAAACCACAAGTCAATCAAATTGTTCTGAAGGCTATTCAAGACCATCAAGACGTTATCAAAAGCCACCAAGACTCTATTGCAAGCCTTCAAAAATGCATTGAAGATGAAGAAAAAAAGGACCCCACAATGGTTGGTAGCAGCCAGGGTGGTGGTGATGTGTTGTGTTACATATGTGGTAAGAATGGGCATAAGGCTAAGGAGTGTTGTGGTGAAGGTTGTTTTAAGTGTGGTAAGCTCGGGCATTTTCATACGTATGGGCCACGTTGTGCAGGGGGTTGGGATTCTCAAAGGGAAGGGCTTATTGGTACCTATGAAGCTATTTGTTATTACTGTGGGAAGGGCGGGTATATCCCTGTTTGTTCTAAGTGTGGTGAGACAGGCCATGTGGGTAAGGAATGCTGGTGAACATGGGCATTATGCAACGGAATGTCGTTATGGTGGTTTAACCTATCTTATTAGTTTATGTTATATGATGTTAGTGGTATCTAATGCAAAACTAGAGTTTCTATGATGTGTCTTAATTTTTATTTATTACTTTAGTTATTGTTAGTTGGCGTTGTAATGATGTTGAATTGCTTTATGATTGTGATTGGAATGAAATTTTCTATGGTTTAGCGAGGTGTATGTCTTTTTTTATAGAAGCCGAGAAACTGATGTCTTTCTATATTTGCCTTGATAAGTTTTCTTAATTATCGATAGCAAGAAATAATTCATGATTCCAGACTTAAGATCCTTTTCTACATAAGCTGCCTAACGTTAGACTTCATAAGCTTCCCACAAAAAATTGCAAAGAGATACAAAATTAGAAAATTTAAGCCAAAAGCCTAGCCTTAGGCCATGCCAAAATCCAGGAGATATTAGTCAAAGTCTTGTCTATTCTTGATATTTTACCATAGCGACCTAAATATGGAAACTTGTAGTTGTGGCTTGGAGTATTGATGAGTTTAGAAGTTGGAAATGCTTTGAAAATTTATGATACAATTGATTTTATGTAGAACTAACAGAAAGTGTATGTTTGTTTTTATGTGAACGAGTCATTTTGGATGGGTAGTAGGAATATGTTTGCCTAGATATTTTGTGCCGTATTGAATATTGAATAAGGCGAATATTTATTAATTAACTGAATATAAAAACATACACTATGTTGCAATGGATTTCGACGAATTTCAGTGACCTTAATCCTTGAAGTAAGTGTTTATGATCTAGTAAAGATGTGCCTTAAGTGCAGTGTTGTTGTAATGACCGATTATGCATCCCTAGGAACAGAACCTTCTGCAAATGAGGTTTGGGACTGTGAGAGAACCCCTAAAGTGAGGTTTGGTCATCACGGTGACATACAGAAGCGTATGAAGTTGCATCAGAGTGTTCATGAGATGGTGGTAGGAAGTGGTGAAATTGTGGGTCCTGAGAGTTTTATGCTCTTCTTTTTAGGGGGTTTTTGGATTTGAATTCTGGTACTTATTTATCTGATTACTGTGTTATATGAAGCCTCTTGCAAGAGTATGTTTATAATGTATGGATAAACATATGCTGATTATTTCAGCATGCTTTCAGTGACTTTGAACTTTTCTAGCCATCTTAGATTCTTACCTTTCCTTTTTTGCTAATATTGGTAATTTTGTCCATCTGATTGTTATTAATGAAATATAATCCTTTTGGAACCATTTTCGAATGAATAGATGAAATTCGGCACACCTGGACCTCTTAAGTTTTTGCAGTGGAACCTTTAGGATTTTGATCAACGTTCGTGTAAAAGCTAGGTAGTTTACATGAACTGTGTGCTCTTTTGCTATTTTACTACCTAAATACATTCATTTATTCGCTAATAGCCAAAGACATATTCTTGTTCTTTTTTACATTTCACTGCAAATAAAGGATATTGTTATGATGTTTGTTGGTTGGGTTATTGCAAATGAAATCTCATAACACTAGCTACAAAATATGACACGCCTTACAGTAAAATATGATCAGACATAAATTAGAAGGTAGAACACTGTCTTTATTTATTTAAAATAAATAAATATTTATGAACGATCTATAGTAGGGATGGCAGTGGGCGAGGAAAAACCCATAATCCGCGGGTACCCGCACCATGATGGGTGGATAACCCTGTCAATTTTTACTCACGGGTGGGTCATGGGTGAAAAAATAAACTCATCGGCGGGTAGTGGGTGGATGGCGGGTAATGTATACCCGTCATGGTCTTGTGATTTTCAAGACTATAAGAAGAATATGAATCATAAAAATATCAAATATATATTGAATATCTCAATTCTTAAGTCAAGTTTGTCCATACATAGGGTATGTTTGGCGCATGAATGATAATTTGGGAATAGGCCGGGCTTCTATATGCTTGTTGAAATTTGTATTTTTGTAAACTTGTTTGGCAATGGGCTTAAGCTTAAGCTTATTATTGCAAATTACTAAAAAGGACATAATTAAATGAGTTTTTGTATATGTTAGATATTTTTGTAGGTAAATAAGTAATTTATTGTTCAAAAGCCCCCGGCTAAAGTTTTTAGCCCTTTTTATAGGGCTAAAGTTTTAAGCCTCTTTTAGGGGCTTATGATTTAATAAGCATGCATGATAAACGAGGCTTATTTTAAAAGCCCAAGCCCCATAAGCCCCTCATAAGCCCTTCGCCAAACACAGCCATAGGCAGGAATTCGTGAGTCACAAAAGTAGTATTTTTCTTTTTGTATGTATTAATGCTATTAATAATATATAATTAATGGATAATTGACTAATTGTGTGCATATCTATACTACATATAATAGAAAAACAGTCAAATGTGAAAAGTTGAAAAGTTGAATTGTTGAAATTAGTCAAATGAGATAGAACTACATAGTGTAATTAATACTCTTATTAAAACACCTCATTACTTAAAATTACAATAATTTATTCACATTGTACAACCAATTAAAAGCACATCTATCAGATTAAAATCAACCAGTTAAAACACCATTTACAAAAAAGTACAATAAATTTTTCATAAGGTGCAATTAAAGAAGCTATAACATAATCCAAAATATAAAATAATTAAACACAATAATTCATGTTATTTTTAAAGCACCCTAAAATGAAAAGTACATGTTATTATACATATTATACAAATTAATAAAACACACAAAACTTCATACAAGCTAACAAGTTAATGTTACATATAGTTTTGAAAACCTAACCGGACCGGACCGGACCAACGTATTCAACTGGGAACCGATGTCGCCACCGGTTCGGCTAACCAATTAAAGCCATCCGAAAACAAACCAGAGATGACCCGTTGAAACCGATACAAACAAGTGAATCAGGTCTCATCGAGATCTATTTCTCTGGTTAATCGTCACAGGGTACCCGCCGCCAAAATGCGTGGGGTACCCTACTATATACTATATATAAAGGAAAAACCAAAAAGTAACTAAAAGTGGAAATGTTGAAGAAATATATTTCAAAAGAAAACTATTAACACACATCGAAAACCGGGTTGACCCGGGACGCTTCAAACCCGGCGGGTTGACCCGGTTTAATTTGACTTGTTTTCGACCCAACATGTCGGGTTGACTCGGTTTAAATCGACATGTTTTTTTGACCAGAACGGTTCAATCAGTTGAACTACCCGGGTCGAACCAGGTTTCAAATTTGACAAAATTATATGAGAAATGATAAAGTAGTTGTGGAACCCGTGACAAATTTGGAAAAATGAGAGACCAAGTAATTGCAGTTTTTTGTTGTTTATTTTTCTTTGATACATGTACTTTGTCATTTGTATAATGTTATTTTTAAAAATGTTGGTCTTGCACCACTTAAGGGAATAGCATATATAAATCGTCTTTTAAAAGTTAATATATATTGTATAGTCGGTATATAAATAATGTTATGTAAGTTTATTACAATCACAAAAATTGAATAGTGTTGTTATCTTTAACGATAATTATTTATACTCCTAACAAATAGCTTTGAACAATGCTTAAATATGTATGCAAATTAATAGTACAAGATAATCTTATTATGGTGATATTAAATTTGTAAGGTCACAAGTTTAAAAGCCACACACCAAATGATAAACGCTACACATGTAAAAAAATAGTTATCATTGCCTAAATTACTGAAAAACAAGAAAAGACGGTCAAACACATTGGTTATACCTCTAAACTACAATGTAATAGTGTCAACTACATAATACCGTTGCTTTTTGTAATGCTTGAATCTATTATTAATAAAATCTTAATAACTTAAAACAATCCTATTAGAAATATACTCCCACACTTAGATCGACTTCACATAATTTTCTTGAAAACTGTATATTTCTGCTGCTATACAACCACGCATCAGAATTATAGTTATTCGAAAATGATTCTCTAACGCTTCAAATACAGTTTGTTGAAAGAAACTTATGGGTCGTCGGAATTTTACAGAAAACTAGACACCGCTGCCACTAGGCGCGGGTACTCGTCTAGTTTATCAATATGTCACAACTTAAGTACATCCTAATCAAGTTTTATTTTCAAAACATTCGAGCAAGTGTGTAAATGTTACGTTCACAAACCCACGGGGTTTACCCGCGGGCATGGGCATGGGCAAAAAAGTATACCCACAGATGGGTGGTGGGCGGATGACAGACAAGAAAAAAATAATGGATGTGGGACGGGCTAGAAGTACCCGTGCTTATTGCCCACGGGTACCATCCCTAATCTATAGTGTTATATGGCGATTTGCTCTGAACTTTATCAACCCAAACACAACTTGATGACCTTTTAAAATAAAATGGCTATCGGGTCATACTTAAAATTGCTTGATGCGGACGTTCCTTTTTTTCTTTTTTTGCTACGTGAATATGTTCTATGCAATATTATAAAACTATAAATGTATCGGGTTTCTTCATTTTCATAAGGCTGTGTTTTTGGTGGGGTTGGAATGGTTTGAAAGTTACATTTATTGTTTGTTAAGTGGGTTATGGCCTAGAGGTAAGATTTAAGCATGAAAGCCATAGAAATTACCCCACCACGGAAATGGCTTTTGCTGGTTTATCAACTTTTCCGCTCTATTCTTAAGTTATTTTATAAGGTGAAAGGAAAGAGAAGAAAAATGAAGACGAGAAAAGTAAAGGAAGAGAAGAAAGATAACTATTTGTATTACATCATCATAAGTTGAGAGAAAAATGAATGGAATATGAATGAAAGCTTGCAATTTTTTTTATACGAAAAAAGGATAGTAAAAAGATAAATTAAATGTCAAATCAAGTATATATACAAGTTCTACGAGAAAAAGCCATTGATGGATCACCTAGAAAGCAAGCTGAAAAGGAATTGAGCTCACATAGTTATTTCATAAGATAAGTATGCTACAAGCTTAAACATACGGTTTTTTCAGTTTACCACGAGAAGAAAAACAAAAGTTAAAAAACTATATCAAAAATCACACATTCACACTCTGGAAGTAGAAGAAATACGAAAATTATGGTCCACTAATAAATTTGTAAATGGAGTTTCACTCCCCTCATAATCATCCCAAAATTTGGAGATTGCTAAGTTCTCTGACTTGAAGGCGAGGTTTTAAATGCAACACTAAGAAGAATAGCCAACATATTAAGAGACATAGACGGCGGAGGAGAAGTGAGAACAAATAAGAAATCTAATTGCTAATGAAATGTGGAGTAACTATGTGTCATATCTCTATGTCTGATATTAATATATCTACCTAGGTACTATTATAATTTGGTAATGATTATGTGACGATGAGTTCAAACCCCGTGAATTGGTAGGCCAAAATGTTAAAAACTATGATTACCCAAAAAATAATAAAAAATACACAACTTGCTGTATCGAGTCATACTAATGGCAAACTAATGTTATTGTTCGTTTTGAACTTTTTATAATCACGGTTCTATAATTACTACCAAATGACTGGTGTAACTTAACATAAAAAGTCTTGCTGAAAATATTAGTTAATGAACATCTTAAGACTCAAAGGAAATAGTTTAAAGAGGAGTTAGTTATACATAGCGTCTAAATGGATATTGTCATCGCTTCCTTTTTAATTTTAATTTTTATTACTATAATTTTGTTATAAAACTACAGAACTGAAAATACGAAGCAAAATATATATAGTAAAAAAAAACTGTCTTTTCTTGTCAACGAAGTTATTAAAAGTGGCTTATACCCCTAACGACAACCTTTAAAGATAAAGGGTTCGAGTTGACAAAATAGAAAAAAGGAAGCTTTAAGGAAAGAGAGACATAGGGAAAAGGGGTATTTACATGCATCCTTGTATCTTAACTAATATTTACATATTTCCTCAAACACAAGTTTTTAATGCATGATGTACAATGCTCTTAAAGCAAGTTTGAGGAAATATGTAAATATTGGTTGGGATATGAGGATGTATGTAAATGCCTAATGAAAAAAATATATAAAACAAAATAATTGGGTAAAAATCATTTACCAGTAATAAGGGTTTAGGGTTTATGTACATTTATTGAAACTAAACATCCATTCTAGTTCAAAAATGGGTTATGATATGAATATATTTAAGGCTATTAGGGAGGGGAGAATTATCCAAACTGTTTTGTATAAGGGAATTGGTGAAGCAGCTAGAAATTTTGATATCCCAAAATCAGAAGTAAATGAATTAGTTTTGAAAGCAATAAAAGGCCATCAAAACATGATTAAAATCCATCAAGAATCCATAGCATGGCTAAATAAACGTATGGAAGAATCCGAAGAAAGGGACCGTAAAACACTTTTTTGCCAGGGTAATGTTTGTTGTTATTTCTGTGGTGAGAATTTTCATTCAGCTAGGGATTGTATTTGTTTTAAGTCTGGTGTAACTGGGAATTTAACTAAGGACTGTGATGGTCGCTATGGTGGTCGTAGTGGTTGTTATAAGTGTGGTCAAGTTGGGCATAGAGCTAGGAAATGTGATCAGGTTGGTGTTGTTGCCGGTGATTGTGTTTGTTATAACTGCGGTGAGACAGGGCATATCGCGCGGGAGTGTAGTCAGTGTTGTTCTCTGGGCGGTAAAAGTGGGCATATGGGTAAGGACTGTCCTGAATTAAATTGTGAATGTGGTGAAGGTCGGCATTATCCATATGAGTGTCCTAGGGACCGTTGGAGTAGCAATGAGGATAAGGTTTGTTGTTATATCTGTGGCGGGGAGCATACGGCTAAGGACTGTAGTGGTGTTGGTTGTTATAAGTGTAGTAAGGTTGGGCATCTCGGTAGGGATTGTGGTCAGGTTTGGGGTGGCGGTGGTGGTGGTGTTTGTTATTACTGTGGTCTGAGGGGGTATATGGCTGTTTGTTCTCTGTGCGGTCAGATAGGGCATTTGGGTAAGGACTGTTGGTAAAGATGGGTGTTATCAAGATAAGTGTCACCTGTGTTTTTAATCTAACTTTTAATGTTGGATATGATGTTTATGGGTTAATGGTGATTTAGTGATGCTCTTAGTTTTTAATTTAGTTTATGCTATATGATGTCGGTGGTACTTAATGCAAAATTAGAGTTTATCATGTTGCTTTATGTGTTTTAAATTTTTACTCGAGTTATTAAAATGTTACTGTTAGGGTAACATTGTTATGATGTTGAATTGCTTTACAACTTATGATTGTGGAATGAAACTGGATAACGAACTGCTAGGGTCTGGTTAGGTGTATTTTTCTTTTGGTAGAAGCTAAGAAACTGATGCCATTCTCGATTACAAGACTTTATATTCTTTTTTATGCGTCTTGATTTTCTCTTTTTCAAAGGTGGACAGTTATTGTCACTATATGAATCATATGTTGCATTCAACTATGAAATAATAAGGGACTGTTATGAAGCTTTCGCTTTGAGAGATATCTGATAGCCTGCTTGTGTATGCTCTTGTTGAGAACCATCTCGTTGATGATTGTTCCATGAAGTCATCTAGTGCTATCGTCTTCTAGTCTCCCTGATTATTGCATGATAGAAAATTTGGAACTGTTGTTTTGTTCACATTCCTGTGTATGTACCCGTAAGATGGTGTTCGGTGCAAAAAGGTGCATATAGGTTAATTTGTGTTACATTATATCTGTAACGGGTCAAATGGGTAAAGTTACTTAATCTAGCTAAAATGGAGAAGGGGCTATAAGTTGATCAAGGCATATGTAGATGCATACAACCCCTTCAATTGCATCGTTAAAGCTAAATAAAATTATTATAACAATAAGTTTAGATCATCTGTAGATTAAAAGTTCATCTGCAAGTGTCAACCACAACATATGACCTTGACCCATTTGACCAGCTTTCTGTGAGCTAACTACATTGATTTTTACCCATTAAACGTAACCCATATCGACCCATTCATAATTCAATGGACCGACTTTGCCACCTTTGTCATGTATTTGTCGGTGGTTTACAAGTTTCCATTAAGTTTATCTACTGAAATAGTTGCTATTTCATCCATCACACTATTTGAAATATGTTCCAACAGCGTCTGTACCACGGAGTAGAAACTGAATTCTAGTAGAGGAAGTTATAGCTTTCGAAAAGGTTTCATGCAGTAAAATTCCCTTTCAGGCGACTTTCAACCTGTTTAACCATCTCTTAAGTTCTCTTTATCTGTTTAACTTGTTAGAGATCAAACATGCTAGTAACTAGAATTTACTATCCATAAGTAAATGGATTGAAATTACCTCTATATCCTAGCCTAGTATGTCTAATTGGTTGTTGTGACATAAGTCATATCTTCGAAGCTATCCATACGCTGCACTTGTTTTTAATTTCAGCCAGTGTTGGGCATTGTATTATCTCGTGCGATTCTATTTAGTAATATCAAGATAAGCTAGCACCGATCAAACCTTTAGCCAAGTTTTTGACATGTAAGTCAGTAGTATTCCTGACATGGTGGCATGGTGTTGCTGTTGCATTTATTTTTTTCGACGGCAGCCCAAAAAGGCTCTTTAGCGCATGAGTTCAAAATACATATTCAAGATTATATCATATGTATCGAGGTGACTTTATTTTTAAACTTTATATCTTTGTTACCGGTTTACCATAGCTAGGAAAAGGGCATAAAACGGATGAATTGTAGTTACCATGCATCTAATTAGCTGAATCTTGTGCAGTAAACAAAGGGGAGTAGTAACGGGTGTTTCACATCCAGTCTTGAAGTGGTTATGTGTTATGGAAGAATTAGAAATAGATAATCACCTATAACTGAACGGGTTGTAGAACATATTGTTTGGACTTGTAATAGTTAGATTATCGGTTGTTTAACTGTTTGACAGATTCTAATGATTTTAGATTTAATATGTGGAATGAGTCTATAGGCAATACTAATCAGACTTCATAATAAGTTTTGTTGCAAGTTGCAACTACTCCTTGACAGTTCTTTGGATCACTATGTAGTTAACCTTACAAATTGGGAGAAAGATCTGTTAGAATTCTCATCATTGCCGGAATTCTCATAATCAAGAAACTTTAACTCACTATTCAACCGTAAATGCTTTCACATTAAATCGAAACAAGAAAAAGAACCACCCAAACAAATGGTTCACCGAAACTTTTCGTCACCATTGCAATGCGTTGATACCCTCTTCATAATCTATATTTTGTAAAATAATTTTGTTTTAAAACTGGTAAATAACAATATCACGTACTAATACTCCATCACTCCCAAATTAGATATCCTCTCTTAATTTTGGTTTGTTACATAATAAGCGTCTGTTTCCAAACTTATCCAATAAAAATGCTTCTACAAATTGACATTTTATTGTTGCACAATGTACCAATTGCATTTTTTTAAGTCGTGTATATCTTAAAAGTGAACATTAAGTTTTGAAAGAGGGAATATTATGATTCGTTTATAATTAAAAACTAAGATGAAGCCCTCAGAATTTGTTAAATCTTCAAACCGACTTACCTAGCTTAGCTTTTCACTATTTGAAAAAGCTTTTAAGAGTGGGCATATGACCAGGGACTGTAGTGGTGATGGTTGTTGTAAGTGTGGTAGGGTTGGGCATCTCGGTAGGGACTGTAATGAGGATTTCCTGTTTGGTTGCGGTGGTCGTCTTTGTTATTACTGTGGTAAGTCAGGGTATATGGCTGTTTGTTCTTTGTGTGGTAAGACAGGGCATTTGGGTAAGGACTGTTGGTAAAGATGGCCATTATGCAACGGAATGTCCTACTTCATGCCCCAAAGATTCAAGACCTTAAGTTGTTTTAATGTTTATGGATTAATGGTGGTTTAACCTATCTTCTTAGTTTATGTTATATGATATCGGCAGTATCTAATGCAAAACTAGAGTTTCATCATGTTGCTTTATGTGTTTTAATTTATATTAATTAATCTACTTTTAATATGTTTTTGTCCTTATAACGTTGTAATGATGATGAATTGCTTTAGAACTTATGATTGGGATTGGAATGAAATCTGCTAGAAAATTTAAACTGTATTGTGTTCACATCATTGGATATCATTGGATATGTACTGCTTAGTGTTGGAAATGTATATATTTACAAATATGTGAATGTCCGGATTCGAACTCGTGACCACGGGATTGCACACATTAGCGAATGAGAATTAAAGTTAATAATTAATGTTTATGTTTACGATTAATTATTACACATTAAGTCTGGTTAACGATCGTTAAGTATTTAACGGAAAAATGACTAACGACCGTTAAATGGAAAAGAGAAGGACTAGAAATGGAAAACTTGGAAAAGTTAAGGATTGGGCTTTGGGCTTTCATGGTGGCCGGCCATGGGGGTCTCTCCAAGGCCTAGTTCCCCTAACTTGTCCTCTAAGTTTACCTACTAGTATATAAGGAGGGCTAGGTTCTAGGGTTTCATACACTTGTGCATTGAATTAACCCTAGATCTCTCCTCTCCTTTTTCTAGTCCATTATTCGGCCGAACACCCCATTAGTAAGGGAGTTTGGTTTCGTTTTGCTTAAACGAGGACTTGTGTTAGATCTAGCAATCGCTTGATTCGTTGGTTAATTCGTGTGTACAAGAACGTGGTTGTAAGACATTATTCTTACACCAATAAGTACTTCTTTGTTTTGCTTTGCTCGAGGGTTGTTTTGCTTTGCTCGAGGGATTTGACATTCGCAAGAGGTACGTTGCGCATACTTCCAGTTAATTAATTTATTTGTTATGATCTTAAGTCTTCCGCTGTGTACTCTTGATGTCTATATGTTTATTGTATGTTTTATATATTATAAACTCAACAGTGGCATCACGAGCCTTGTATAACAAGTAATTAATTACTGAAACACATAATTAAAATAAACATGAATGTGTTATTATTTGTATGCTTAGATCTAGGGTTTGCAAAACCTAAACCCTAATTTTGAGGGGGGGACGTTTATTTTGGTGCCCTAATTAGGGTTTTGTAAACTATTGTTTTAATTGGATTAGAAACCCTAAGATGCATGCAACTTTATGTGTATATGCGTAACTTTGATTTAATTGCATTAATTGTTAAGTGTAATTTTATGTCCATGATAATTATCTGCATGTTTTATCATGGATCTGCTTTTATTGTATGTCTTTCTTGTTTAAGTGATATACACTAAATTATGATAGATCTAAAATTGGGGAAGACCTCAATAATTATTAATTTAATCAATTATGTGCTATGTGGTATGTATTTAATTTTGACTTGCGCAATCGATGAATCGATGCATGTGGTTCACCTTATACATAGATGAAAACGGGTGAAAGTCTTAATTAAATATATGCATATTGTCAAATCTAGAATTGGTTATTAATAGGATTTATCAAAACCGTTTGCATGTGGCTATTTGATATGCATGACTTTTATTTGTTATGCATTCATTGTTTATTTGTTTATTTTTTATAAATACTTGCTTGTTTGTTATTTGTAACAAGGGTATTTTTACAAGAAAAATAAACTGACTTAAACAATGGTGAAACATGTATTTTTAAGACTAGTAATCATAATCGTTTAATTGATTGATGACTTTGGTACAAATGGTCTGAACGACTCACCCATGAGAATGAACTAATAAAAGGGGTTTAAAGAAGTGTGCACAGTCACACTGAAAGGATGTCTAAGGTTGTGCTTTAGCGCGTACCTGGTCCTCTGCCCTCTGTAAGTTCGAGTGGAGCTACTTAGTAAGCCATTAAATGTGCAAGCTCATCTTAAGGGCGAATTAGTTTTAATTCCATGCGCCACTTCGGTGGTAATTATCCGAAACACTAAGTGTTTACACTTATGCAAAAGTACGGTATAATGGATGATAATTAATACTAAATTCCTTGATTGGTGAATCCAATACCTCAATTAAAGTTTGATGATGAAAAGCTTATACATTAAAACAAGATATATATGTTTTAATAAAAACTATGCTACAAAGATGAATGCATGACATCTTTGTACATATTTGATTTAACATCAAAACTATTACCCTTTAATTTAAGTTATATGCCATCCAACGAAACGGAAACACCTAAGATTACTTTTTATTTGCGTGAGATCGTGACTTAGATCGTAATCAAAGGGTAAAATGTCCACGTGTCGTGAGAGCGGGCATGGACGATTTTGCAGTTTCTTAAGTTGGACAACTTAATTGAGTTTTGTAGTGAGAGCTGGCAACTCAAGGCATAAGATGGGATAAAACATGTTTACATGGCGATTGATATTGGCTATATGTAAATCCTATAAATCTAGGAATTGCAATTGAAATTGGAAATTGAGCAATAGCTCTACCATTTTGTATAAGGTTCATTACTAGCAGATCAACTGACGTGATGAAATTATGACAATTTGGATCCTAGTTTTCAATAAATATTAATTGGTTATATGAATATGAACCTTGGGTATTTAATTGTTTATTGAAAAGGTTAATTATCGAAAATACTAAAATTGAATTTTGTAATTCTTTTGAATGTATAAATGCAACATTTAACCGTAAACGTGGTTTAGTCTTTGATTAGTAAATTGATCCATTCTAGCTTTCAAACAAATGTTTGATCGAGAATAATTTACTGATAAGACAAACGAAGTCTCTTTTCCATGGGAGAAGCATGAGACTCAATCCTATTCCTTTTCATGAATGAGAAAGGTATAATAGGAACATTTGAATTGTCTAAGTTCTAATATAACTCTTAGCAATGAATTGCACATCTTATTTTCCTTAAAGATTTCATTACCCTCATTTGGTGAATGAATCCTTTGTAACAACATGAATGTTGGTTAACTGGAAAACATGTATATGAGTTACTAGATTAGAAGCTAGACTAATTACCGCAAAAATTGGTAAAAGGAAAACTAGCATATTTTTATCTAGTTGTTTTGCTTTAGCCTTTAAAGGTACTACATACCAGTATGGGGATGGTAGGCCTGTTGAGGAAGAAATTGCATACCCAAATTTTCAAGTTAATAACATTGATGGATAAGCTATCATTCATATAGTAGAATACACCTTTTAGTACCTTAGTAATGATTACGTATGGTTCTTCAAAGGTGTAGGAAAGTAAAAAGCAAGCAAGTTGTTTTCACTGGTTATGCAACACTTACAATGTTGTCAGATTCAGTGGGAGCATTTGTGTTGCATTACTGAATAAGAAGTTGTTTTATTGATTTCTAATTCAGTGGGAGCTACAAGCCTTATTTCCTGTGTAGTAACCCAGATTATCTTCAAAGATAATTACTTTCAAATTGTAGACACTTATGTTTTTTAAGGATAGTCGTGTACGTTTCCTTACTAAACAATAAAGTTCTACATCTACTTGTTATATCTATGACACAAATCATATTAATCAAATAAACGAACGTGTATCGTGTTGTTTATATGCTACATGATGTTGTTCCATGCACAAGTGGGAGAAATCTTATTGTGTGCAAGGTACAACACATATTAATATGATTTAAAAGGATTCTCTTGACTGTAAAGTAAGAGAATAATGTTCTAATAGGAAGTATACATTTATATATGTATGATTGCCCTATTAAGAACATGTGTCAAGATGATAACAAAGACTACTTTATTTTAAATATTTATGTCATTCAATATTTAAGAAACACTTGTAGTTACAATTTATGTTACGTGAGAACGTGAACTAGATTGTAGCCCAAGGTAAAATATCCACGTGTCGTGAGAACGAGCATGGATGATTCTGCAGTTTCTTACATGGAACATTTCATGGAATGACATAATTAAATGAAGTAATCTAATACTACCTTGAATTTGAGTATTCGTTGAATGACTTAAATATATGTAGTAAATATTAACTTAAAATATGAATTGAAACCCGAGGTGGTGTTCATAATTACTTTAATTATAAATGTTTATGATTTTGTAAAGTCACAAACATGAAGTCTTTTAATACAAGACTTACAATATAAAGTAAGACGTTAACTTGCTATGTTTTAAGACATATGCATGAAGTCAATGAGTTGATCAATGACTTATAACGTATAGTGGGATTATAACTAATATGTCTTTTGACTTGGTCAAAAATATTTGTGTTATAATGTATGCAATTGACTTGGTAATTCTATTGTACCATTAAGTTTTACTTTGTTGGTAAATAGGTAAGCCAAAAGAGTAGATGGTTATCTAAAATATTGTTAGATTTTCTTACAATATTAATTCTAAGGAAATACCATAGTTTTATGGTATGTTCAGTTAGAAGAATCAAAATCTATTGGCATTGTTTGATTCGAGATAACTATAGTTTCTTCCAAAAGTTATCAAGGTTAGTAGATTGAGTATAGATTGAATATACTCAATAAGACTCCAACCTAGAAGATTAATAAGACACCATTTGTTTATGGAATGTGATGAATCACATTAAGTCTTATAAATGAAGTTCTGAATTTGTTAAACTACTTATAGAGTGAGTTGTAACAAACTAATGTTAGGAACTGTCAATGTTTTTTGTAATATCCTAAAAGAGAACAATGTATTGTTGCTCTACTTGCTAAACTATTTAAAGGTAATCTTTAAATTTTTAAAGGCAAGTGGGAGTTTTGTTTAGATCTTGAAAGATTGAATTACAAAATACATAATCTTCTAAAATGCACTAGCAAATATCATGATGAGGCTAAACATGAAAATGATAGACCTTAATATGATGGAATTATCATTCATAGATCCGTAAGGATATCTCAGATATTTAATATGCTGAGGAATATGAGTTACAGGATCATGGTAAGCCTGTTAATCATAATGATAAATTTACCAAATGTTGAATTGTGGAAAATCAATCATACTATGAATGTAGAGATGCTGTCCCTAAAGATAATCAACTTTAGATATTTGGTTTATCTTAATAATGAAAATGAGTTTCTTCAAAGGATGGAAACCCTAGTGGTTTAAATCTTTGTGTAGAAATCATATGGACAATATTGTACATGTATTTAATGTATGTCTAGTGATAATAATATCAATCATACTTAAGCAATTAACTATGATTGAATATTCTTTCCTATATACATTAAATAAAAGTATAAAGATTATAATTGTCATACTTAGTTTCATTGATATGAAATTTTGACAATGAATGTCATAACTCTTTGTTGTGAAATTACTTTTGCGAGGACGATGAGTAATACAAAGAAGTTTTATGAATTCAAATAATCCTTGGATATGTAAAAACTGCAAGAATCCATGAATGGATATATGCAAGCATCTAGGAGATGTTTTTTATGTTTAATATTAAATCCATGTTTGATTTAATAATTAAAAATAAGATTGCTCAT
Organism: Chrysanthemum makinoi; assembly: GCA_910596185.1. Lineage (NCBI taxonomy): Eukaryota > Viridiplantae > Streptophyta > Magnoliopsida > Asterales > Asteraceae > Chrysanthemum > Chrysanthemum makinoi. The sequence goes on from OU343224.1 coordinate 166,878,684, forward strand.
TAGTATTCCTGAAAGCTAGTGGGAGTATTATTTATTCTTAAATCTTATATGTTGTATGGGCAACTACATTCCACTTAAATTAAGTTTTAGTTGGGAATGAAACTTCGTTTGTAAGATTTGGAAATAAGATATATAACCTTGGAATATATGTTTATTATTATAAACATATGCGGTAAATAAATGAGTCAAATAGAACATGATGAATACATATCTTTGACAAGATAAATGAGATCTTAAAGTTTAACTTGAAGATTCATCATAAACATCATGTTGTGTATAAAGTTGTTGTGTCATGCTTGATTACAAGATGATTTGACAACATTGAAAGTTGTTAGTGTAATAAATATTTTAAAGGAATATGTTTGGATTTAGAATCACATTCCACAATCTGGAGATGCTCCTAGATTCTATGGATGATTATATGACAATTGTTTCATAATTGTCATTGCCAACAAACTTGAGTTTTGGTAGGCACCAACATTACACTATAACTGTTCAAAAGTTTACGGATATTTAAAGAGCATATTGTTGTACACAATGATGCTGGTATAATTGAGATGACACTCAATTCTAGTCATGGTATCCTTGATGACCATGTTGACTACTTATGCTCAACTAAGAGCATAGTTGCATTATACATTAAAGAATAAAGAATACTTTAAAACTTTAAAGTTTTGAAAGATAATTGTCATAAAAGGGTGGTTCAGGTTATCACGCACCTTATGGAATGATATGACAATATCAAGATATGTGTAAACACATACAAGAAATTCACTTATTGAATTCTTGAAATAAGTATTCTCAAAATTCATATAGATCAAAGTTAGTTGAAATTATGCCCTGTCAACAAGTATGATTATCATGACTTGAGGCAAAATTCATTAACTAAGAATTATCATGCGTTGATCTATTTAGTATTTGGATAAAGGATGTTAAACAATTATTATTTATAATGAATTAAAGTACGGTATACGTTTAATTTCATTTATAATATTGTCCTGTATTTGCATGTTTAAATCCTTGAATAACTTATGTTATTCTAAATAGTCCGTTGTCGATCAATAACATGGGAATGATATTGAATTAAGACAAATCTGAGTATTAGTTAGAATATACTTGAAAGTATATTGATACGTAGCATGACTAATTTCAGATGATATTCAATGTATTGAGTATAGGACTTATCCCACCCACATGATGATACTTTATGGATCTTAGTCATTAAGTATATCATGTATATTTATCCTCTGACTTGAGATACAAGAGATATGTCATGGATGTAGTGCATTTTTGTGAAGCAATCTAACGCTATACGTAAATGGTAGTTATAAGGGTTGTTTTCAGAAGTGTTGCGAAATTTGTGAATCCTGCTTGTAGTCAAAATGGGATTTGTTTCCTTCAAATTTATTTTGAAGTATAATACTACTGGGCCCCTCGTAGGGTTGTTAAGATGTTTGCATGGCCATGCCCAAGGTCTTCTGGAATATGTTCAGAAGAATTGGTAATCTTGATCAATCACATAAAGCGAGAAACAGCATAGTTAATTAAGAAATGAGTGAGATCCATATTCTTATTAACATGGTATTAGAAACAAAGGATGAATATGATGATGAATCATCAAACTTGGTTTTTCTCCAGAAAACCATACACAGTTGTACCGGGGGCATTGGCGTGTTGCTAGACGCTAACCAATGTCATTTCACGTTTTATAAACATATCCAAGTGGGAGCTGTTGGAAATGTATATATTTACAAATATGTGAATGTCCGGATTCGAACTCGTGACCACGGGATTGCACACATTAGCGAATGAGAATTAAAGTTAATAATTAATGTTTATGTTTACGATTAATTATTACACATTAAGTCTGGTTAACGATCGTTAAGTATTTAACGGAAAAATGACTAACGACCGTTAAATGGAAAAGAGAAGGACTAGAAATGGAAAAGTTGGAAAAGTTAAGGATAGGGCTTTGGGCTTTCATGGTGGCCGGCCATGGGGGTCTCTCCAAGGCCTAGTTCCCCTAACTTGTCCTCTAAGTTTACCTACTAGTATATAAGGAGGGCTAGGTTCTAGGGTTTCATACACTTGTGCATTGAATTAACCCTAGATCTCTCCTCTCCTTTTTCTAGTCCATTATTCGGCCGAACACCCCATTAGTAAGGGAGTTTGGTTTCGTTTTGCTTAAACGAGGACTTGTGTTAGATCTAGCAATCGCTGGATTCGTTTGGTTAATTCGTGTACAAGAACGTGGTTGTAAGACATTATTCTTACACCAATAAGTACTTCTTTGTTTTGCTTTGCTCGAGGGTTGTTTTGCTTTGCTCGAGGGATTTGACATTCGCAAGAGGTACGTTGCGCATACTTCCAGTTAATTAATTTATTTGTTATGATCTTAAGTCTTCCGCTGTGTACTCTTGATGTCTATATGTTTATTGTATGTTTTATATATTATAAACTCAACACTTAGATGGTGTTGGGTCCATAAAGGCAACCAGGATCTGAATTTTGACCTATGTATGTAAAAATAGGTTGATTTGGGCTATTGTATCTCTAACGGGTCAAACGGGTAATGTTACACAATTTAGCTACAATGGAGAACGGGTTAAAAGCTAGTCAAGGTGTATGCAAATGCATATAACCCCTTCTATTGCATCATTGAAACTAAAATTATTATCTGTAGATTAAATTTGTATGCAAGTCAACCCAACCTAACCCATAGATCCGCTTTTGACCCATTACCCATTCTGCATTCCTGCCCATTTTTCAACCACAACAGCATGTTGCTATGTTACGTGCCTCTATCTTTACGCTTTTGTGTAACCCATGATGTATTTTGCGTAAATATTTTGATATGCTGTGGTATTCCACAATCCATATTGTTCTAGTTGGCAACTTTTGATAATCCATATTGTTCTAGTTATCATCAAGAGTTTTGTTTTCCATGTTTGGTACGCCAAGCTCGTAATGTTTGTGAATTGATGTATTTTAGCTCCAAGTATAACATAAAGTTTTAAGTCAGCAATAACGAAGTACATGGAAAGAGAGTATATGCATGTGGCCAGGACGATTAGGGGTGACAATCACAGAGCTTAGAGGTCATTTTTACGTTATGATATAAGAAGTGGTTAGGCTTTGTAAGTTTGTTAATTCCTTAAATGAAATTACCAAGTTTTATGATTAAAAATCTGTTTTGTTGCATATGATTTCAGCACTGAATTGCGATTCTAATACTATCAAGTTTTATCTTCAGTTATAACTAGTATTTTTTGGTGCAAAGGGTGAACATATCTTATTAATACCAAACAAATTACAAGAGAAGCAATACACTGGCATGGACAAATCCCATCCAGAAACAAACATGACAAAAAACTAAACTGTCTGATATTAGACAATATAAACAAGTATCTCAGACAGATACTTTGTCCCATAACAGATACATTCAACTCACACAGAGGAGAAGAAGCTAATGTTCAGCTGCATATTCCACCTTACAACAGCAAGACATCACATGAAATTCACCCATTAATGCACCAAGACCATAACCTCAAGAACCCCACGAGTATTGCAAAATGTCTGGCATAAAAGAGATGAATGTTTATATGTTAGCAAAGGACCCATTAATCAAAGAACCCCACGAATAAAAACACTATACGTTAATGCATTAGGCCTCACCCCACGTTCAAACATCTCGTTAAACACCTTATGTGCATAACCCTTTTCCCCAATTCTACACTACCCGTCGATCAAAGTAGTATACGACACCTCGTCAGGACAATGACCCAACCTCTTCACATGCAAGAACAACACATGCGCAAAAGACCCATGTAAACAAACATAACTGATCGATCAAACTGTTAAAATTAGTGAACGAAGGCACAAAATGAGGTTTCACAGCAATAATCCTATGCACAAGACGCAATGTGACATATGGTCCTCAAACCGGTTAGAATCACAGAGAGCGCGAACTATGTTGCTGAGGTTGAGGGAATCAACACGGTATTCATGAATACTAAGGTTGTTAACTAGACGGATTGCTTCGTCTACATTGTGATCAATTGCACATAGCTTGAGGATTCTTTTGGTCCAGTAAGATCTGCTAGTAACACTTTCTTCAAGTTGTTCTAGTTGTGGTTGCTGTTGAATGAATCTGTTCATCAGACACAGTGGCGTGTGGAAAAAAGGAGCAAACTTTAAATGTTTGCAAAGGTAGTATTGAATCGCTCTGCTTTGTAATAATTCAAAATTGTTGTTCCCTGAAGATCGATCAAGATAATTAGATGAAACTAATCTATGAAACCACATAATCAAGCAAACCTTAGAGCTGCAGTTCCATACGTATTTTATTGGTGGTGTTCCTATTAGCTTTTTGTGGGAGCTTATTGGTTTATTGCATTTTCAAACACAAAAGCTTATAAATGGAGCTTATTAAAGAACAAAACAATCTACAAGTTTTTTTACTAGCTTTTTCGAACAAGCTAATGCAAACATCCCCTAAACAGTCAAATATAGTATTAGTCAGCGTGCATATCAAACGTCTTAATACATTAATAATACCAGCTCTAGTTTAGCGGGTTAACTTGTCGTACTTAACGGGATTAATAGTTGTGCTTAAGTACTTTCTTTTATTGTAGCATAAAGTCAGGAAAATTATGGGTCTGCAAAATTTAAACAAACCACTTAACCACTTGAGGGCAATGACTCGGTAGACAAGATGAAAAGGGGTAGATAACCTTGACCTCCTTCACAGCTGAGATGTAACCCGATGTACTTGTTCCGGTCATACAATTACACCGAGCGGTGGCTTAGCGATTTGTAAGAATAATAATCAAGAGAGTAAATACCAAGATTATACGACCACTACAAGTTCCAACACAAACGCATTGACAAGGGAAATAGAGGTTCAAATTAAGATTCAGTTCATCAAAATAGGTTATACGGAGTATTAGTTTTCAAAGGACCAAAAAGTGTTATCCATATATAAAAAACAGAGACAACGATAAAAATAGCGGGGTCTTTTTGAAAGAAGTAACTTGAGCTCTCGTCTTGTTTAAATCAAATCCATTTCATAATTACACTAACACTCAATAGATCGTAGCATCGGGTCTAACTATAAAGAAATCAAAATGCGCAGGAAGTTCATCATGAGTTTCAATATAAGTTTCAATACATTTTACTATTTTTAAAAATAGTTTCCTGCACATAGAATAGTGGCGCCTAAAATAATACTCTAGATATTTTGGACTATCACCAAAAGAGTCGTTCCACAAACGTTCTTCAGCAAGTTCATGTTCACAGAATATCAAGTTACGCATTCTTGAAGTTTGAGCTTGCATTTGCAGCGATTGCTGATAATGATAAGCTTGCGTCATAAAGAAAATATCAGTTTCATCGTCGATGTCGGAAAAGCTACCATATTATTCATCGGAATTCATATTTGGTTAGAGAATATGTGTTGTGATAGAGAGAATTAAGGTGGAAAATAAGCAATTGTATGTAAAAATTAGTTGTATATTTATAGTGGTTTTTTTCTTTTTCTTTTTTCTTTTAAGGAGAAAAAGAAGTGAAAACTAGTCGTTACTTTACTTCAAACGATTAAAAGATTCAAAAATAGTGAGTTTTGGCGTTACTTTACTTCAAAGGATCAAAATATTCAAAAATAGTGAGTGTTGGCGTGCGTGAGTTTACTCACGCTGAAAATGGCGCAGGCTGACGATGGTGTGATCACATAGAAATGGCGGCGCCATTTGACTGCCACATAGGAATGTCGCGGATGTGAAAGTGACTATACCCTTTGCTCAAAGCTTATTATTTGAGTTTAAAAAAACGTTCAAGTCCCAAAATTTTGACAAAATAAAATATGATAGATTAAACTTAGTGCTTTAAGTTATAAAAACTTCTAAATAGGAATGTAAACAACTTAACATTAACAAACTATTATGAACCGGTTTTGTTGGAAATAAGCCAACCAACGTGAGCAAACATAACTCAATATGATTTAATGAATCTTTTATACTTGTTCGTTAATTGTTGCTAAATGGACAAACATAAACAAGCAAGAAATTCTTCTTAACACACAAACATGAACACAAACATCCGCTTGTTTAAGTTTCCATAATAGCTCGTTTTTTTGGTCAAAGTTAAACAAACGAACAAGACACATTCGTATATGTTTGGTTATTTACAGGATTTGTTCAAAATTATTGAGCAACGTTGTTTTCTTCATTTCTCTTTTTTATTTTTGTTCTTCAATCGATTTCTCATTAATATTTGGTTTCATAGCTAGACGTTACATTAGGTAATTTAGTTGAGAAATTGAAATTACACCCACATTTTTTTTTCAAAAATTCTCGTTTCAAAATCTTGCTTTAGGCCTTCAAAGTGTTTGAGCCGCCCCTCGGTTTGGGTTGGGTCAACCTAACCCTTTTAGCTCCCTAGTTACAACCCTTTACTAACTTGGTACATAAACATGAAAAGTGTTGCTGAAAATATAAGTTGATAAAATGCTTAAGGACTAAAAGATACAACAACTAGAAGAAAAAGGGCTGAAGTTGGCAAAATTAAGAAAAGGAAGCTTCCAGGAAAGAGACATAGGAGAAAAATATAAAAAGAAATAATTCCTGTAAAAATCATTTACCAGTAACAAGGGTTTAGGACTTTAGGGTTTATGTACATTTAGGGTGCGTTTGGTATGCTGCCATGAATGACAATGGGTATGAGTTTGATAGTAGTGGTGGGTCCCTCACCTATGAAAGATTCATACCAAGCCCTCTTGATGTATATAAAGTATGAATTATATTCATCATTCATTACCATAGTGGTGGGGCCCCTCATCTTAAACAAACACCTTTAATCACTTTCATAGTCATAGCTTCATTCCCATAGTGGGATACCAAACGCGCCCTTAGTATTAGGGAGGGGAGAATCATTCTAGTCTGAAAATGGGTTTTGATAAGAATATTTTTAAGGCTATTAGGGAGGGGAAAATTGTCCAAACTGTTTTGTGTAAGGGAATTGGTGCAGCTGCTGAAAACTTTGAAATTTCTAAATCTGAAGTGAATGAAATTGTTTCGAAAGCGATAAAAGGCCACCAAAACATGATAACAATCCATCAAAACTCTATAAAAAAGCTACATAAGCGTTTAGATGAAAAAGACCCCAATATGGGTCGTAAATTAGGTGGCTGTTACTTTTTTGGTGATAGTGGGCATATAGCTAGAGACTGTAGTTGCTATAAGTGTGGTGAGACTGGTCATTTAGCTAAGGAGTGTACTAGTGCTGATGATGATGATGGTGTAGGTCAAGCTGGTGGTCCGACTTGGGTGCAAAAAGAGTTAGTGAGCGGGGTTGGTCCGAGTGGTTGTCGTAAGTGTGGTCAGGTTGGGCATAAGTCTAGGAATTGTGATCAGGTTGGTGTTGGTGGTGGCTGTGTTTGTTATTATTGTGGTGAGAGTGGGCATATTGCTTATGAGTGTAGCGAGGGTTGTTATGAGTGTCGTGAAACTGGGCATATGGCTAAGGATTGTCCTCGTGTTGGTTGTTTTCTTTGTGGTCAAGGTGGGCATTGGGCAACGGATTGTCCTAGACCTAGCTTTTGGGGAGGTGGTGATGATGATGATGATGATGACGATGATGACGATGATGATAAAGTTTGTTGTTGTATCTGTGGTGGGGAGCATAGGGCTAAGGACTGTAGTGGTGTTGGCTGTTATAAGTGTAGTAAGGTCGGGCATCTCGGTAGGGATTGTGGTCAGGTTTGGGGCGGGGGTGGTGGTGGTGGTGTGTGTTATTACTGTGGTCTGAGGGGGTATATGGCTGTTTGTTCTCTGTGCGGTGAGATAGGGCATTTGGGTAAAGACTGTTGGTAAAGATTCAAGATCTCGAGTGTCACGTGTGTGTCTAATGTAGTCTAATTTAGTTTTAATGCCTTAATGTTGGGTATGATGTTTATGGATTAAGGGTGGTATAACCATGGTTCTTAGTTTATGTTATATGATATCTATGGTATCTAATGCAAAATTAGAGTTTCAACATGTTGCTTTATGTGTTTTATTGTTCATGTTAGTATATCGTTGTAATGATGTTTAATTGCTTTATGTGTTTATGTGTTTTATTGTTTTATGATGCCAAACTTCCGGAAGGGGGCTCCATGAGTAAAAAGAAAAGTAGTAAAAAAGTAGAACATACAGTTGATGTGAATGTCAAGTAAATGTCGATTTTTGATTAAAACTGTGAGATTATACATATATTTTAATTGGTGTCGATATATTATAAGTATCACCAAAGTTAATCATCATCAAATGACCTAGTGGTAACGCACTTAATCTCCTCATGTTGCCACAACATATGACCGTGCATGTTGCTATATGTTACGTGCCTTTACACATTTGACATAGCCAGTTTCAGATCAACCCGTTCGATATTCCTTACGGGTTAACTGGGTCAACTCAGGTCAACACTTATGGCATAAACCCGACGCGCATAACTTCATGTCAGTTTTGTGTTGAAATTGCATGCCATGTCATGTTTGAGTCACTTAATTCATGTTAAGTTTATGCTGTATTTCAGAAAGTTGAAGGTACAAATGATTCACAGAGAAACTATAAATTACAGGTAAACGAAACAAAACTATTTTACTGGTTGATTTTCTCTTCAAGACCTAATTGTTTCCTTTGAGAGTGTGTATTTATAGGAGTTTGAAATTTTGGGGAAAAGGGAATGGACGGTGAAGGTTGTTTGGTGTGGGAGGTTGCGGATAGTGATCCGTGTGCTTTCACTATGGAGTGTATCATTGGTTCCTATTAACAGAGCATCAAATTTTGGCGGCTCCTATCTTTAAATTCATTTTACAAATCATATAATGGGTGGGTGTCTTTGTTTTATATTTTTTTCATTACTAAGGGCCCGTTTGGTTCCGGGTGTTTATCGGTTTGGATTGAAAGCATCTTTTAAAACTATGTTTGGTATGATCCTAAATCCCTGACACTCCTCTTATAAGGGGATGTGAGTACCAAATTTCAATCCAGCCCCCTTAGGTGGGTTTTTAAAAGGGTAATGAGTTAAATGTATTTTTTTTAATTAATAGCTATTTTTAGCCACATGTTATTTCATTTATATTTATATTTTTTATTTTTTATTTTAAACAAATATATAAAAGAACTTATCAATCATTTATTTTCTCTCTCTTCATTTAATTCAAAACCTATACTAAATCCAAATCCAAATCCAAATTTAAATCCAAATCCAAATCTAAATCGTAAACCTATCTACAAACCAAACAGGCCCTAAGAGCATCCTCAAGTGAAATACCTATTTTAAGTTCAATACAGTGCTAAATCACCATTCTATTATCTTTTATAAAATTTCTCACAATCCACTAAACTTTTACCAAAATCTAAAAGCTGACACATTGTTCTATATAATTAACTAGTCTCATGACCCGGCCGATGGCCGGGCTAGTCTCATGTACGTTGTTTAATATTACTAAATTTCATTGGTAGAGTTGGTATAGATGCAAGTTATATAAATATTTCAATTACTTGTAATAAATTTTCGTTAAAACGAATGACGTTAATTGTTTTAATGGATTGATATATCAAAGTGTGTTATGGTAAAAAATATTAATGTATATCATATTTCATTGTTTAAAAACATTGAAGGTATATGTGAATGAAAAAGTTAAATGTAAAATTTTTAATGAAGATAAAAACCACAAGAAAATGAATACTAAATACTAAAAGTGTTTAGTAAACATTATAGTTATTAATAAAAGACAATTCAAATTTTGTGTAACACTTCTTTGTAAACAACGTTTGTTGTTTTATTTGTGTAGATACCATCGATGTCGCAACAAAGAACCTTCAAGCCTTCTTTTGTTTTAACTCTTGAAACCGCTACATACAGTTGTCCGTGTGAAAAAACCGGCTTCTCTAAAAAAAGTCCAACATGTGACAGTGTTTGTCCTTGACTCTTGTTTATAGTCATTCCAAAGCAAACTTGGATGGGGAATTGTCGTCTGTTGAGTTTAAAGGGCATTTTGTTGTCGGATGGGGTAATTATCATTCTTGGTATTGCGCAAATAGCTCCGACATTGCCACCGGATATTATCTTTGTCTCTATAATATTCGTACCCATTCGAAGGATTTGCATTCTAGTACCATTACACAAGCCAGCTCTTTGATCTATGTTCCTCATACACATTACTGGAGCACCAACTTTAAGAGTAATTTCGTGATGAGGAACACCCGACATTTTGATGGTGTTTAAGAATTCTGGTGTGTATGCATCTTCGATAAATTCTGAATCAGAATCTGCTGGTGATACACTGTCTGAACTGTAGTAAACTTTCCCCTCGCCTTTTATTCTATCAAGCATATTTTTGTTGATTACGTCAACCATTTCGTGTGTTGGTGCTAATATTGCTCTTTCCTGAAAGTATTATGGATTCCACAAGTTGGATATAAGATCAGGGTATGTTTCACGAATTATTGAACCAACTCGATCTTCGGAATCTGGAATGAGCATGTCATCCGGGAATTCTACATCAGCCTCACCATCATTTTTTCCACCTATCTTTCCATTGCCAATGTCAAGTATCCAATCGGCAAACTCTTTAATCTTCCTTTGTTCCTCGCTGGTAGTTCCGGCAGACAAACGCATGTTAACAGTTAGCCTCATGACAGTACAATGTTCCCACAAATATGAAGAGTTGATGGATGCATGGACCACGTCTTGTCTGGTACCATTAGGAATAACCGGTAGTACTTGACGAAAATCACCTCCAAAAACAACCACCTTACCTGAAATTTGTACATCGCAAAAAAGAGTTAAGAATCATTTATAGACAACGGATGAATATGAGTGCAAATATATGTTGTCAAAATATCACCTCCAAAAACTTGGTCAGATGGTTGTGAAGGGTTTGATCTACATATATCGCGCATGGTTCTGTCGAATGCTTCAAAACAATGTCTGTGGACCATTGGTGCTTCGTCCCATATAATTAGACTTGTTTTGCCTAATAAATCAGCCAAATCACTGTCCGCACTGATAGAACACATGGACTCTTCAGACACGTTAATGGGAATTGCAAATCTTGAATGTGCAGTTCTTCCTCGATCCAAAAGAAGTGCTGCGATACCACTTGATGCAACATTAAGAACAATTTTTCTTTCCGATCGAAGACACGCTGTCATTGTTTTGTATAGATATGTCTTACCTGTAATTGTTTTTTGTTGACTCTGTTAGCATACTGATTGATGAACAAAAGTAATCATACATCTAGATTAATTTGAATTACAATGTAATGTAAGTAGTATATAAGACATATATTTGTTACCTGTTCCACCATAGACATAAACAAAAAACATGCCTCCCTTTTCATGCTGCACAGCATCCAAAATAGTAGCGTAAATGCACTTTTGCTCATCCGTTAAAGTCTGGTACATCTTAATATGCAATGCAGATAACTCTGTCCCATTGTATCTCATTTCATCGTTGACAAGTCTTGTAACCTTGCATCGTATATTGTGCATCAGGGTAAGGCATGTTTTCAATTGTCTTTAACGACCTATTGTTGCAAAGTAACATGTGCTCGATGTATGTAAGGCATATGTTATACCTTTGTTCATCAGTCAACTCCAACTCTGTATAAATCGGGATACTTAAGTTAAATGTAAATGGTAATGTTTGTGTATACAAACTTGATGGTTATGAAAACACGATAACGATGACAAATATGTTAAAAAATGTTTCTTGATATGCAACCTATATACATTCACGCTCATCACCATAGTTTTCAAGTTTTTAATACGTGTGTAAGTAGTTAAATAAAAGCAGGTAAGCGTCTATGTTCTTATTGATGCAAATATCATGTTCTTGAACATGTATTTCGAAATTGCTATGCAAAATCATAAGTTAGAAAAGGATTGTTTGGGGTTGCTTAATCATTGTTGAAGTTAATGACACATGGTGAAATAATGACAAAAGCAGTGAGGCAAATCTATTAGTATGTATTAAAAATACTTTGTGAAGTTGTATCACATAAGATAAGTAATATTTGGAATTGGAAATGTATAAATATACCTGGATCATTATGTATACGGCGTTCTTTCCACTGTACATCTTCAGCCAAAAGACGCCATGTTTTGTTCCAAACAAAATCGGGACGCGACATACTATCTGTCATGATGAGCGCTACAAAGAAAGATCTTAGATAGTCCCTAATCCCCCAGCGGCTTGCTTCTATTAGACCATCAATATACTCTTTGTCATCCTGTAACAAACCTCTTGCGAAGCAAGCTTCTCTATGAGTTGAGTAAAGGACTCCGTTATAGGTCTTAAACTCGTCCCATTCTTGAACTCCAGGTATTTTATTTAACAGTATACGAAGATAGTACATTTCTCCCCATGATGGAGGAACCTGATGTATGCGACCAATGGTATTTCCCTTCTGTCTAGGTTCCCATTCACAATCTTGTTTTTTCCATACATATTTGGATGGAAAATCTACATACAACAGTTGTCTTGCTTCAGCGTCGGTTTTGTTACGTTCCATCCATTTTAAAAACTTTGACGTGTTGTTTGATTCCTTCTCTAGGACGTAATCAATACTCTCTCTTGGATCAAAAAAGACAGCATGCTCGTTTGGTAGGTGAAAGGGAAGCCTTTCAACCGATGGAGACCTGTGGTGTATATCAAATTGGAAAATCCTCCATGCAGCCTCACATGCGGATAGGTAACGGCAATCATAATAATCTTTAATCTCGTCGACGTCTTCTTCATCAACCACTGCAGTGACTCGATCAGGTCCTTTGTTTATATACTTGAAAAGGTACTTGATAGAACCAAACTGATTGCAGTATTCAACGTTTATATGTGCCTGGTATTGTTTCAACAAACCTGGGTTATACGGCACGACAAATCCATTGTCCAAATCAGCACCACTTTTAGACACCTTTCTACCATTTTCAGGTCTCTTGTAAATAGCGTACCCATGCTCATCGATAAAAGTCTCCTCATTAAATGATTTTGGAAACTTTTTTGTGCATTTACGATTGACCATACATGGACAGTCCTGATGTTCAAGACCGTAAGGACCGTGCATCATGTTCTCTGTCACAAGTTGGTACAAAGCTGGGTCAAGATCCTTATCAGGAATTTCAGCGGATATACAATTGTCAATCTGTTGTGGAGTACGTAGTTTATCATTTGGTTCCAACCAAAGGCAAATATGACAATGGGGTAGTCCACGTTTCTGAAATTCAATTGTGTACAATTCTGCATGTAAAAGACAACAAAAATTCAGTTAAGTATATAAATAATTTAAGTTTGAAACTCAGAATGATAATGTTATTAGTATGTTGATGTGTACAATAATAAATCTGAAATGAATTTGAAATACCTCCTTTTACACGTCCGAATGTGCGTTTTTGTTTAAAATCTTTCATCAACATGTCCAACTTCATTTTGAATACCCTTGTAGTCGCATCTGGCCGATCTTCTGATTTCAACCCTTTTTCCTCCATATACCGCGTAATCTCAGGCCAGCTTGGGTTACACGTAAAAGTAATGAATAGATCCGGGTATCCGTATACCTTGCAAATGGACATAGCATCAAGGTAGTTCTGTAACATGTATCTTGGACTCCCAGTGTGTGACGAAGGCAGGATAACTTTTTTCCCACGAAGAACACGTGGTCCATTTGATGTAGTTGCCATGCTAGCCAGCCTAGTATATGTTTCACATCGCAGCTCTTTTTGATTTTTTCTATAATAAGACATCCTTTCAGACTCCACTATAGTGTAACCATCTACCAAAAACTGCTGGAACAACCTTCTTGCGTGAAGAATCATGGAATAAACGTCTGGTCTATCTTGTAGACGATGTGCAAACCACTCACACATAGTTAATCTAGTGCGTTGTTTTGTTGGTGTCGAGTCTGTAATACCTCTATGGTATACATCAGTTCTGTATCCATCTTCTGCGTATGGAAACAATAACGGATACTGAAGAGCCAAGTACTCAACGTGCAGCTCACTAATTCTTCTTGTTTCATCGCCATGCATGTGCAAAATAATGTCTCTCTTATCTTTCAAAGAGTCAAAGTCACCGACTATAAGTGCAGCTACCTCAGATGCAGTTGGTAAATTATGTCTCCGTCCATCACGATCTCTTTTGCCAATAAGCCTAAGTCTTATTTTCTGGTCATCATCTGCGGTTGCCATACGTTGACCAGCCATTCGGAACTCTTTGACCAAAGGATTATGGGCATCAAGCATCTCTTTTAAGTCTTTTGTTAGCTGATGGTCAATTTTGGTGGGGTTTGATGAATTTGAAGAGCCACAACTGCAACATTATGTTAAAAATTTTATACCATGAAGATAATGAAAACACTTTGGAAATGTATATCAGATAAAATATTAGTCACCAAAAGTGTAAGTTTGAATAAAAATTAGAGTATGCATACCTGACAACATTTATTATATTCTGTATCTCGTTTCTTGTGTCATGTATGTATATTTGCGCAAACTTAGGAGTCTTGCCATTTTCAGGCATCAAAGAACCAATTCTGTGGTAGTTCTCTCCCTGAAGCCTAAAACAATATGGACCCCGTCCGTTGTTAATTGTTTGGTCTACTTTACCACCAAGAGATGTGAATGAAAACATGGAGTTGTAACGCCTTATATTTTCAAGGAACCCTTTGCTTTTTGGATGTTCATTTTTTACCAAGCTCATGAGCAAACTTGAAGGGGGTTTCAATTCAACTGGTAGTTGAACTTTACCCCTCATGCAACATAGAGAATACGAATCATCCGTTCCGTGGCCTCTTTTACTCTCTGCTTCCCACAACAATGCCCCACAATCAGAGCATTGTACATTTGGATCACCGAGGTCGATGTATTCTGCCAAATTTTAATATTTCACAATCAGTTATGAAAGTGTATATGTAAATAATAAATTAAGTAATAAAACAGTACATTTGTTGAATTTATATATTGCGTTCGAATTGAAATTACCACTTGAAATACCAACGAATGGATTTCTGTTCACATGATTTTGTACACCAGCATCATTGGTGAAGTTAATACGTCGTGATGTGGATCCTAAAACACCCTTGCTTTTTCTCCTATGTGGCTCGTAAGTAACTGTTGAGTTGGTAACATTGTTTGATGTAATATCCGATGAAACCGATGAACAACCTGTGTAAAAGTATAGATGATGTTGTGGATGAATTACTTAATAGTAACAAAGTCAATTCAATAGTTAAGTGGTTTATTAAGAACAAAAATATACCTATGTCAAATGCGACAGGAGATTTGCCGCTAAACCTTGTGGTTTTGTTAGGACGCATAGAAGTTCCTGTTTAAGAACAGTTAAGTTATCTATAGATTTTAAAAAAACGAACGGAAAAGATATATTTAAAGGAGTACACAAGCATACCTTGTGTTATGTCATCTAAACGTGGCCTTCCTGGACGTCTTGTAGTTAATGATGAAGGTATGACAGGACTTGCAGCTGAGATGGAGTAGTGGTTTCTTTTGGTGGCCTTCCTGGTCTACGTCTAGGAGTTAATGATGAATGTATGACAGGACTTGCAGTTACAGATGGAGTTGTGGTTTCTTTTGGTGGCCTTCCTGGTCTACGTCTAGGAGTTATTATTGAAATTACACTCGTTTGTGTGACAGGACTTGGAGATACAGATGGAGTTGGAGTTGGTAAATCTGTGGCATCAGGTAAACGTATATGTAATTAAAAATGCAAATACAATATGGTAAAGCAATTTGTAGTTAAAGGATTTGGGAGAAAAAGGATTTATATGCCTGCAGTAGTCATTTCTTTTCGTGGCCTTCCTGGTTTTCGTCGAGTACTTATATCTGAAATTACAGACGTTGGTATGACAGGGGTTGGAATTATAGTTGGAGATATAGCTGATAACTCTGTCAGATTAAGTAAACGTTTTGGTTTAAATAAAGAATAGATAGCATAATAACAAAAGATATACAAAACAAAATGTAGTTAAAAAGTATGTAAAAGGAAGGGATTATATGCCTGGAGTAGTTGTTTCTATTGCTTTTCTTCCTGGTCTTTGTCGAGGAATTGTTGTTATTGTTGGATTAACAGACACTTTACTTGTTGTTTGTGTAGAATTCTTTGGCGGTCTTCCTCTACGTCTAACTGTTGGTGTAGCAGAAGATGATCCATCTAAAATGATAAGTATAGGTTATTACATTATAACTATTTCATATTGACATTATTATTGTTGTTAATGGATATTAAAATTAAATTTCATGAAATGGTTTACTTACTATTAGTTATATCAATAAGAGCAGGTCTAACGGCTGAATTCAGTGTGAAGTCATCTATGGAATTAGTTGCGGTTGTAGTTCTCATAAAACTAACATCTTCTTGAGTACTTAATGGTCTTCGCTTACTGGAGTTGATATCGATATCATGTAGGCTTGCAGTTGGTGTGTTTTCTTTTCCAGGAGATAACGTGTTGTTGATAACAATAGCTTTCCTCTTGTTATTGGAATCCATGAACTAATACAAATTCAAAACTAAGTTATAAGTGTCTTTTGCAGTAAACAACAAATTTGTAATGTTTGGTTATCAATATCACTAATACCATAAGTATTGTATAAAGCTACTAACAATATATTCTAATCCCATCATATTGCAATGAAATGATACTGATAATGGTGTATTAAGTTGATATAGATATCTGGACAAAGTATACTATTTTTTACATAGAATGATGGTTATTCGAATTTATTAATAAAAAGTATCATCATTCAAACCTGGATGTGTTTTTCTTGGAATCATAGATAGGTTTCTTGATGTAATTGTATCTGAAAAAAAAACTCTTAGTGAAAGGATAAGTATATGTTTTAGCTAATTAGTAGGGATAATGCAAAATTTGTATACAAAAATCTTCATATATTTATGGTAAACGGAATAATGTGATTACAAATAATTTAATGATGATACATTATTATCCTGATATTTAGGGATTGTTAAGGCATGTTAAAAACGGAAATTGAGTATTCAATAATATTAGTATTAATTGACCAAGATAATATATTATACTTGTTATCTTAATGTATGTAAACTATAATGGTTAATATTTCAAAAGTAACTATATATTAGTTTTGAAATAATAATACAATGTAGGTACGATGTTGTTTGTGTAGCATCCAGATTTTGGTAATTTCGCATAGTCTAATCAAAATTCCATGTGAAGTCGTTTTGCCATTTAATTATGTGTATTGCGAATTATTGAATGACATTACAATTTTGTTAAAATTTGTAGCTATCATAACGGGATCTCTGTTAGTTTCATCGTTTTGAACATGTGTTTAAGGTTTGAAGGGAATATAATACATGTATTGGTTATCAACCTCAAAATAGATACATTTGTTATTAGAAAATTACAATAATTGATTAATATTAAGGATAGTATATAACAAAAGCTAAATTAAGTAAAACAAACAAATAACGAAACATCACCTATTGATAATTAAAGTGGATGATAATCAATCAAACTTCTTCCTCCATTCAAATGAGATGAATTAATAATTGATGATTGATGATATTGTTTCGGTCGAATCTTTGGTATAACATTACACATTTCGTGTTTACAAAACGAATAATGAAATGGTTGATACGAATTCTCATATTGAAGAGTTGTAGGATCAAGAAGTTGTGTTTTATGTATTTTCTTATAACTTTGGATTCATAATACTTCATTGATCATCTACATTCAAATCAGAAAAACGTTTTATTGTGATTGGAAAATGTTATTGTGTTACAAAACGTTTTAACTTATAACCTTATACATGCATTAGTATTGAGTATACATTAGTCTTCTTGGTATATCTTTCTAGTCTAAGTTAGCCCATACATACTTCTTCTGGCCCAAGTTGGTTAGCCTTAATGACGGTCAACCAAAAAGTCATACGGTAATGATTTTTTAGCCGTCTAGTAGATATATCTTGCGTTTTCCAAGTTAATAAATCATTACATGCTATGAAGTTTTAGTTGGCACCCTAACACTCCTGTCAAATCACCACATTGATCACAAATCTGGAAATCAACTCCAAGGTTAGTAAGATGAAAACTTTTAATATAAAAGGTTAATAAAAACATAATCAAAGGTATTTGTTAGTAGATTTGAAGCTATGAAGTCTTTAGGTATACCCCTTATTTGAAAACCTTGCATGATGATAAGTTTTAGATCATCCAACTTCATGTAAGATAATGATGATAGTTGTTCATTGAAAAAAATGCATTATATTTGTGAAAATGATTATGTATATAACTGTTATACATCTTGAATACACTAATCGTTTGAATCTTAGTAAAATAATAATGCATGTGGTTGTTGTTGTTTGAAATTAGTGTTTCTTTAGAGTAGATTGGAAGTATGTTTAACATTTATGTTGGAAATTAGTCAAACACTAAGGTAAGTTAATAAAAAAATTAGTCTGTAAGTGATAATAATGGTGTAATCTTATGGTAGGATTTTTCTGAGTTTGATTGATTAATTGTTTACTATATAGGACTACTGAAATATAAGTGAAAACATGAAATAGATATTGGTTTGTATGCAAAATGATTTTGCGTAAGTGATGATAATGGTTAACAAATACTGTTTGCGATATTATGGTTGTATACTTTTAAGTTGATACATTCGAATACGGTTAATAGATTTTTTTTCACAAAAGCAAGATCATAATATTATGCTTGTTATGAGTTATTAAAGAAAGTATAACTGGTTTGATATTTAAAGTACGTTTGTTTATAGCAGGAAAATGCCGTTAGAGTTTGTAGTGTTGGTTAACCGGAGAACATACCCTAAGCAAATGTAAATAAAAGAACACCATATTATCATTTATAAGTTTGATTGTAGAGTGAAAAGTAAAGTAAATGTTTGAATAATTATTCAGGAACTTCCTGAGGTGTTTGAATTTGAAGGCTTTAATGGGAACAAATATCTCTATCTGACCAGCTCAGCAAGAATCCGTAAGAAAGTCTAGTTTATAACACCTATCGTAGGACCTATCACACTGAAGGGCAGGGATTGGAAGAAGTTTGCTAAGGACAACATCGGTCCGTATGTAGATTGGTTGCATTTCATACAGGAGGGAGATGACAGTTTCTACATGACAGGATACGATGTTAGAGATGGAAAAGAATACAGGGGGTATGATGAAGACAACAACCGTTACTATCGTTTTAAGAGTCATGTCTGGGCCGACACAAACAGGCCCCAGGTATCAATTAATATATACCTTAATCTTGTATAACCTTTATTAGTAAGTGAATGTATTGTATTTAAAAGTGTATTTACGACAAACGTGAACTTCATGTACAGAGAATTGCTGGTGATTTCTTGAGTGGTATAGGGCAGGCAGATCATATTAGGATTAATTGTGGACAAGACTACTTCATGGTTCCTGTGACACATGTTAATGTTCCTAATCAGGCTGGTGAATATGAATTGGATCATCATATTTGGAGTATTATGAAATTTACTCTGGGTTTGCAAGCTGGGCAGATCTTGGTGTTTACCAAGGAGCATAATACTGTTTTGAGGTTGATGGCGTTTAACTTTGATGGTAGTCCGCATACACCGATGCATTTCTATGGTGCGACACAACTCCATCACATGCAACCTCCTGTAGAGTTTGACGACAAAGGTAATATAAATATTTACATCCTTATTTAGTTGAAAATTCTATATGTCTTTATATAATTCATTAGTTTAAGTTCATAAAAGTGTAGTTAGATATTAGTGTAGTTCGATAGCATGAGGAGGTATTCTAACATGGTAAATGTATTGTCAGATGATGACAGGATGCACCACATCTGTCGATGGGCAGGACATCAAGACCACTTTGGTGAAGTTGGTGACACTTTCTATAAGTGTTTTAATATGCTTACAGTTTTGAAACGACTCGTAAGTATTATTATTAGGTGAAACGTATTTATCGTAAAACGTTATTAATGTATATGAAGAATTATGTATTCAGATGGTGGCCATTGTTTATTGCAGACCATACCTGCCGAGTTCTTGGTATACCACCCTATGCACACATACAGGACGGTCTTGATGATACACCAGGATGTGGAGTGCAGGTTTAATGTAAGGATGGAGTTTCATACGGAGGAACCTGGAAGGAGGAACCATGTCAACTTGTTTGGTGAATGGAGGGAGTTTGCACGTGATTGTAACTTTGGCTACAACAAAATGATAAGGTTCAAGTTCATGCATTTGCTCACAGATATGGTCGGAGATGAAGTGGAACAGTACCCTGTGTTCCACGTCTGTTAAAAACTTATGCTATAAAAACTTATGTTTATTTTGGATTGTTAGTATGATCTGAAGTTATGTGTGGATATATGCTATGTTATGTTATGTGGTGATGGTCAAGACATTTGATGTTTTTTGGATTATCAGATAGCCTATTATGAATAGGTTAATCAGTGGTTTGTAAAAACAATATCCTTGCCCTTTAATCTATGTGGTTCCTTAAGCTGTGTCTTTGTTTTAAAGTTATATGTTCTTTAAGATGTGTCTTTGTTTTCAAGTTTTATGTTTCTAGATGTTTGATGAAATATGTTGTTGATAGTTAAATGATTTGATTATCCATTCATATCATAATGTGTTGGTCTTGTTTATTGTTGGTGATGATGTGAATCTAATATAGAGTTTTTGTTTAATTCAAAGTTGGAAAGTTTGTTAGTAATAATTTTAGTAGGAGATTGAATAACAATTTGGTTTCAAAATACATTATGATGAGGTGTCGTAATGGTGTTCTATCAGATATATCATCTCAGTGATGTCCAATATGTGATAAAGAGTAACAATTATATGGTAAGGAGTAAGTATGTGTTCATGTCTTTAGATATAACACTTATCTGATAAGGAGTAACCATTAAGAAACAAACATGTTTTGCAATAATAGACGTAATAAAATATGAGATAATGTAAATTACTTATGAAAATAACCGATAACATATGTTTATAACCACATTTTACGAATAAACTTATTGATAATAATGTCAAACTTATAAGAGTATTATTTTGGATGAAAAACTTCATCAGAACCATTTGATGCACCGGATTCTTCACAAACATTTGATGCACCGGATTCTTTTTCATCATGATACTCCATTGGATGATTGTGATGTTTGCAGTCTTTGTTAATACAAATCCATTCATCTTTATCCTCATCAACAGAGTCTTGAAGATCAACAATATTGTTTAATACATAATTGTATTCCGGCATAGGCTCATGTGAAGAATCATTGAATAGTAGGTGACATGCAATCTTCTCGGGGATTTCCTGGAATTAATAGAATATAAGTTACAGTGAATATGCAGTTCTAATTTTCATTAGGTATGAGTAACTTATATATTACCATTTCATCATCTGAGAGAATGATAACAGGTGGCTCTTCAATCCAAAAACCATTAGGTGAGTTTGAAATATCTTCTTTCTGTATTGTAATGAAATGTATAAATGACAAAGAATAAGTATAAACTATTAGTAAAATGCAGTTTTGTATGACTAATATTGAACATTGTAACAAATTGGTAAAAAGCAGTTTTACCTTTGGTGAGTTGTGATGATCCATATGATATTCTTTAAGGAATTTTATAAAACAGTTTTGTTTGGTGTTTTGTGTGTTGATGTTGAGAGTTTATATAATGCTTAGACTGATTGTTAAAGTTGGAAATGATATGTTTGAATTATTATTTGTAAATGAAGATTCAAACATTTAATTTTCAGTTATATTAGAATAAATTCGATTTTTAAAAGATTCATATATATAGTACTGTTTACATAAAAATGGAAAGATATATTTCAATTTTATTTGTAATTGTATATTACAATTATGATATTTGAGTCAAAATATCAAAGAGTCTAATAATAAGGTTGTATGATTGATGGAAGTGGACAGGGCAAATATCTAAATGAATTGGCTATTGATATAGTGAAATGTGTGATTTGCAGTTTGATTGTTTTAACATGTGTCAAGTAAATGTAACAAAGGAATACTCCTAAAAATGAGGCTTATAAAAGCATAGTATGGTAAGATGTATACTCACAGTGTATGTAATACATGAAGTTAAATAAAGATTCTAATAGTTGAATAGGAGATGCTTACTGGTTGGAGAAATCGGAAACCACGAACCGCTGATCAGACCGTGTGGTTACAAAACATGTCATGTGTGATCTTCACAGCTGGAGGGGTCACATACATGAATATAGTCCTGGAAAAAGTAGTCAAAATGATGATGTTAAAAAAACAGTATTTTCAAGTGTGTAATAACTGTCAATGCAACATCTGCATTTCAGGTAGTATGCACTGGTGAGCCACAAGGATAGTCTATAGATATGCAGGTAAAGCATAAAAAAGGGGTAATATCAAACAGATAATAAGGCGTAACATTTGAAAAAAATGTATTGAAAACAAATATATTGATCAAATCTCCATGCCTGATAACATGATAACCATGGCATAGCACATACTGCATTAGCCAACTTATTGTACATAAAATTGAAATTAAAACCTTAAGCAAATCCGTAAAAAGCGACCAAAGGAAATAAACATGAGTAAAGTCTTAACATCAAAACACATTTGGTACGAATGGAATGAAATAAACATGGAGACGATCAATAGAACGGCAATCACTCGTCTTTCTCAATTTTGACGGTTGCAAGAAGGGGTTTCTTGGCACTTGCTGAGGCCTCATCTTCATCTGGCAAGTTATCCAGGTCAATGATATCTCGTTTCTTGTTCACTCCTCTGCTTCCTGCCAATTCATCGTTCTTTTCACCACTAACAGTTTTTCCAGATGCACTATTCTTTTCCAACTGCATCGCACCAGTACGGCTTGTTGTGGATTGAGTTTCATTATCTGGCGTTTCAAGCAGAAATTTCTGGATGTTTGCAGAGGCTGCAACACTAAGGGTTGTTGAATATTGAGATTGATTATCTGGTGTTTCGAGTAGGAACTTATTGATGTTAAAAGCCGCTGCATCCAAGCCAACAGAATGTGCAGAAGAACTGTTATCAGGAGTTTTATACTGATCATCCACATCCTGCAATAATATGAAATTAACGCCTTAACAAAATAAATTAGGGGTAAACAAATTGAGCAAGAGGTTTTGGAATTAAAATTGATACCTGTCCATCAGCAAATCCTTCCTTAAAGTGAGCAATTAAATCAGCATCATCGGACGCGGTCTTGGCAGTGTAAACTTGGTTGTTGGAGTTTACATTATGCTGCGTGTAGGTGAACTTAAAAAGGTATTTTTTGCCAACAATAACATTCAATTCATCAGGGAAATACTCCGCTGTGTTCTGCCCATGTTTGGTCATCAATTCATACGCGGAAACACCATTACACATCTTGCTAATATTTGTGTCAAAAACAACAAATGGTGCTGATCCGGTCTCATCAATAACCCTCAATATCAACTTGAACCTAATTTTGTAATAAACATTGTATTATTTCAATGTAAAAGTAAAACTGTAATTAAAATGTAAAGGTTTTAACAATATATAATAAAGGGAGAGTAAAATTGTTACCTTGGAACCACCTGGTAAATTGTACCATGATAAGCGCAACTGTATGCCTTTTTGGAACCTGAAGATGTAGATTGTTTTGCCATCTTGTTGCACCTTTTACATGCATCATAACACCAGCCGTGTTCTTTGTGGATTCGATGAACTTTTGCATAAAGTACAGTTTCAGTGCCCTGTCAATGATAAAGATAAATATTATGTTTGTGCCTGTAAAATAACAAAAAGCTATGTAAATGCTGTGGAAAGAGTTTGGTTGTATAATCGAATAGTGATTGCTTACTGGTTGGAGAGCTGGGATACCACCGATAGTTGATCCTGAAAACCGTGTGTTTAAAAACATTTCGTGTGATCTTGTCAAGTGAGGGGTGAATACCTCAATCTTATGGTCACCGTCAGCGTAACCTTCTTTGGATGTGTACCTAAATTGATTACAACATTAACTGTTAACGAAATGAAGCGTTTGGTAATCATATTCGGTAATTAAACAAAAAGATAGCATAACTTACATTTCCTTGAATGATGTGATGGCCGGGATTTCCTTGTTAATGAAAATCCTACTTCCAAAAAGTGAGTTGTGTACTGCAGGCTCATCTGAATAGAAAGTACAAATACTGAGCGGGTTAACAAATTGCAAATACTAATTTCATGGTACACTTATTTGGTAGTATTTATTTGTTTCAAAAGAAATAGTTAATGTTACCTCGGAAATATTTCACTTTTGCAAGCTGCAAAACAAATATGACCAGACCGATATCCTCATTGTTAGCATACTGATTAAACATTTCAGCCCAGCTGTCCCAGAAAGTACATTTAACTCTTGTTCCCCTAAAAATAGAGCAACAAACAATTATAAGTTTTAGGAATGTAATATTCTAAACTGTACATAAAGCGTATAAGTTTTAATGTATAATGAATGTTTCAAATAATTCATACTCTTTGTCTTCAATGACAATAGTGCGTCTGACTTTTTTCACAAGAGTATTTGGAACTTGCATAATATCACCAATTGCTACAATAGCTCCAATGATATCTGCATTTCAAGAATATAATGTAAGTTAAACTGACGGCGTGGTATTTGATTTTTTGTCGGAATAAAAATAGTGTGTGTTAAGTAAGTAAGCTTACCAACAGACTCCTTTTCATTGTATTTCTTACTCAGAATCTGACTAAAAGGTTCTAACTTGAATCCGAAGACATCATCATCAAAGTGGTCAATCCGTGTAACTTTGGTTGACTGAAAAAATGTTATTTTGTACTTGTGATTCAACAATGGTAGTATACCATTGTTCTCACCAATACTGAAATCAGTAATGATATAACAATGACCCTATTGGAAAAGGGGTTCAAAACGATACATGTCATTGTTCCGTGCAGTACATTGGATGCGATTACCCTGCACAAATTGGTTATAATGTGTTAAGATAAAGCTACATGGTATGAAATTAAAAATACAGATTGTATGTGATTATAAAGATGATATTTTTAAAAGTACCTGCATATCCTGTAACATGATATCAAAACTGTAAGGTTGCTTTGGTTTCCCAGCAGGATGGCTATGCCACAATGAAATACACCTTCCTTTGATTTTTATGTTATCAAGCATTGGATCTATTTGATCCAAGGAAGTGAATTCCAAATCAGTCTCAGATGCAGCATTTTTCCCCTTATCATTCACTGCAGAACTCTTAACGTTGTTACTAACATTGCTTTCAGCTTCAGTAATGGAATCTTCTGCAAATGTTGAAAAAGTGATGAGCTTTAAAAAACAATGACTTTGGAAAAGAAGGCTGAATATAAATACATGTATGAAATAAATGACACAGTTGGTAAAAAGCTGCCAAAACAGATATTTGCGAAAACGATACAGTTGGTAAAAAGCATCCAAATTGTAACATCTAGCTGCATCTAAAATATAAGGGATTCATGACATTGGCAAGTTATACTAATTTTTCCTCAAGTTAAAATAAACTTTCAACACATATTAGTGATACTAATGGCTACACTTTTCAATCAAATGCATTCATCAAAAATGTTCTGCAACTAATTACAAACACATTTATAACAGGTATCATTTATACGCATAAGATGGGTATCATTTAGACGATACAGTTGGTAAAAAGCATCCAAATTGTAACATCTAGCTGCATTTAAAATATAAGGGATTCATTACATTGGCAAGTTATACTAATTTTTCCTCAAGTTAAAATAAACTTTCAACACATATTAGTGATACTAATGGCTACACTTTTCAATCAAATGCATTCATCAAAAATATTCTGCAACTAATTACAAACACATTTATACGGTATCATTAATACGCATAAGATGGGTATCAAAAAGATTATGAGAAAGTTAAAAAACTTACTTTGGTATCCAAAAGTCATTGTGAGATACTGGTTTTTCCGACCGAATTATTGTGATATGAACAACACCAACACAATCGTCCAATTTATAAGCGGGTGGTTTGGGGTTAAGAATGATACTCAAGCAAAGGATTGATGTCAATCTTTTCATTATCACCATATCACTGGAACAATTAAAAACCATTACAATAAATAATTTTGAATCATGACCAAAAATAGGATGATTTGGTGAATTTGTTACAATGAATCAAGACTGGTTTAGGGTTAAGATTGATTTCTTGTTTGAAACGTATGTGTAGTATAATTTTGGGAGACATAAATTGAATTGATTGTGTTGCTGAAGATCCGGATGGGTAGTAACAGCTTGAAGGAGGCGTGTGTTCTTGGTTGTGTTTGTGTGTGTGAGGCGTGTGTAAATAAATAGGTGGCATTGCCACGGAATTAATTTTTGCCACCATGGCATTTATGCTTGCCAAGTGGCATATGTGACTCAGCATGTTCCTCTATTATATATGTGGGGAGATTAATTAATGTTTTATTTCAATTCATTTAACTAAATTTATGGTGGAGGACTCTACTTTCAAGAGTTATTGTTCGCGTGTACAAACTTGAACCTCGTTTACACGAACTTATCATTTGAACTTACAGATTACTATGTATGGAGGCTGGTAAAATAGCAACATACAAACCTTGCTCGTGCGATAGACGCCGTTTAGGGAGCCAACATCGAATTATTTCCATCGTAGCGGGGCAATCTTACTAAGTTTGCAGCCATGATAGATTGCCACCAGCTTCTCAAGGTTTTTTTTTATATATATTTTTTCTGAATCCTTTTTTGCACTTGATTGAAATTGTGTATCGGATAAAGGTTAATATATATTCATGAGTCAAAGTGTGCACCAAAATCATAAAAGAATTGAAGTGATTGTAGCATGTCATTTTTGAATTGGTATATGGTTTTGAGATTTTGGTGTACACTATACATCATGAATGAGTCAATTTGGTGTTCGTTTTATGTCTTGGTGCAAACAGCCTTCATGTTCAGACATTGTCAATTGGGTAGGTAGTGATGATAAATTTGTATATAGATGTCATAGAATAGAAATTTGTCAAACTTTGAGAATAATGGTATCTTGGTGGCATTCATATTAATGTAGCCATGGCGCGTATTACCTTTTTCTTCGGATACATTCTTGCAAATCTGAGCCTTAAGTGCCCCTTCTATACATTTATGAGGGCGAATGAGCTTTGTGATATAGCGTGTCATTTTATGGTTTTAACCATGTCGTTTGGTAATTAGGCCATTAGAATCCTACACTTTGAGATATCAATGTGTTGATTTGGGAAATTTCACTGAGAATCGATGTGCTGTGTTTTTTGGTTTAAATGGGTTTTTAGATTGGTATTCTCCGAAATGTAGCTAATAACTTCCTTCAATGTATCTTTTCAATTGTTGTTGAATTCAGTTCTTTTGCTTTTCATTCTTAGGTTTCTAGAAGAATGTACAATTATTGTGTTGTTTGATATGGGCAAAATCGGTAACAAGATTGTCTTTAGTTGTATGATGCTTGCAGAGAGAAGTCTTGTCACAAACAAGATTTGGTAGAAGGCTTTACCTAAGTTTTCTCGTGACCAAACTTCTCCTTGCAGGCATCATACAAAACCTTCATGTTCAAGACATTCTTAATTGGGTAGGCAATTAGGATAAATATGTAATGCGTGTCTCTGAAATTGGTCAAAGTATGAAAATAACTGTATTTTGGCGGGGCACTCATATTAATGTAGCCATGCCATTTATTTTCTCTTTGTACTGACACATTCCTACATATTTGAGCCCCCACCATTCCTTTTATACATTTGTCATCCAAAACGCAACGTTTAAGGTGAAAACATATCGAAGCATATTGGTTCTGATGTAACGTATGGCAAACAAATTTGAATGCATTCGTGTTTACACTTAGGAATGAGTCGTCCGAATTTTGTGGCATACAGACGATGTGGTTTAGGGTGTAAAAAAATCAAAACGACGTCATTTTGTGCTATAGCATGTCGTTTTGTGAATTTGTAGTTTTACCCATGTCGTTTGGATTGTTAGGCCATTAGGTTTGGATTGTTAGGCCATTAGATGTGGTTGAGTTATTTGCCCATGAGGGCTCGTTTTTTTTGCCCTCTTTTGTTTGTTCGCTCTTTTTTTAATAGTCATTCTAGGTCTTTCTATAGACTCATACCTTACTAGAACACTTAATTGGGTAGGTAATGATGATAAAACTGTGATGTGTGTCGTTGAAATTGTTCAGAATTTGAGAATAACCGTATCTTGGCGGAGCATTTATATTAATGCAGCCATGGCCTTTATTTTTTCTTTGTACATATACATTCTTACATATTTGAGCCTCCATCGCCCCTTTTAAACATGTTCTATTCAAAACACAACATGCATTATGTGATAAACAATTTAGACCTAAAAATTTGGGAATATTATTTGTTGCGGTTCATTGTTATAATTGGTTTTAAATCCTTTTAGCTGATTTTCATAACACCATTTTGCGTTTTACAGTCTTTCTTTAGCGTAAAAGTACTGTTGATTATTTTATGATGTTTAAGAAAGATGATAATGTGTACATGTAAATTTTACAGTTACACTCTTGTTAGAAAAGTTGGGACATCTACATTCTCGTCACCAAACGTTAGAAACTATACATCCCTTATGTACGAACGATGCAAAAATATTTTTCCATTATCTACTAACGTGGTTCTAACATCATGGCAATTTCTTCTTTTGCTTGTGACATAAATGTTACAGTTTACGCTCATTAACGTCTAAATATTAAATTATAGGTATTTTACGGTTGAAATACCCTTTACCCAAAAAATATTAAATTACAAGGATAACATATGAGGAGGCCATCCAACTTTTATGTTTTTCTCATATATGGCACCTTTTTATTAAAGTAACTTATAGGTCACTTAACTATATGTTTTTTTTTTCGTTTATATTAATTTCGGTCAAATTTAATCCGGATAATAATCAAACGGCAAGAAAGAACCTAATACTAGCATATTAAATTCACATTTAAATTCAGGGTATTAGCGGTATTTCATATCAAACTTTTCATTCGTATGGCTCGGATAAGTTAGAGTTTGGTTACTTATTCATATTTTATAATTTCCGTGCATAAATTTGACCAGAATTGACGTAGAAGAAAATAAACATACGTTGTCCCTAAATTATAAATTTAGGGAACAAATTTGTTACCTTATATTCAAACCGACTTACCTTTGTTTCCTTTTGTTAAATCTCCACCCCTCTATAAAAACAAAACATTCCCCTCATTCTCATCATTCTCTACTTCGAATATAGTTACTTGGGAGAATTACATGTATATCCTTCTTAAAGTTCAATATTACGTAAATATCCTTCTCTTTTACATAAATATCCTTCCCACTTTTATAATTACATCAATATCCTTCTCAAACTTTTGTAATTACATCAATATCCTTTTCGAACTTAAAATTCTCAATATATTCAGAAATCAATTAAATTATAATTATATAAATTTTAAATTCAAAAACTATTATTTATCTATGATATTCATCATAATTATTGTTGGAATCACTCCTAAACCTTAATCAAGTGTTAGTGATTCACATGTAATAGTTAGCTTAATTATGGCCTTTATGTTTGTTATTAGCCTTAGGCTTATGAAGAAGGCCCATAAGCCTAGGCCTAGCCCAATAAGGTAAAGGAAGGGAACTAGGAGTGTTGCCCTAGCTTCCCTCCTATAAATACTCTTGTATAACCCTCTCTTGAGGGTTGGTTGTTCAATTTATTTCCTTTCACACATTTCCTACGCATAACCGTATAAGTATATCATGTGTGTGTGTTTGGTTTATTGTTCAATCGTCTTTATCTCTTTCTACTAAGCTTGTGTTGTAAATCTAGTGACCTAACAGTGGTATCAATCGCCTACTAGTTGGGTGAAACGTTTTGTTTTTGAAGTGGGTTTAAGGTCCTACGCGTAAAACAACGAATGATACTTTGGTTCGCTTAAAACACGATTTTACACTTTTAATCCAAGATTCTTGTACTTTCAATGTTTTAAGGTGTTAAAATACTTGTTTTTGGCAAAAGTTTCAAACTTTACGCGTGGATTTACGTTTTTAAGCTTATTTTTGTTCGAGGGTTTCATCCTACTCGTAATCGCTTTTAGGCGTTTTGGTTCATCAAGTTTCACACTTTTGTGTTAATTTGGTGATATTGAAGCTATTTCATCACAAAAATCTGGTTTAGAAACATTTTTGGGCAAAATCACTTTACAGGAGTAGTTCTACGGAAGTGAAACCCTAAACTTACGCGTAACTCACTCATCTTGGTTTGATCTTCAGTTTTCGTGGTTTACTCCGTGTTTTCTTGCTTGGATGAGCCTGAAAATACGTCGACTTTGGATATCTTTTGCCGTGATAGTGTAAAAGATCACTTGGATAAAACCTAAACTTACGCATAAGCATAAAGTTTACGCCGAGAAATCCTACGCATAAGATTAATCTTACGCCTAAGCCTTGTCTTACGCATAAGGTAATCCTACGCATAAGTTTCTACACCTAACTTTGTGTCTACGCATAACTTTAGTGTCTTTTCCCTACTTACGCGTAAGCTAAAACTACGCGTAACCCTCCTTGTTACGCGTAACTTTGGTGTTTTACGCATAAGTGCTACTTGGTTTATTGTGATTTCTACCTAAGGATACTTCATCAACAAAGGTTCATTCGACTACAAAGATCCATTTTTACCAACACAAGTTTTCAACATGTCACAACCACCATACTCTAACTATTTCCCTTACACTTATTCTCAACGTCAACAACAACTAACTCCACAACATCAACAACAAGCAATTTATCAACAACAATTTAATCAACAACATACTCCACAACTTGCTGCAATCCTACAACCTCAAATGGTTCAACCACCACCAAGTCTTCAAGTTCAACCCTACACAAATGAATTCAATCAACATCCATCAAGGAACACTATGAAGGAACCCACTTGGTTTGCAAAGATGTGTGAAGCTTTAAGTAGCCAACAATCAATTCATGAGGCTGGATCACTTGATAGACCTCCAATGCTCACTCCAGAAACTACGATCAATGGGTGATAAGGTTCTTTAGGTTTTGTGATCTCAAGAAGCCACATGGAAAGTTCTTAAAGAAGGTTATCTTGGAAGGTCCATTTCAGATGCCTACCGTCATTGTACCCGCCGATCCAAATGCTAATCCACCAAGAGATGAACAATCCAACATTGCTACATTTGCCAATTGAATGCAGAGGAACTTCTACACTATGAAGTTGATGAGCTTGCAATGCAATATATCCTCTTAGGGTTACCTAACCCAATTCTTCGAAGTGTTGATGCTCAAAAGACTGCAAAGGCAATGTGGGATCATATTCATCTTCTTATGGAAGGATCTGCACTCAATCAAGAGGATTTGGAATCCAAAATTTACTTGGCTTATGAACACTTCATGATTGAACCCGGAGAGACACTCGAGTCTTATCATCATCGATTCTCAGACATCATCAATGATTTGGATAAACACAACATCATCATGCCAAGAATTGCAGTTAATACTAAGTTCCTGAGTAGTCTTGGTCCCTGAATGGGAGAAGTATGTCATCTTTCTCCGTCAAGCGAAGAACATGCATCATTCTACATACGGATTGTTGTATGATTACTTGAAGCCTCATGAAAAGGAAGTTGATAGAGAAAGGATTCTCCGTGCTCAAATTGCTTCACCTTCACATCCAGAAAATCAACAACTTGCCTTATATGCTCAAAAGCTTATTCTCCTCAACCAAAGAACTCAACCAACTGCTACAATCACACCATATGATCCTTCTCAGCCTCAATCTCAACAAACTCAATTGGTTCCATACAACAACAACAATGCTCAAGCACTTGTTAGCGAAGCTAATGAGGAATCGATCCGCTCAAGCATTGCAACAAGGATTTGTTATGATTGCTAATGCTTTTAGCCGTTATACCAACAAATCCAACAATCGGATTCGTTCCTCATCTAACACAAGGAATCAAGCTGTTGTGAACAATGGACGAGTTGAAGTTCAGAACCGTGGTTATGGTCGCCGATGGCGGTGGTCAAGGGTTTAATGTTGTGGGTAGGAATAACAATAGAGCTCAAGTGGTGGACGGAAATGCTCGGAATGGGTTGAATGGTCTTCGATGCTACAACTGCAATGAGAAGGGACACTGGCTAATGCATGCCCAAAGCCGAGGAAAGGGGCGGTGCTTATCACAAAGAGGCTCTTCTTTTGGCTCTTAAGGATGAAGCTGGTGGAACTCTCACGGACAAAGAACAGAGCTTTATGGCAAATGCAGATTCAGATGATGATATGGAGGACTTGCGTGCCAATGCACCATTTGTTATGTTGATGGCTAATATGCATGAGTTACACATGAGTGACACGGCCCAGGTATGACACGATGGCTTGTCTCAAAATTCGAACAAACCATATTTATCTCGATCTCATATCTCCGCCAACATCCTGATCCGGCAAGGCTCGGAATGTTCAAAATGAGTCGCCCACATCTCATTTCGACGATTTTCAACTAGAACCCGTAGTTATATTTGACGATCAAGATGACCTTATGGTTTCCCTTGATAATCAAATTGACTCCGTGGTTATACTTGAGGATCTAAGTAATGATCATGTTGTGACTCACGTTGAACACGCCGAACTTTTGCCTCATCCAGGTTTTGCTCGCTTAATACAAGACCAACAAACCATAGTGGAAGAATGTCGTGCAATTAATCAGGACTTGAAAAGTAAAATGCACTGTTAACCAAGGATTTTGAATGTTTACAAAAGCAACTCAACTTTTTCAAAACTCAAGAAAAACGTGAAAAAGGTTTTGAAGCGGCCTTTGCCAAATCTCATCAAAATGAACAATATTTAGAGAGACGATCGTGATCTAGCCGCTTCGAAGAATGCTTTGTTTGCTGAAATAGAACAACTGAAACATGAACATAAAAAGCAAATTAACGCTCTCACCTTGGAAAATCAAAAAGCTAAGGCTGAGTTGTGAAATTGTCAAAAACAGCTTTCTCTGCATACAAAAAGCATTCAACGAAACGAATAGATGATCATCTTGAAGAAATCATCGGCTTGCAAAACAAATATAAAGAGTTTAAAACTTTGTTTACAAACATGGCGAGTCGGTCACAGCCATTGAAAAGTTTACTTTAAAACCAAATCCAAATGGATATGGACCAAATCTTGTTGATTACAAACCTAAGCTTTCAACCAAAGCATTCAAACCAAATCCTCCGAAGTTTCCGGCAGAATATAAAATTGATAATTCTATTATGAGTGTTGTTGAATATCATCGTCAAGAGGAATTAGATGCGGAAGACGAGAGTCGATCAAAATTAGAAAAGTTGTTTACAACAAACCTTTTAACTATTCAAAAGCGGTCACTTTCGTCACACCAACGGATTCTTCTAACACACCAAGGATTATCATAAAAACGTTCGAGTCTTCTAATGTTAATCCCAAACCAGATTATGCACAAACTTATGGTCCTTTACCTTCCATCAGTGAAGTAAACTCAAAACTTGAAAATCGCAAAATTCTTCGATATTTTGATCTTTTCATGGCTGACCTCAAAACTTTACAACATGAGATAGAATATCATTCTAAAATCAAAGTTCAACACTTTTCAATCGCCTCTAGCGAGAACAAAGAGACATTTTTCTAAAAATCTTTTACCAAATGTTAAAAATTTGAAAAGTTGTGCATTGTCTTGGGAAAGGACTTTCATAAGGAACTTGGATTGATGAAGGTCATTTTCGAGAAAAAAGAAACATCTATTTCTAATACTAAACGTAAAAAGAAAATGTTGAGAAAAGATGTTGATCGACTCTTGGAAGATGTCATCTGTGCCGATGTCCATAATGTTGTGTTATTGAATTCTTTGTCATATGAATTTGATTATATCTCTGCGATCGTTGATTATGTGGTAAATGTTGAGAACCGATAATGTGCTTCAGATCGAGTCCTTAAAAGTTGAAAACAAACGATTGTCAAACGAACTTTCAAATGCAATACGCCGTCTTAATTGGTGTCAAAAAGATATTCACGATCAACAACTTGCGTTTCAACACAAAATCGCCCGATTCGTGCAAAATCTTCGATCCTAAAATTGAGCAACTGGATGATCAAAACGTGTCTTTTAAGTGTCAAATCTCAAAATATGAACAAGAACTTGTAAAAGTTAAAAGGAATATGGTGTCATATTTGATTTACTCAAAAGACTCGTGATGAAGCATCAAATGAACTTGATCATTATCTTGCACACACTAAAGAAGTTATGCATTTTTTTGGAAATATTCGTCCGAAAATCAAGATCGATTCACACTATCTTCAAGTTAAGAGAAATGTTAGGAAAGTATGAACAACTTCCGCCCACCGTGATTAAGAGAATAGCCCCAGTAACACTTAGTAATCATGAACCTAGAATCCCTACTGCCAAATCACAAGTTGTTAACGTGCTTCCTTCTCTTGAAACAGAATAGTTGCGTCTTTTCCAAACGTCCGCACTTCACAACCTAGGAGCACTACATCGAAGAATAGGAAGTTGCGACCTAAGAAAAGATCAATAAGGAATGCTAAAGTAGAAGAACACCCTAGGACTATGAATAAGACTCACGTTGCTTCCACTATAGATATGGCGTCTGGCAAATGTAATAGAAATAGTGATGTAACGAATGCTAAACCTTTAAGCACTTTTGATATTCAGTCCGATGCACCTTGTGTTATTTGTCGTAAAAGTATGAATTCTGATTGTCATGATAAATGTGTTGCTAAAGCTATCATCTCTCGCTTAAGGAATCCTAAGAACCGGAATACCTCTAGGCCCACTAATCTTTCTAAGTATGTGCTTGGTAGACCGCCCTCTTTAGATTCTAAGAAACGCATTGCTGCCCCTGTAGCTCTAGTTTCACCTCCTAGGAATGTAGTACCACCTAGTGCATTCACTAAGACTAAAGCAAATACTAGTTGGAGATGGCAGAATGGATATATAACACACTAGGATTTAAATGGATACCTAAAGCTATTGATGTGTGTATGTCTACTATACCGAACCCTCTAACATTTCGGGTTCCACATCTACTTCTATTCCATCTCGTGTCGTCTGTGTGTAATGCGTGTGATACTGATCATTCTCTGGATTGTTGATAGCGGATGTTCCCGACACATGACAGCAACCTTAAACTGTTATCAAACTTTATGCAAAGTTCATTGGCACCGATTCGGAATGATCACTTCGCAACTATCATGGGCTACGGAGACTATATCAATGGGAACATCGAAATTAGCAGGGTTTACTATGTGGAAGGCCTCGGTCACAATCTGCTTTCGTAGGTCAGTTTGTGATGGAGATTTGGAGGTTGCTTTCAGGGAGAAAACTTGTTTCATTCGTGATCTACAAGGAAACGACCTTATGTCTCGCTCGCGTAATTCCAGTCTTTACACTATCTCTATGCAAGACATGGTTGCTTCATCTCCCATTTGCTTACTTTCAAAGGCAACATCAACAAAATCATGGCTATGGCACCGTCGGCTCTCACATCTAAACTTTCAAACCATCACCAACCTTGCTCGACACAAACTAGTTGAAGGACTCCCACGATTTCGGTATTCTAAAGATCACCTTTGCTCACCTTGTGAACAAGGCAAAAGCACTCGTGCTCATTTTCCTTCAAAGGTGGAACACAGCTCTCAAGATGTGCTTCATCTTCTTCACATGGATTTGTGTGGCCCGATGCGCGTGCAAACGATCAATGGCAAACGCTACATCTTAGTAATTATTGATGACTATTCACTGGACTTGGGTCTACTTTCTTCGAAGCAAAGATCAAGCTCCACAGATGATCATCACCTTTCTCACGAAAATACAAGTTCAGCTATGAAACACCGCTCGACAAATCGAATGCAGAGGCACTAAATTTGTTAACCAAACTCTTCGTGAATTTTATGAGAAAGTGGGAATTCAAAGATCGAGACATCTATTGCACGCACACCGAACAAAACGGAGTTGTTGAAAGACTAAACCTAACGCGTTAGTGGAAGCTCGCAAGAACAATGTTAATCAATGCTAAACTTCAGATACTTATGGGCGTGTCGATTCATCTGCATGCTATACTCAAAACCCGTCTATGATTACAAAACGCCACAACAAAACACCTTTCGAGCTTGTCCACAACAGAAAACCGAATCTCAAACACTTTCATGTATTTGGATCTCTTTGCTATCCGAATAATGATCGTGATGACTTTGGAAAGCTCAAAGCCAAAGATGACATTGGAGTCTTTATTGGATATTGTGATAATTCTAAAGGTTTTCGAATCTGGAATCGTCGAACAAAGGAGGTTATGGAAACGATTCATGCTCATTTTGATGAACTTACGGAAATGGCTTCTGAGTATAATAGCTTGGAACCCGGTCACAACCGCTTAAACTTCCCCCAAACCCCATCATCAGCTGAACAAAGCCCCAAACTTACTCGTCAACAAATGGAAAGGTTATTTGCTCCTCTGTTTGTGCGATATTGATGAACGTGCTCGTGTGTATCCGCCATTTGCTTCGCTGCTCAACCTGATAATACTCTTATACCGATACACACTGCTACAACAACTAATGTTGAAGAAGCACCACCAGCTGACTCCACCACAACAGTTGAACAAACCGCTTCCAACAATGATGAACCGGCCGATGATGTTCTGAATGAAGTACCCCCACCTTGCAGATTTTGATCCAAATGCGTTTTTAACCCGCTTTCTAATGAGACTGCCGCACCGATGTCGCGGAATCTTCAACAAGCCATTTGAATCCTCAAAATCTGCACAATGTATACCAACATCAACCCTCCACACATAGATGGACAAAAGACCATCCTCTGAAAATATTATTGGCAACCCGAATCAACCGGTCGTTACGAGACAACGTCTTCACTCAGATGGTGAATATTGCATTTATGCACTGCCAGTCTGCCAATCTAAACCTAAAACATCAAAGACGCAATGACAAAAGACAACTGGATTGAATCCATGCAAGAAGAACTCAACCAATTCAAACATCTTGAAGTATGGGAACTGGTTGAAAGACCAACAGGGTCTACGTCATTGGTCTCAAATGGATTTGGAAAAACAAATTGGATCTTTGAAGGAACGTTATCACAAATAAGTCACGGGTGGCTAAGGGTTATCGCCGGGAAGAGGTATTGACTTTGAAGAATCTTTTGCTCGGTTGCTCGTCCTTGAGGTCGTTCGATATTTCGCGTTCATGGCTCATATGAATATGACGGTCTTTCAGATGGATGTCAAAACTGCGTTTCTAAATGGACAACTAAAGGAAACGGTTTATGTCACCAACCGAAGGATTCGTTGATCCCCGAGTTCCCGAACCATGTCTACAAACCGAACAAAGCTCGTATGGTCTCAAACAAGCTCCTGCATGGTACGATAAGCTATCATCTTTCCTCATTGCCAATAATTTCACCAAAGGTTCGGTTGACCATACTCTTTTCATACAATATCACGGGGCACATATCTTAATTGTTCAAATTTACGTGGATGACATCATTTTGGGTCTACACATAAAAAGTACTCAATCGCTTTTGCAAAACTAATGAAGAAAAATTTTGAAATGTCCATGATGGGTGAACTTACGTTCATTCTAGGATTACAAGTTCATCAATCACCCCGTGGTATTTTCTTGAGTCAGTCCAAATATGCCCTTGAATTGTTAAACAAATTTGGAATGAAAACCTGTGTCACCTATGCCACACCAATGGCTCATACCAAGAAGCTGAGGACGTGATTTACATGGGAAATTGGTGGACCCTACCAAATACCGTAGTATTATTGGGTCTCTCATGTATCTAACAGCCAGCAGTCCTGATATTGTCTTTGCCGTTTATCTTTGCTCCCGTTATCGATCGCGACCAATCTGAAACCCACCTCTCATCAGAGGCTAAAAGAATCCTCCGATACATAAAGGGAACCATTAATTTGGGAATCTGGTATCCGAAGGATTCTGGTTTTGAACTAATCGCAGACGCCGACCACGCAAGATGCTTAGATTCACGGAAAAGTACTTCAAGAGCTTTACAATTTCTTGGTGATAAACTCGTGTCATGGCAATCAAGAAGCAGCGGATTGTACATCGCCCTCTCAAGCGGGTAATATGTAGCCATGTCGGCGTGTTGTGCTCAAGTCATTTGGATGAGAACACAACTCAAAGACTATGGTTACGTATTTAACAAAATCCCGATGTATCTGCGACAATCGAGTGCTATTGCGATCTCGTGCAACTCGTTCAAGATTCAAATCAAAGCACATCGATCTTCGATATCATTTCATCAAGGACCACGTGGAACAGGTTACTGTTGAATTATATTTTGTGGTAGTACTGAGAATACCATTGGCGGATCTTCTCACCAAAGCCTTGCCTCCCGCTAGGTTTAATGAGTTGGTCCACCGGATTGGTATGAGGTGTTTGACTCAAGAGGAATAGGATGACCTCCTAAACAGCCTTAAAACTGGCCAAACACCAAAACATCTCTTGTAAATAATTTTTCAAAAACAAAATACAAAAATATAAAACATGATAAAACAACAAAAAATATTCTTCTATCTATTTTTTTCTTTCAACATTGCAAGTACATTTCTTCCGTCAACACTATAATCTTTCAAAATTCAGTATTTTTTCCGATCAAGTGTTGAAGGGGAGAAAATAAACTCTTAACTGTTTCAAAACATTCGTGTACTTGTATGTTACCTTATTCTGGTTGTTTCTTTTATCAATGGTGGTACATTTTCTGGTTCAACTGACACTCCTCGAACTAAAATTTATAACCTTTCATTATTTTCTTAAGTCAAGGGGGAGTGTCGTCAAGTTTCTTTCTCAAAATCTTTCGTTTGGTAACCATAATGGAAGTTAAATGGCTTTGGATGAAAATGGAAAAGGTGGAGGGACCAAAACTGCCAAAAGCTTAAAGTTATTTCTAATAAAACTCCTCCACCTAACTATTTCACCTCACATTTATTATACAAACCTAACTAATCCTACGCATAAAAATCGTTCAAGAAATCGGTTTTTGATCATCAATTTGTAAGTGTTTTCATAATCTTAACATGTTTTTACAAGCAAAGGTTTTGATTTTTATGCAAATCCAACGGCTAAATTATGAGATATGAGTGATTATGTGTTCTACGCATAAGCGTATGAACACACAATCGTTGGTATGTGTTTGTGGTTAAAAAGATAGTGTCAAAACATTTTTATAACATCAATGATATCATTTTATCCTCAAAATGCACCCAGAAACACGAATTGATGGATTTTAAATATTAGGGTTTATGCGTGGTTTGGGTATTTTCAAATGTGAAGGTTTTGGTGTTAAATATTGTTGTATAATGGTGTTTTCAAGAGGAATTAATCATATCTAAGCCCAGATTTTACCCAGAAACTCAAATGAATCATCAATGGGAATTTAGGGTTTATACTCATACGGTTTTGGTATTTTTGATTCTAGACATTTTCGATGTTAAAACTTGGATAAACATACTCTTTATGCTTCTTAGACCTCCCAAAAAAACTTTGGTGCTAATCCTATGGCTAGAAATCATACGCGTAATTCTTAAACTTTAGGGTTTTAGGCTACGCGTAAAGATTTATTACGCATAATTGTTTGATATGCTTTCATGCCTTGATCTGTTTTAAGAATGAATGTATAAGTCAAATGTGATTTTATGATGATTTTATTTCAGGCTTGCTACTCGTATAACTCAGAATCAAGGTCATTGATACTCTACGCATAAGGATCACCTTACGCGTAGAAAGTTATGCGTAAGAGAAATCTTACGCGTAACTGTTACGCGTAAGGTTCTACAAAGGGACTACGCGTATCCTGTGAAGGATATGCGTAAACAGTGACCTCTACGCATAAGGTCTACTCTTACGAGTAAGCCTTACGCGTAAGGTTTTATATACGCCTACGCGTAAGCTCTACGCATAAGGTTACTCTGTTCCTACGCGTAACATTTCTTACGCGTAAGACAGATTCCTACGCATAAGCTTATGCCTACGCATATAACCCCCTGCTACGCATAAGCTACCATTTCTACGCATAAGCCTTGATCATACCTTCATTATGAATTGTTACGCGTGCAAACTTGTATATAAATGAATCATAACGTCACGAAACCAATAATGTCACTAATAAGATTAAACGTTCTATATGTTGTGATTAATAAGTGATAACATAAACTTTAAAATTTAAAGTTAACTAACTCACGAAACTTTTCACGACGTCATTAGACTATTAGACATACAAGTGACTTTGGACTCGTAACAACCATTGACATTATACGTTCAATAATTAGACATTAAAACCTTCTGTTGACTAACATTATGTCTTTCGATATGTTGGTTCTTTTGGCTAATGTTTTTTTAGATCACGACATGGTCGCCAAATGAATGTGGATGCACCCGAGGTTCTCACAATTGCCGATATCTTCCCTAATGGCTATCCAAGAAAGATTGGAAAGAACAATCTAAGAGTTGATTTTGAAACTCTTTCATGCTCGGAGTCTTCTGCTTGATTGATGTGGATATTCTAAAGAATCATCCGTACCAGAACATGCTCTCACACTCGCTCATTTCCAGAGATCTACATTCAACAATTCTGGAATTCAATGCAAAGGATCAAAGGTCAAAGTGCGGTATCTGATGACTCAATCACAAACAAGTCACCATCACACATGCAGATCTACGGGCTGTTCTTCTAATTCTCGAATCGAGCCAACCGACTTCTATGCCACACCTAATGAAGAGACAGCTTCGAAATTCTCGATTGATATTGGCTATGATGAAGCTTCAGGAATAATCACTAAGCACTTTCATGTAGAGCTTAAGAACATTCCTCAACCATGGAGAACCCTCTACATCATCATTACCAAATATGTCTCTGGTCGTGATAGTGGCTATGAGCATCCCAAGCTCATAGAACTACAAATCTTCTGGTCATTAATCAATAAAAAGGACATCGAAATGGAAGCGTTATGGGAAGACATGATGTCATTTCTCAAGAAACTTGGCTCAAAGATTCCCTATGTCGAGATACACAAAATGTTGATCCAGAGCACTTGGACTTCATCCTGATATTCCCAAGAGGCTCAATGACCCTGATAATCACGATATGTTGGCCGACCTACCCTATCGGTCCGAATCAAGGAATCGTCAACAAAGAAACAGGTGTCTGTGTTACCCGATCACCTTGACTAATGAAATCAAAAAGCTCGAAACATACAAAAGGTATCCGGTAGCAGTAGAGAAGGCAAAGTTGGTCATCTCGATGAGAAGTCTTCGGTACACCTATAAGGAAAACCGAGAAGAGGAAGTGTTGCAAGCAATGAGAGTCGAGGATGTTCCCAGAGGAATCCTCCACAAAGGGACAGTTCCCGCCAAGGAAGCTGTTCCTATTCCCGTATCTAAGCCTGAACCGCATAGAAAGCTAATGGACGAGGACTCGGAGGGCACTGCATCAGATGAAGAGACTTTCTACTCAAACCTGGCTGGTAAAGATGACACTACAACGGTATCTAAACCTCCTAGTCCTCCAACCGACCAAGGAAAGGGAAGACTCCAGATACTTGTGCCTTATGAAAGCTCGGATGAAGAGCCACCGGAAATCGACAGGAAAAGTTCAAATTCGTTAGACTTCAACACGTTGCACAACAATTTGCTCAAGAACAAATGGGTGGCCCCAGAGGATCGAGTGGTGGAGCTCAACCTTCACCAGGTCCCGATGCGGTTAATCAACCCGATAAGGGATCTGGTGCCACCACTTTGGTACAACAAACACGTGTGGAGGACACTCTTGAAGAACCTGAATCTAAGAAGTTAGAGAAGGTAAAAGCCGATGAAGAAGCTGCGACCAAAGCCAAAGCTGATGAACAAGCTACGTCTGGAAATGAAGAAGATGTTGAGTATGATAAGTTTCTTCTAGATAGTCCTGCACGGTCAAAGGAAGAAACTTCTGAGCCACCAAAGGATCCGGAGTCTCCTCACATCTCTTCGTCATCAGATTCATCTTTTCACTCTTCACCACCACCATCAAAGAAATCAACCAAATCATCATCCAAATCAGTAAAGAAGCCAACTCCATCTTGGATCTCTCAATCAAAGAATCGAATCGTTAAAGCTGTAAAACGAGTCAGAAAGAAAGATATTATCTATAGAAAGTTGAATTTCCTCGCTGATCAGATAACATATCTTCATGATGAGAATGACGAGATGAAAGTTGAAAGGGCGTATGTCTAGAAGCTTATGAAGGATGATCTTCAAGGAAGCATGGACGAGATGATCAAAGGATACTCTCATAAGTTCCTTATGGAGGTCGTTCCGAAACTGATAAAGGAGATGTATACCGCATAAACTTTATCCAAATCTCTTGCATCTAGCCAAGCAAGCCATGAAATCAACTCCGATGAATGTGAACATCAATCCAGTTGAAACTACAATCTTCTCAGATGATGAATTGGTGAACCGCTAGTAGCTCAAATGTCGAACGCTCGCAATGTTTGCCTCACACGAAGCTAAACGTTTGAAGCATCTACTGGAATACCAACTCAAGTCCGCATTCGAGAAGAAGCTGTAAGGCCCAAACGCGTTCAAGAGACGAAGACAAAGATCAAGATAAGGATAAGGAGCCTAAACGCACAAAGAAGTCTGGATAATCATCTTCCATTCACTCAATGCACCTCCACCACAAAGGACTCCTGCCAACAAAGATCTCCTCCTCCTCTTCTGCAGATAAACCTCAGATTCTCGGTGAGACACCACCCCGACTCAGAAAACCGGTGATCATTTTGAGTATACAGGTGGTGACGATGAGGAATACCATGAGCCCCAACAACAAACCGCCTCTCCCGACAAAGTACAGAAACCAGAACCCTCATCTAGGCCTAATAAACAGAAGAAGAAGGCCCAAGGTGACATCCTATCATGGCTAGATGAAGATACCACAGAGGAATTTGAATGGTTTTCTACACTTGTAAATTCCACTCCCTACCTGCGAAGAAGGTCAAGATCCGTAGACGGTAATACATTGGAGCATGCTAAGTTACTGCAAGAAAAATTCCGAATAAAGAAGATGACGAAATCTGAGTTGAGGCGAATCAAGAATGAAGCTTTTCAACTGTTAAAAGATAGCTCCGAAAGTGCCATCGAGGTCGAATATCACCTTGAAAACATTGCTCGAGCTATGTCTAACAACATGGATTGGCTCAACCCAGAAGCAAACATCGACTTTACCAAACAGGACAACCCTCCATATTACACCGACTGGTCTAAACCTCTACCAACAATTGGCCAACCAGATGAGCCTCGAATTCCATTCCGATATTTCTTCAACAAAGACTTTGATTTTCTTCTACACAGGTGGCGATGGTTCTAGGAAATACGCTACATCTTTGACACTTCCATTCCCGGCAGCAATTTACTCTAACTGCATAGCCATCGAGGAAAGATCTAACCACTTGTTCTCCAACCAAGTGGAAGAGTACAACGGAGATGCAATGTATGGGATTCACCATTGGCCGGAACGCCGAAGAATCTACTACCGAAGCTGCCAGGTTCAGAAATCTCAACATGAAGTGTTCAGTCCTAAATATATCATTGCCATCAAACACGTTGATCTTTCGTCCAAATGGGACTACACTTTTCTCAAGAAGATTGTGGTCAAAAGACAAGACGAAAGAGATTATGCATTCTCGAAGTCGACTTTGAGAATTTGTCTATCAACGACATCGAAGACATGTACCTTGCCAAAGTACAGGGTCTTATGAGACAATTCTCAGCGAAGTACAACGTGAATTCATCAAGTCATTGCTCATCTTCATCAGACGCATAGTCATCAAAGAACGTGTAGGAGATCTCCAGCTTGCTTTGTTGAATCTTATCGACCCTGTCAACCCTTCACTCTACCGCAGCTTGATCTTCCCGACATCAACCAGCTCTCACAATATACGGCGTCGTTTACCGCAGTGAACTTCAAAGAAATTGCTTAATGGCGTGTAGAGATCTTCACAAGTTTGGGGATCACACTTTGAAGATGGTTAGGGACGGTTTGG
Source organism: Chrysanthemum makinoi (assembly GCA_910596185.1). Classification (NCBI taxonomy): domain Eukaryota; kingdom Viridiplantae; phylum Streptophyta; class Magnoliopsida; order Asterales; family Asteraceae; genus Chrysanthemum; species Chrysanthemum makinoi. The sequence goes on from OU343224.1 coordinate 166,922,864, forward strand.
CTTATCGGTTGAAGGATATACATCCGAAGATTGGGTCTCCTAAGCGATGGAATTCTCAGGATCGAAGGGATGTGAAGAGGATCATCACGATGATTGATGAACGGTTGTATCGAAGGGATCAGCTCAGAAGATTGGAAAGCTATGTTGGAGGTCGACCCAGGATTAACATCACCGGCTTTCAACCCGGTTCACACTCCCGGCAACATCTCGGACTACCGGTACCCTTGAACTCCTTCTTTCATTATAAACTTTGGATGTATGATTTATTATGTCTATGGCTTGTGCACACATTACAGTGTACAACCCGTTCTTGTCAAGAAAGGACCCTGTGGTACGCCACAATCCTTATAAAAGGAGCGAAAGCTTCTTACTTTTGAGTAAAACCTATCAAACCTTTCACTTTTTCAAGGCTTTGCTCAAAAGAACAAGTACTTTCCTTATGATTTTCAAAACCTCAACCGTTTATATCACTCGTTGAGGGGGATTACTTGACTAAAATCTTTGTTCACTAATTGTTCACAGTGGTCATTCTTCCCCAACACTTCGAAATGGTCATATTTATTCTCAACTTTTCAAAAATAACATTTTATATGCCATTTTTGAGGGGGAGAAAATACGTGATAAGAAATATGTTGTGTAAATGCAAATAAATCTTTGTGCTATAGACTTAACCCATGAATTGACGAGATCTTAACTGTTAGTAACTCGAAAATACTTGTCCGGGACGGGTAATAATTTCAAGCTAGTTCGCTAGTGATGTAAACGTGTCTCGCAAAGGACTTGTCCGAGTAGAATGTACCATTCGAGAAACTCTTGGTAGATATGAACCTTGACGGGTTTGTCCACACCTTCAAGATAGTTATTAGAGCTAGTTGTCACCTAAAAGCTGATAATGCAACTCTTTAACTATGCCACGTAACCGTGTCTCGCGGGGGAATGTCTATCTTGAGGTGATCAATTCAAAAGTCTGCTTTCCTCACTGTGCATTTCCATCAAAACTCTAAAGCACATGTGGAGGGGAGTATTTCTGCTAAAAGATAAAACTCTCACAGTGGTTCAAACATGTTTTCACTTACAAACCCTTTGAGAGATTTTCTTGAAAATGGTTTTATGGCAATGGAGTTATAAGGTGATTAAGGTTAGGAATAATCGTCCTATGATCCGCCAGAGTCGGAGGGATCTACCCAAGGACACTACCAATAGTTAGAATTTAGAAGTCCTTAGGTATGATTATAAAAAGGAGAAAATGAGAATCGGAGAAAGAAGGAGTTGAAGAATTAAAAAGAAATGCAAAGAAAAGGGTGAAAAGAAATAGCCCTCCAGATTATTCAACTTAGGGCAGACACCGGGTTCAATTGATATGCTACTGGTTGTCACTTGATGACGTCGGTATTGAAGATTAAAAGTCGTCATGGACCCAAGGACGCATGCACTAAACCTTCTTAGCCACTCAAGTTTCTCTCAACAGAAGCTTGTTTAATTCTCACAGGGAACCCTACATAAACTATCGACTTTCTCTTACAACACAACACAATATTTACAACACAAGCTTAGTAGAAAGAGATAAAGGCGATTGAACAATAAACCAAACACACACACACGATATACTTATACGGTTATGCGTAGGAAATGTGTGAAAGGAAATAAATTTAACAACCAACCCTCAAGAGAGGGTTATACAAGAGTATTTATAGGAGGGAAGCTAGGACAACACTCCTAGTTCCCTTCCTTTACCTTATTGGGCTAGGACTAGGCTTATGGGCCTTCTTCATAAGCCTAAGGCTAATAACAAACATAAAGGCCATAATTAAGCTAACTATTACATGTGAATCACTAACACTTGATTAAGGTTTAGGAGTGATTCCAACAATCTCCCCCTAAGCGTTAGTGATGAATGAATATGAACGGTGAAGGCGTTGATGTAATAGTAGCTTTTGACGTCTTCTGACATTCTTCTTTCTTATGAGAAGAATTGCCTTGATCAACAATCTCTAGTGTAGAGAAATTGTCTCTTTGAACAGTTCTCGCTTTGACGTCATCTTTGTCTTTGTTCTTTGATCATTGTTCTTAGTGATGGTTGTGATAGTATGTTGTTGTCGCATCAAGTCCGCCAGTCCGCTTCACTGCTACAGTGACTCCATGTCATTCTTCAACACGCTCATACGCTCTTTGACGTTGGATATCAAGATGATGAAGTTCTTTAAGTCTTTAACTTTGTAGATTCTTTGGTTTGACGAAGAATCATTCTGACTTTTGTGTTGCTTTTAGATAGAACTTCCATTAGTGATGATGTTGGTATGATCATGCGAAGAATGCATGATCATCCGCTCCGGAGCTTCCATAAGAAGAAAACATGAAACAGTTAGTAATAAGCGGATTCCGGCACTTACAAGTTTGAACTTCGAGAGTGTTAACAGGTGAAAACACAACTCTAATCTCACAAAGGCCGTTCTCGAACCGAGTCCAACAAGTGAGATAACGCGATGTATCAAGTACATCTACGGTTCAGATGAGTCGCTGAGGTACATCGAAGCATCACCTCACGACTGTAGACCGTTTGAGACCACTAAGCGTAATCCACGGGAGTTACCGTTTAAGCACCTGCCGTCAATGCTTTGATGTTGACCACGGCAAGAGTTTCCATTCAATCATTGAGAATCACAGATGTGAACCTCTCATAAATGTTCTAGACAGATTACTAAGATCTGTGAAGGACTCGATAACGTACCACTGATGTTCTTATTGTTGAACATCAAGTGATGAAATGTCAAGTGTACCTAAGAGATCTTTTGATGAATCTCGTGGCTCTAGACTCAATAGTGCGTTTTGGTTTTCCTGAGCGGAGACTAGGGAGAGGGTCTCCTTCTTCAATACCAGCAATCTCTAAGAGAAAGCCGATAGTTTACGTAGGGTTCCCTGTGAGAATTAAACAAGCTTCTGTTGAGAGAAACTTGAGTGGCTAAGAAGGTTTAGTGCATGCGTCACTGGGTCCATGACAACTTTTAGTCTTCAATACCGGCGTCATCAAGTGACAACCAGTAGCATATCAATTGAACCCGGTGTCTGCCCTAAGTTGAATAATCTGGAGGGTTATTTCTTTTCACCCTTTTCTCTGCATTTCTTTTTAATTCTTCAACTCCTTCTTTCTCCGATTCTCATTTTCTCCTTTTTATAATCATACCTAAGGACTTCTAAATTCTAACTATTGGTGGTGTCCTTGGTAGATCCCTCAACCGCCTGGCGATCATAGGACGGTTATTCCTAACCTTAATCACCTTATAACTCCATTGCCATAAAACCATTTTCAAGAAAATCTCTCAAAGGGTTTGTAAATGAAAACATGTTTTATCTTTTAGCAGAAATACTCCCCCTCCACATGTGCTTTAGAATTTTGACGGAAATCTGCACAGTGAGGGAAGAGCGCGCACTTTTGAATTGATCGACTCAAGAAAGACATTCCCCCGCGAGACACGGTTACGTGACATAGTTAAAGAGTTGCATTGTCAGCTTTTAGGTGACAACTAGCTCTAATAACTATCTTGAAGGTGTGGACAACCCCGAAAGGTTGTCAAACCCGTCAAGGTTCATATCTACCAAGAGTTTCTCGAATGGTACATTCTACTCGGACAAGTCCTTTGCGAGACACGTTTACATCACTAGCGAACTAGCTTGAAATTATTACCCGTCCCGGACAAGTCTTTTCGAGTTACTAACAGTTAAGATCTCGTCAATTCATGGGTTAAGTCTATAGCACAAAGTTTCATTTGCATTTACACAACATATTTCTTATCACGTATTTTCTCCCCTCAAAATGGCATATAAAATGTTATTTTTGAAAAGTTGAGAATAAATATGACCATTTCGAGTGTTGCGGGAAGAATGACCACTGTGAACAATTAGTGAACAAAGATTTTAGTCAAGTACTCCCCCTCAACGAGTGATATAAACGGTTGAGGTTTTGAAAATCATAAAGGAAAGTACTTGTTCTTTTGAGCAAAGCCTTGAAAAAGTGAAAGGTTTGATAGGTTTTTCCCATCTTACAATACCCATTAATTACCGTGTTTAAAGTAACTACAACAGGATGACAATTTGTCTCGAGCATGATAACAAGTGTGTTCAAAAACTCGGTTGAAACATCGTTCTTGATCTGACATACAGCTTTTAAGTAAATATTGTAAATTCTCGCCTTATCAATACCTTTTTTGTTCAACATGATGTCAAGAAGTTTCTTTGCCTTGCGAAGATCATATTCTTCTTAACAAAGACAATCTATCAAAACCTTGTACGTATACTCAGAGGGCACATAACCAATGCCAATCCCTTGTTCCAATAACTGATACGCCCTTAAATAACCACCATTTTTGGCAAGACCGTGAACAATAGAATTGTAGGAAACTAAACTCGGAACACAACCTCGTTTCCTCATCATATAAACAATCCTTGAGGCACCATGATGTCTTCCGTATCTACAAAGTGTATTTATCATCTCTCCATTAGCAAAAGCTTCGTTTACATTCTTCGCTTGAGGCATCTTTTCGGCTATATCAAATACATCTTTAAACATTCCCTCTTGACATAAAGTACTAATTAGATTCGTGAAAGTGATTAACTAAATGACCATCATCTTCATCTGCCATCGTTTCCCATAGATTTTTAAGCAACGACGAGTACCCAAATTCAATATCTATCCCGTTTACAAAGAACCCCACGCATCAAAACACTATACGTTAACGGATTAGGCCTTACCCCACATTCTAACATCTCATTAAACACCTTATGTACATAACCCAATTCCCCAACTCTACAATACCCATCGATCAAAGTGGTATATGACACCACATTAGGACAATGCCTCATTTTGGGTATTGCCTTCTGTAAGTTCAGTTTGGCATTTTCCTATGCAGATGTTTTACACACAGCAATCCAGCTCTGTCAACCTCTTAAATGTGAATAGCAATCTGCAGTTACAAATGGATCAAATGTGGGATACTTAAACCATAAAATTGCCAAAGTCAGGCTGCATTTGTTGGGTTATGTTTGATCACAAAAACTTTTTTTTTTTTGAACAGCTTCATTTTGATCACAAAAACTACTTGTGATTATTCATCTCTATTACTCATCTTATAAGCTTTGTTTTAGATAAGGTATCTAACAGTGGTGGCAAGCGCCATTTAGCAGTTCAGGCAATGTGTAAAACCGCGGTATGGTGAAAGCAGGTCATCGTCCCCGTTCAATGACTCAATGAGGTCAAAATGGTCCTGGTGGTATTAACCAGCCAACACTTTTGTTTCCATGGTTTTTAAGTATGTTATAAACAATTACTACGTAGTAATTACCATATCAAAATCATTGCAGTAAATATATTATTTAAATCATAATCTATTATATCTAAAAATGAAACAATTTAATGATATTTTTAAGCATTTGAATTGACTTTGACAAATTTTATCTCAATTGACCCACTTTGTTCTTTTTACCTATTTAACCTGTTACTATGTTTACTGATTTAAATTTTTCGCTATGTTATCTAGTTACAGAAGGCAATACCCAAAAAGAGAAAACGTGTTAGAATTTGTAATTGCAAAGTAGGAGATCCCGATTGTTGACTTATTGCATACATTCATTTATGATCTACTTTATTGCAGACAGCTATTGGTTAATGAACACAAACGTTTATGCTCGTGGCATCAGTTGTCATTGGCTTGTAATGTCCAGATTCATTCCAGCTAGCCAGAGGCTTACAGCATGCTCAAGTCTTGTGGAATGTATGTCAATAAGGATCAGATCTTTGGAAGGGGGTTTAGGATCAAACACCACATTGTTTCTGAAGCGTCAAAGAACCCATAAAGTTGTTTTGGTGACAACATCAAAGAAGATTGAGTGTAGTACCGACAATTGGGTCTGATCCACCAATTGCGAAGCATTCATGCGGATATTCCGATCTCACACGAAACAAACAGATGGTTTGCTGAAGATTTTGTTGACGTTTTGTGGTTATTCATGTTAACCTTGCAGATACAGGTCAAGACAGTGTATCATATTTCTAAGGCGTTGCTGCACATTCTTAAGCTCATAACTGTTGGTTATTCCTTCGGTGCCCAAGTTGTTTGTAGTTTGACATATCATTTTACTTAAGCTCAATTTGAAAATTGGTTTATTTATTTCGCTCAGTGACTTATCTTCATCCAAACACCACCATATTATCACTTACCAGCATTTTTAAGTTGGCTTGTGAATTATATTGATCAGAACTTCAACGTTTGACTAAACTTAAAACAAACCCACATATTCTCACAAGCTCATGAGCACTGGCTGAAGCGGTATTGGCAATAAGCAGTACCTATTTTTTTTTTCTTTTTGTCTCTGTTTTAATTCTGTGTTCAAATCATAATGTTAATAAGTTAATTAGATGAAATAATAAGCCCAAAAACATAGTTAAACATATGCAACAATTAAACAAAAAATTGAACACAAAAGCTAATTTCATTTCATTAAAAGCTTAACTAACTACCAAACACTTGAAATTAAGATCCTAATAACCACTTCTTAAAACCATCATATAAACCCAAACCAACCACCACATACAAATCCATAAAATAGCACTAAGCCCTCTCGCCCCTAATCCTCCTAGCCAACTGCATATCTTTCGGCATAATGGTAACCCTCTTGGCATGAATGGCGCACAAATTAGTATCCTCAAAGAGCCCCACCAAATACGCCTCACTCGCCTCCTGCAACGCAGCAACAGCCGAACTCTGAAACCTCAAATCCGTCTTGAAATCCTGAGCAATCTCTCTCACAAGCCTCTGAAAAGGCAACTTCCTGATCAAAAGCTCGGTGCTCTTCTGGTACTTGCGGATCTCTCGTAAGGCAACCGTTCCAGGCCTGAATCTGTGAGGCTTCTTAACTCCTCCAGTTGCTGGTGCTGATTTACGAGCGGCTTTTGTTGCGAGCTGTTTCCTTGGTGCCTTTCCTCCTGTCGATTTACGAGCTGTTTGCTTCGTTCTGGCCATTTCTTTTCTTTCTTTTTGAAAATGAATTTGATTGTTTGTTTTGTGAGTGAATCTGTGAATGTTTTGGGGATGAAATGAGTGTGTGTTTTTATAGGGGTTTAAAATTTTGGGGAAAAGATGGAGGGAGTGAATATGGGGCGTTGGATTCATGAAAAGGAAATGGACGGTGAAGATTGTTTAAAGTGGGAGGGTGCGGATCGTGATCCGTGCGTGCTTTCTCATTGTATTTTCACTGGATCCACGTGTTAAGACGTGTTACACAGAAAGAAAATACTGTATAAAACAGTAAATATTCAATTACCATCAAAATTTGGTTATCCTTAAAATTCATATTGAGAAATTTTAATTCCAACTAATATAACCAGTTACTAATAAAAACTAGTTATAAGTCATACGCATTTTCAGGACCGTTTTCGACAATTTCCTAGCGACCCTAAAGTATACATACTTAATGAGGTTTGAACATTTGACACCTTTTTTGAAGATCAAAGACCTTACCACATAGTGGCAGATCTAGGAATCCGAAACAAAGTGTGCACAAATAGAAGTAAGGGGCCGTTTGGTATGCGGGTATTAGAGGGTTTAGATTCAAAGAAAATCCATATCAATAGTTTGGTTCAAATTTTTCTTCCTGACACAAAGGAGTCGAATGAAAGATTCATACCATAGTGAACTACTGTCTTTTGATGGAAAGATACAAAATCTTTTAACTGGTCCCACGTTATATTTGATATGAGCCACATATTTTAAGAGCATTCTATCTTATTTGTACCAAATAATAATATTAAATGTAATATTAATTTACCAAATGAGCCCACTTTATAATATAATAATATTAAATAATTATCTATTTTCAATTACATTTTATAAAAATAAACATTAAATACTATCATTCAATTACTTTTTTTTCAATCTATACCAAAACCAAATTCAAATCCTAAACCCATCTATAAACCAAACGGGCCCTAAAACTATTAGATATTTTGATCTTTTGCGTCTGAAATCCAAGCTAAGTTTTTATAGTTGGGTTTTCAGGTTGAGCAAGATTTTTTTTGTTGTTTTTAATCAAGTTATTGAAATTTTGCTTTATTTTATCAAGGGTTATTTAAGCCTAAGAACACAAAGTTTTAAGAAAATTTAGAACTCAAATATGTCGTAAAATACATGTATTGTAACGTATAAACAAATATCCTTTTGTGACAACATCCCAATTGATAATGCATCTTCATCACACAAGACATTGAAAAGAGACATTGAAATTACCATCTAACCGGAGTACTATCAATAAAATCCTAATTTCAGTTATAACGAACCTAGATTAAACATATAAACATAATCAACGATAAGAGCACTCGGTGTGATAACGTGACACCCGAGTTAAAGGTTAACTCTCTCGCGTTAAGGGTGTGTTAACCACACCGAGGTCCTGAGTTAAAGGTGCGTTAAAGCTCGTGCGTTACCCACTTATCAATAAAGTAAGCAATTAAAAACATTTCAACCCCCTCAACGTCTATATTACCGTTATGTTTATAAAAAAATCACTTACACCCCCTCAACGTTAACAAACGGCTAGTTTGCCTAAAAAACTCAAACCCATTTTCCCACCACTATAAATACCCAATAAACACACAATTTTTTTCACACTTCCACTACTCAATATCAAGTTTATATACTTCCTCTCTAACAAAAAAAACTTGTTCATTTACAATGGATCCGAATCAAAGTGACGAATTACCTCAGGCACTGGTCAAACGTAGATGACGAAACTGACTTTGATTTTATGATGGCCGCGTACGAACATCAACAACAGTTGGAACAAGCAGCAACTCAACCTCACGTGACTCGTAACCCGATATATCGTGAACGTGAGCTTGCCGAAGAACGTTTGCGTAACGACTATTTCATTCAATGTTGCAAGTATGCGAACTGGAATTTTCGAATAAGATTTCGTATGTGCTGGAAACTATTTCTACAAGTAGACGAAGGTATTGAATCTTATACTTCCGAATTTCTTTCGGGTCATTTTAAATTCTTTAGCCAATCACCCAATGCTACGGGTCGAATGAGTTTAAGTGTTCTTATGAAGAGAAAGCTGACGTGGCAGTGAAAATGAAAGGGATTGAAGCCCCTTACTGGGGGCAGCCTTACGACAACCGCAATCTTGTCAGAAATATTCAAAAATAGCGACATAGAATTATTATTATTTTTTTTTTCAATTGAGAGATTGATGAACATCACAAATTTTCTAGAGATTCGATCAACAAATTTTAGTCATTCGTTTTTTTTTACTTAAAAAAAAAAACAAAACAAAACAAAAACTTATTCACAATTTTTTAATAAAAAATAAAACAGTTGATTACTTAAAAATAAAATATTTTTAACTTAAATGGTTCTTAAGCTTTACCGGGTTTCACATATATTGTTCTTGTGTTTGTTTTTTTAGCGGGTCATGTCAATTACGAGTCTTGTTCAATTTACTAACGACGTTTAAAAAGTCGTTTAAAAAAGACTAATGTGACATAGATGCATAACGTGAGGACATAAGATTGCATATGTGAAACCCGGTAAACCTAAAGAACCATTTAAGAAATATATATATATATATATATATATATATATAAATATATATAGAATCTAGATCAAATAAGATCAAACTTAAAGTTGTTAAAATGATATCAATCTAAAATTTGACAAATGACACTCTCCTTATAACAAAAATAATTTTTTTATTAGCTACAACTAAAAATGTTAAAGTTTTGATAGATTTTTTTTTTTAAATTTACGAAACCTAAGTGATACACTTTTATTAGAAGTGTAATGTGTATCAGATTTTGGAATATTTATTAGTGTAATGTGTATCAGGTGTATCACTAATTCAAACTCATGTATCATTTGGTTATTAGTTTCTAAAATGTTAATTTGTATTAAAATATTATATTTTTGTGTATTATTGCTAAAATTGTTATTTATAAACGTTTTAGTGGTTTTTAGACTTGATCTTATTTTTACAACTTTAAGTTTGATCTCATATTAACCTTCCCCTATATATATATATATATATATATATTATATATATATATATATATATATATATATATATATATAGTGTAGCGTTCAATGCAGAACCAATTTTTTGTACAAAACCAACAGAACCATCCTATTTACTCCTAACAATGCATGATGTACGTCATATTAATGCAAGATGTCATTTTTTTTAATATCCACCAATTATTTTAAAGAAAAATAAATAAATCAAAGGTATTTGAGGTATTTTGTATCCACCCTTAAATAAAAGCTAGTGAGCGTAAAATTAGGTAAACCTCTCTCTCTAGCCATCTTCATCCCAAAGTACATCTGCTTTTTTTTTTATCAACATCCCAGATCTACACCTCTCTCCTTCACTTGACCCAAAAAACATTCATCAGTTCACCATCCACCATTGTACTCGATCCCAAACAACTGCCATCGACCCTCCCATCAAAAGAAAATTCATGCACTTATATTAAAGATTTGAATCCTTGGATGGAAAAATTAGGCACCTAATATTTTTTATTGTTCATGTTTGTGAATCGAAACCTTGGCATAATTTTTTTGTGAATCGAAACCTATATATATTAACATAGACTAGAGAGAGTAAATGCGATAAAACCAGAGGCGGACTAACCTAAGTTAACCTTAAATCGCGAGTGTTGTTTTTATTACGGTGTGAAGAAAGGTTGGTTTCCTTCTACTAGAAAATCGATCAAAATTTTATTTGTCTTTGTGCTTTTCAAGATCGGTGCCGATTCTTGATTTTCTTTCTGTTTCTTGGTTGTACAATGCTTACATCACTGTCACTTATTTTTATTACCTTGATTCTTTTATGTGCTATGGATCTTCATGTTTTGACTCTTTCGACAATCAATAACCCGAAATATACTGTTTGAAACTTTGAATACACTATTGGATTTGTGTTTTAATGCTCTATCTAATACTTGACTTGTTTAGCATTTTTTGTGTTCAGCATGTGTTTAATTGTTTTAGATTGTTTATTTATTACTACCTCCGTCCCATAATAATTGTGCACTTTACTTTTTTTAAGTCTTTTTTATTCAACTTTTACCATAAATATTTTTAGAAAAAGTTACACGTGATAAGGTTTTAAAATGTACCTTTTGGTGATGATTTGTATTATTTGATCACTTTTGTATCCGTTATTACTTAATATCGTTCTTTTCACTTTTTAGGTCTCTTGAAGGCAAATTGCTGTAATAGCACTTATTTGGACCGAAAAGGCGGATATACAAAGAAAATGGCCAAAGTCAAGTCGAGACACTCAAGCTCTGAAATACAAGTGGCGGCGTCAACTGCTTAAGCTATGACGCCGTCGGAGCATTTTTGTGACGGCACAGTAGCCAAATTCTTATTTTCAAGTGACGGTGTCAGGCTTTAAAAAGTAGGCCGTCGCCTTTCAGGCGGCCTAGATTTCAATCCAGGCGAAGCGTCAAAGAGGGCTGACGTCGCGGCACAAAAGTGACGTCGTCGCAAGACTAACGTGGCCAAGACGAAACCCTAATGGCGACCGGCGTCACAAATCATGGTGACGCCGTCGCATATGTAATCTTATATATAGAATCCGAATTTTTCAGCATTAGTGTGTAGTCTTTTGGAGTAAAAACCTAAACCGAACCAAGGCTGTCTTGTACAGTATTTTAGGGTTCCAAACCCTATCTTACATCAAGATAAGTGTTTTACTTCATTAATTCAATTATTTCTTCGATTATTTGTGTGTATGCTTGCATGTTCTCCATGTCCGGCTAATTTACTTGTGTGTTTGCTTAGGGAATATGAAACTTAATTATTGAATATTGATTGGTTGTCTCTTATCTTAATTGTTAATGATCTAGTAATGCTATAGGTCATTCGTTGTGTAATTAATGCTTGATTAATCTTTGTGAACCTTAGACTATAGCACTTAGAGCGGTTGTAGACTAAACCATCCAAAGAGAGCCTTAGAGTTAGAGTTTATAATCCCTAGAGGGTTTTGTGAGCTGAGACCCTTTGGTAAGTTCAAAAGTTAGGGATAACGCATACCCACGACTTTAGACACACAAAGCGATTAAGAATAAGGACGTGACAATTCAACCATCAATAGGAGATAATTAAGGAGTAATAAAACCTAAGTAAACACATCTTTAAAACATCAGAGCACATATTAGACATAGACTACATACACCTTAGATTAGATAATTAGACAAGTAAGTATCGGTAGAAATACCAACCCCCAAATCCAAACCCCGAGATTCGTACCTTTCCATTTCTTAAAAAAAACATAAAAAGATAAAAAATAATCTTCCTCAACCCCAACCTTAGTAGTAACCTCACTAGCATTCCTATTCCCTAGAGAACGATATATATACTCATGGCTTACCTAATACTACACTACAACGATTAGTTCCTTTTCTAGGTGTTATAAAACTTGCTCAAAGAAAGGAAGTTCCTTTGAACGAACAGCGTGTAGCGTTATCAAGTTTTGGCCTTGCATTGCGGGGAATAGATAGCTAGTTAGTAGTCCACCTCGTTTAGGTTTCTTTGCTTGATTCCTATCAAGTAAATTTTTCTCATTTTAGCTTTCTCGTAGTCTATCCCCCTTTTTCGTGACCTTTGTTCGTAACCCCATCATTTTTCATCATGGAAGGTGATAACCACCACATTCATCAACCTTCCCAAAATGACCCGCCAAGAGCCCGTGCTCTTGGTGAATACTCGAGACCAAGCCACCTAGGCTATAGGAACACCATTGAGCTTTTCGACCAAGCCCAAACTACGGCCCTGCGATCCGACACCATCCGGTTGGTGCAAAACGGATGTGCATTCCATGGACTTCGTTCCGAAGATCCAAATCGGCATCTAAGGGATTTCCTTAAAATTGTCGATTCCATCGACCTTGATGCTACTACTTTCGGAGACCACGCTGCGCTCTTCCGGGATTCTCTCTCACTGGGACGGCTCCATCTCAAGTTGGGATGATCTCACCTCTCGCTTCCTTGCTCAATTTTTACCACCGGGGAGAACCACTAAACTTAGGAATGACATCTTGATGTTCTAACAACGTCAAGGTGAATCTCTATACGAAGCATGGACTCGATTCAAGGACTTACTTCATAAAGTCCCTCATCACGGCATTGATCTTTGGCTTCAAGTCCAAATCTTTTATGATCATGTCAACTTCCCCACAAAGCGATCCATTGACCAAGCAGCCGGTGGAAAACTTAGTGATCTCACCGCGGAAGAATCATGGGGTATAATAGATGACCTTGCTCTCTATGACAACGAAAGTTGGAATGATCCCCGTGAGTTTCCCAAAACCGTTAAGGCAATCTCCTTGCCTCCCATTGACTCACAATCTTCCGACCGTAGGATGATCGAACTTGAAGATCAAGTTAAATTCCTAATGAGCTCCTACGAAAATCCTAAGTCTTCACATCAAGTGAATAAAATCACTCTTCCTTGTGAATTATGCAGTGGTCCCCATGACACTCGTGATTGCACAAGATTCCCCGAACAAGCTTTGCTGGATACGCCTCCATGCGTACCCAGTGGAAGCGGGAGAGAAGTTGTACACTTTCAAGCCCGAACAAAACAACTTAGGAAACTCTTACAACCCCTCATGGAGAAATCACCCTAACCTTAAGTGGAACCAAAACTCAAGCACACCCCAAAGCTCATCTAGTCCACCTAATAGGTTCAATTCTCTAAACACCGGGAACCCCGCTAATCTTGAGGCAATTGCATCTAGATTCATGTCATCTCAAGAGATTCGATTGACTAAGCTTTAAGCGATTTTAGCGAAGACAAGGCGAGATGACAAACAAGCTTGATGCTCTCTTAAAAGCCTTTAATGAACGAGAAATTGGAGCACTTCTAAGTGACACTATAAAGAACCCAAAAGTGAATTCGATTTTGTCCACTTCATATTCTCGTTCACCATGGGAGAGTGCACATCCATGCCCTCACACCCTAATGGTTCACTCATTAAATGCTATCAAAAAGGGTTCAAAGCCATCCAAAATGAGGTACAAGGCCCTGCACCATTGGTAGAACCTACTCTTGAGAAACCCGTCAACCAAGAACCCACACCTAGTCTAGAGGAGAGTACAAGGAACTCCATCAAGAAAAACCGGTTCTTGAAGTCTTAGCTCATGCACCTTATTATAATGCTTTAAAAGAAAAATATGAGTTAGAACTTAAACTTGGAAAACATGGGTCCGCTTTGTGCGAAATAATCTACCTAAAAAGTTAGACGATTCCGGGCTATTTACTCTTCCATGTAGGCTTGGAACTTCCAAACCTCTCGATGCTCTAGCCGACTTAAGATCATGCATCAATCTTGTTCCGTTGTCCCTCCATAGAAGCCTTAAGTTAGGTAAGATAGAACCAACGGAAACCATCTTAGGTCTAGCGGACGGTAGTGTTGCATATCCGGTGGGGATAATTAAAGACATGGTAGTACACGTTGGAGAGTTGACTCTTTGGTACACTTTCATGTGCTAGACATGAATAAGGACCCGACATGCCCATTACTAGTAGGAAGAGGATTCTTAGATACCGCTAGTGCTATCATCGATTGTAAGATGTCCAAGATAGTGGTAGGAGAGGGAAGTGCTAGGTCAATCTACGATGTCAAAAAGCATACATACTACAAAGAAGAGGAAATCCCACATGAGATTAGGTTGGATAGAGCACCCTCTAGATATGGACCTTGGATAGATAAGAACCTCATAGGTCCCCAACGACCTTTCTACTTAGATGAAGCCTTTGCTAGTAAAGCAACTTTCCATGAAAAAGAGATGGCTAGGGACATGCAAGTGAACCCGTTCGAGGACGCCTTATTATTTAGGAAGATGACCGAGTTCCTAGGAAGTTTGCCCGTCAACCTTGTCATGAATAAGTGGAAATTGAAAAGCCTAAACATAAGTGGGATTGGAATAGACCACCTAGTGATGGTAATGGAGAGTGGTACATTAGGATAACAATCTATGATCCCGATGGAGAGAAGTTTGAAAAGGCATATCGAACCGAACGTACTACTAGGAACCTAAATGATAAGTTTGATCCTTATGACATTGTTAAGGACAAGCTTACTTATATCGGGAACGTAAGAACCGACTACGAGTCTAGCTACAAGACTCTTAAATAAAGAAAAACGCCGGGAGGCAACCCATGCTTAATTGTTTGCTTGTTAGTATCATATATCTTTTATTGATTGCTTATTCTCATGTTTAATTTTGTAAAAATGCTTTATTTTGTTTTTGACATCGTGCCTTAATTGCATATAAATGTGTTTTACATAAGGGATAAGTGTAGGGAGGATTACACACGTTTTCAAAGCGAAACGAAACATGAGAATAGCAATTCATTAAAAAGATATATATGTGTGTTTGTTTGAGTCAAATGCTTGTATCGAGTCATAATGGATGTTTTGCAGAAATATTTCCAGATTCTAAAGATGTAAACTTTCTGAATTTTTTCGAAAAATCCATGAACCAATTTTTATGGGGATCACTTTGGCCAGTCAGATCGCAACTTTAAATTGTCGGGGAAGGGTAAAAATACCACGATTACTTTTTCTCGTTTTCTGAGCTACTTATAAATTTTTGGAATTTTCCAGGTCTTAATTTTCAGAAATTCTGTAAACATCCATTCCACAAGCATTATATCCTAGTTTAGTAGAGTCTTATATATATTATGTTAGTGCTAAAATTACGATATTTAATCTATACAGTCTCGTTTGTTTTGATTGATGACAAACATGTAACTTGTAATACATAACGTAAAATGTACAAGTTACTTGTAATCACACTTTGTCTCAACATACATTCAACTCCTCTCGATGTCTCAAGTCCTCGTATGTTACAACACAGGTTCGTACATGTTTGTTATGTGGCATTATGATCAAACCCATTAACAAATCATTTAGAATGTTTAAAATACGTTTAGAGTCACTAAGTATTTTAATAGGTTAACCATTCTATTTCGAACCTCATTTTACATTTTGCATTCACAAGTATTTCAAAAGGTAACTAGACATTTTATTAACTAGTTACATAATACATTTTACAAGTTTACTTTGATAAACCTTTTAATCTAAAATGGAAATACATATTACATCATGGCATGCATCATCCTTGTAATCTTTTGAAGATTTCATAGAATATTTTGTTTAGATTTGGACTCTACATAGCTTACACAATCTTGGATGGATTTGGTTGACTTTGGTGAGATTTTGGTAATCTTCTGTCGGACCCACGGTACCAAAATGGTATAGGCGGAACCCTTTGAGGGTTCCGTGGTCCGTGGACGCTCCTCCCATTTGGCTATAAATAGAAGCCAAACCAAGTTGTTTAATCCCATCCTTTAACACACTTTCTCTCTACCTTCTTGCATCATTTAGATCTGTAGATAACAATGTAGAAACATACATTAATCACCCTACCATCACATGATCATAATGCTTCTAACATTCATCTTTGTTGTAAGCATACTCTACATCTTGATCAACCAAGGAAAGCTTGGAGATCTAGCCATCCCCACTCACCACAAGCTGAAGATCTATCACAACGAGTTTGGGGAACTTGTGATCTTCATCATGAAGGCTTCCTATCAATGGAAGATCATTTAGAAGTAGTTATTCATATCCATTAGACATTTGTGTCATGGATCATTAGTGTAAACATCATTGCATCATAACAACACTTTCACCAAACTAGATTAGATGGTTTATGTGTTTGTGCCATAAAACACAAGGTTTGTTATGTTGGGCCATAAAACAAAAGAACTCGACATCTAGCTTAGTGTCGGAAATATTGTATAGGCGACGTTAGGTTGGTTCTACCTCGAACTAGAACCCGGTATTTAGCTTTGTACCAGAAAAAGTGTAAGCGGCGATTGTAAGGTTTTCTCCGCCGAGAAGGGAGCTTGTTGATTTAGTGAAGTAACTCTCGAGTTGGGTACTCTGGGAGTGGAGTAGGGCGGAAAGGAGATCCGTGACCGAACCACTATAAATCATCGTGTTCGGTTTGCACTTTCCTTTCTTTATCTCTTTACTTTTATAGTTGCACTATACTATTGCTTGTGATGTGGTTTGATGTTAATGCTTGTGTGACAACATGGTTTACTATGCTTTACATTAGTCACAAACAATAATTGGAACTTTCATATTATAACAAGCTTCATAAGCAATTTGATACTAAAGATCTAAAGTTTTTAAACGGTAACGTATTCACCCCCTCTACGTTTCCACAATTGGTATCAGAGCCACGTAGCTCTTATTTTCAAAACAAATGGTTTTAAAATAGAGTACGATCCATGTATCAAATTACCATTGAAGCGAAAAATAATATGAAAAATGCTTTGCTTGTTATACTTAGAAATTTTGTTGTTAAATGTAACTTTGTATACAAGCTTGAAGGTTTTCTTGAAAAATAAAATAAAAGTTTGTTGAAAGAACTAGTAAGTATTGTATTGTGTGCTTATAGAAAATTTACGAAGAAATATGATTTTAAAGGAGTGTTTGGGATAACTATAAATTTAATTGAAAAATCACCTCCGTAAATGTTTAAGATAAGTTACATAAGTAGATATGTTGTTAAATATGTGTATTATATGTTTACTATGAAATCTAGTAAGTCACACACGTTTTCTCTATGTCAAATACTAGTTTTGGTGAATCTGTCTCAGAGGACCACGGCACCAAATCTTATAAAGGGCGGATCCCTTTATTTGGTTCCGTGGAATCCGTGTGTACAGTATGCAGTTTTTTGGGCAACTTCAAAAATCATAACTAATTAACCGTAAGTCCGTACAAGTCGAGCCACCTATCATTTTAAAGGGAATTGAGTCTACTTTCACTTAAAAATACTTTCATGGCCTGAGTCTAATTTTAAATAAGTGAAATAGACCAAATACTACAGTATGTCTAAAATATTAAGTTTCGCTTTAACATAAAAACTCAAATTTTTGAATCAAACAATTTAAGTTGGTATTCTTAGAACTTTGATACAACTTCTTTTTGAAACTAATTAATTTGGTAATATGTTTAAAGGAAACTAATCAAGCTTGGTATACATCGTCATATTTAAACGCTAAATGACGAAAAGTGTTTTCTTGTTATGCTATGCTAAATGACCACTTGTTTATGTTGTTTGCATATATGTTGCTTGCTTATTTTCAAATTGTTGTTTACACTTGTTTGTTTGTATAATATAAGTGTCAATCTTGCCATGTTATTTATTCGCTTGTTTGACGATTTCTTGTTTATGCACAATAGGACATTTGCTAGATTTTGTGCACTAAGTTGGAAAATTGTTTTACCATCGCTTGTAGAATTAGATCACGTCTTTTGCATAGGTTATACTAACATCTCGCATAACTTATGAAATGTCATAACTCACTTAGCAATGAGTACTAAATAAATTAGTCAAGTACTTTGAAAAATGAAGGTTTTAAGAGAGTGTTTGGTACAAGGACAAAAACAATGTAGTATGATGTAATTTATTGTGTTTTATTTGTAGGATGATAAACTAACTTAAAACATTGATGTATGCTAACCGGTTCATGCAGGGGATAGCACATGTGTTATCAAATTTTACCCATTTTCACTTATATGTGAAAATCGTTAGCCCTTGGTCAAAGTCTATGCTCCACTATGTTTGTATATGTGTTATTGACTTTTCCTAACTAGAAATAATTAATGTCACATGTTTTAAGCAAAATTTCAGGTTTCGGAAAAGTCCCCGACACCTAAAAATGGGTCTGTAAAGATTTCTGGTCTCCACGGACGAGACGGCACCATTAATTTGGTTCCATCTGTTATGGATTTTGGTACCGCCATACCATGCAGGCGGACCGGCACCAATTTAAGGGTTCCGCCTGTGTAAAGAAATGGTGTCGTGGATTCTACAGGTAAGTTGTTTAATTTTACTAAATCCGCAATCTAATTTACCAAATTTCGTTTCTAGGATAGTTGTTAATGCATATCTTTCATACCTCACTCAACACATCCTCAATGGATTAACTTAGGATGTTTGACATGATCTTAGACACTTCCATCTCATTAGAAACTACCATCTTTGTATGGATTAACATCAAATCCATGAATCCTTAGTTCCATAAATCGACACATTCAGGATGATCATTTTCACACCTTCACATTACTTTTCCTTCAAGCTTAGCATTTCTTAAAGCAAAGTCAAAATGACTAAATCCTCAACCTCAAATAATTCACTTAAGAGAAACCACTAGGATTAGCATTCGATCTTGTTGCTTCATTAACTTGAACTCTTCATCCTCAGACTCATTACCTCTCAACATCTCATCACCCATTCAAGATGTGAACTTTCTAAACTTAAGTACTCCAACTCCACCACCAAAATCACCCACCATCATCCAAAACACCTTCACTACCAAAGTCTCCAAAACTTGTACTTTGTGCAAACACCACCAACATCTCCTCACCCGTTTGTGGATGACTTAGATGACTTACCAAGACTAACAAATCTGGACTCATTATTTGCAAAGATATCATACACAAGTCTATCATATGACTATAGATATTGTTTTGTATCTACATGTATTGCCTCACTTGGTTAACATGAAAATAATGTGTCATCCTTCAAGACGATAAGTATTTACATAGAGTCATAACTCACACGTATGTTAAAGACATACTATCAAGTCTTGTTATCCTTGAGTTCAATCTAAGCTTTATAATCTCAACAAATTAGGATTGACAACTTAAGTATTTCATCCGAAATATTCAAGTATATGCGACTTACGATTGTAGTCATTAAAAGTCATATCCAAAAAAATCAACACCCAAGTATTTTAACAACACATGTTGAAACACTTATCCAAAACAAACAACCCACTGTGCCACTTATCCCTCTTTGACACCTACTATCCCTCTTCCATCTTTTGGCACCATTAAGCGTATTGCTCATGAACTTCCAAGAGCATCCTTTAAATCAAACGTACCCTTTCAAGGTGAACCTATACCTCAACCCCTAAGCTTCATAGACATAACCAAAACTTCAAACACTTCACCCACTAGTTGTAGCAACCAATGAACCATAAGAATTAGTATCCGTACTTTTGTGTTCAACATCTATGGACAAATAATCAACCTAAGTACTCCCATAGCACAACAAACCCCTACATCACCACATCCTTATTTAGACACACTAGAAGACCTACCACCTAGATCAACCAATCCACCATCCTTACCATCATTTGAATTCGTTGAGTGTATTGCTCAAAAGCCCTTGTGTCCAACACTTGTACTGAATCAAATGCACGTTTGAACAAACTCAACCATCCTTTCCCACATATAAGGACTTAGATAATTCATTATGGCTAGAACCTCAACTATCAAATAAGCATGGTGCTCTTGGTAATTGTTGTCAATTTCCACTAGGTATAAGTAGTACTACCTTCACAAATTATCAAAGTATTAGTAATACTTTGTCGTTAAACTTCTGCATAAATTTCGTTAAACCTCAAATCAACATTTTAACAACATATGTTAAAATGCAATCTCAAAGCCAACATCATACACCCCAAGCAACAATGACTCTTGAGGAGTATACATAAGAAACTCGAGTGAATTCCTCTTGTCATCATCTAGTGAATATAATCTTGAGACCAAGTTTATTTAGATGGGACTATCCGATTCAAACACTTTGGCTTCATATCTTCATTTAGGAAAACATGATGTTTTGAAAACATTATGCCTAAGAAATCATGCGTTAAGTATTCATCTTGTTAAAAGGATATTGTATATCCTATGCATTATTCTCTCCTCGCGACATAAATGGTTGTATTACAGGAGATTTCATTACACCTCATTGGCTAAATGATCTTGAAACGACAAGTTCTATGAACTAGCGTATCCAATTCATCTTGTCATACTTATTTTCATAAGCATGATAACTTTATCCCATGCGATAATCTCATTTGTTGAAAGATACTATTTGTATCCATTTCCTTTCAAGCGTACATCATAACCTAACCTTGCTCAAACCTTGTGCACATCCAAGGTTAAAACTACACATCTCTAGAACATACACATGATCTATTGAAGTTAGTAACCTTATTTAGATTCTTGTCAAATAAAGTTCCAAAGAGCTTTCTTGAGAACATTCTTAATTTAACATATTCCATTCCATAGTCTTAGATAATCAAACCACTTTTAAAGTATACACTTTAACATTAAAGATGTCATCCATTAGATCATACAATTAGCTATGTAATTTAAACAACCTTAGATTCTAAACACAAGATTAAAACATATTGTTTATCAAACACACCATTGTTAAAATTCATGTGTATAATATGACATCTTCATCACCTTAGTTATATTGTATATTAGTTGTGTCACCTTAAGCCAATTATTGGTAAACTATCATCTTTTATGCACTTTAATAGGCAAAAGTAGGAGTTCCCATCTTTCTAACATGAGAATGACTACTGGAGAACCTATTGCACTGGAAACTCAATTTGACCTAACGGTTGAATTGCTTCCTGGAGAGAAGTTGGGTATGTGGAATCACCCGTTAAAA
Source organism: Chrysanthemum makinoi (assembly GCA_910596185.1). Taxonomy (NCBI): domain Eukaryota; kingdom Viridiplantae; phylum Streptophyta; class Magnoliopsida; order Asterales; family Asteraceae; genus Chrysanthemum; species Chrysanthemum makinoi. The sequence continues at coordinate 166,944,474 of OU343224.1, forward strand.
TGGTCGTGTTTAGCCTTAATTGAGCACCGCTAGTAATAGTCTCATATTCATTCTCCAACTTGAAAATCTGTTTTCCTATACTTGCCTAAAGTAAGTGTTAAAACATTGATAGTTTGCCTCGCCTTAGGAATACTAATCAAACAAGTAGTATATATGACTTTTCTTTTAAAACCACTTGCATTGCACTTACATGTGTTGATTACATGTTCTTGTTTGATACGATAAGTTGATTTGACATTATCTTAGTGTTTGAGAACTAGTCAAATGTGTGTTTTATCTTTATAATGCTTTAGTCAAATGTTCAAATTGATTTGATCCGGTTTTATCTTTATAATGCTTGTATTCTTGTTTCATGCTACTAAACGTTTAAACCTAAACTTTATTTGCATGATACTTACTTTTGAATTATTTTAGCATGATTAACATGTTACTTATGAACTCATAATATGTCATTTTGATACGTGATAATTTTGATATGATATATTTGTATCCATGTTTGAAAGCTATTAGTTGGCATTCATTATATCTATGTGTAGTACGATCCAAATGATACATGCTCCAAATTGTTATGTCTTAAACATGGCTTGCATGAATCTTTCATCTTGTTTCTTTTGCTTCTTGTCACAATATTTGTTTGCTACGCGGTGCACATATAATCTGTCAAAGTGCTTTTGGTATGACAAACTTTTAGAAGCCTTTTTATCTTACAAATTAATCACATAGATTATTGTATATCCAAGTATGCTTAAGTGTCTAAGTCTAACGACAAAACAATCTCATAATGAAATGTCTTGAATAAAGTCGTATTCTTGCATAATATGATTGTTTTGATGCTATCTTGTGTGGTGATTTCTTGTCTACTAAGTGCAATGTGTTGTTTTTGCTTATATAATATGTTATCATTTGATTTCTATCATGTTAACATCTTTTGTCACTAACAAATTTGTTTTGTAGGTTGATAACAAATTATTTGTTATCTCACTTGGTTCTAACTTTTATATGCTCATTTTGCATAATCCCTTTTATTGCTATGTAGATTAGTACTATGCTTTATGGGACCCCTACACTTGCATATAGTTTAAAAGCATATAGAATTAAGTTCTAGAGGGTTGGCTTTGCATTTTTGTCTTTCAACCGACCTCTTTCCAAATCTCATTTTGCTTCCGCTTTCCAAAAATCACCTCCATCATTATTTAGTTATAACAATACTCTAATCCTCTTCACTTCCTATTAGGAAACCACATGCCTCATCATACGATCATCTCGTATTAATCGAGAAGAGGTACTTGACTTTAAGGATGAAGTTCATTGTATGCTAACCATCATCCAGAAAAACATCACTAAGCTCATCTCTTTCGTTAACCCGAATAACCTCCTAAACACTTTGTTGTCATTCCTTATTTGATACATTACACATTATGTTGGATGTCCACCAATTAAGGGGAGAGAAATCCATTCACATAATTGTCTTTTGTCAAAATTTATGTCTCTTAGACTCTAAAATACCAACACATAGGTAAACACCACTTAGCTAAAACCGGTTCACGAAATCACAACTAGTTCAACCTTAACCTTTATCACAAGTTTGCACCAATACCTCATCAAGTGAAAAACACATCATGTGTTTTACAAACTTCTTCATCTCCACAATCAACGAATCTAGGATTTTCCTTAACCTAGCACCTTACAACTTCACTATCTAGAACACCATCATAGGATCTTATCCTTTTCTCGCATATCATGCATGTCATTGTCAGTGCAAACGATATATTAATCAAAACAGCCATTTCCAACACGTTGGTCCATCCAACTCTCACTCATATGATGTCATTCTCATCCTCATATAGGTACTCATTATTATTATTAGTATTTTCCATATTGTCTTCACTTCTTTTCAAAGTGATAATCATCCATGTCGGTCAAAACCATGCTAATACCACCTTTCCCATTGTCACCTAGAATAGGTCATTTTATAATTCGTGTCAATCAATGAACGAATTTATCTTCATGTTATCACTTTTATATATTCTTAGATAGAACGCATTATTGATTACTCTTGGGTTGAAGCATATGAGAACTTGCTCAAAACAATAGGTTGTTAGCATCAATAAAACATTCAAATCATAACCCTTATGCATCATTGAAATGCAATGTCCATTCATATTTTTTTCCTCTTAGCTTTGGTCACTTGACACGACGAAAGGATTGCATGAATCCATATTTTTATATTTGCTATACATACGAGTTTCTAACTCCTTAATAGCTTCCTACCTAATCACCACCACCTTCCATCACCACTTTCACTAATCATCACCACCATGGATTAGCGAAAACTTACCTTTGTAAATCTCGAGTCATCTACCATCACCACATGAATCCTACTAGTAAACCGACACCAACACTAGCACCACTAGTGGCACACCGGTGGAAGACTTCATATCTTCTTTCTAGGAACTATTTTGTAGGTTTTATCATATTATATTCTCACTTTTCTTATGATTGTAATTAGGAGACTACACTTCATGAGATCTTTGATTATATCATTTATCACATATATACATCTTATTTTTCTTTGTGAAAAGATGAAATATATTGCACTAATGTTTTTCATTGTAGGTTCATCATCATATACACTCGATTGTATATAACTTACTCATCTAAGGATGAAGTTTGCATCAATTATTTTTCTTATTTTAGGTGCTTCTTGACAACCTAGAACAAGGAGGAATATCCTTTAAGCACTCATATTGCATCGTCTATACACTTGGTTGTATATGACATATTTGTCTAAAGACAAAGCTTCTATTATACTAATATTTATTTTGAAGGTTCATCTTGACGCCCTAGAGCAAGGGGAGCTTCCGTCAAGAATTAATTGAATGCATCTTATACACACTTTGTTGTATATCACTTACTCGTCCAATGACGAATATAGTTTTGCACTAATATTTGTTTTGTAGGTTTTAATCATACCCTGACGCCTCAAACAAGGGGAGCAACCGTCAAAGGGGAGCATGCACGCATTTAGCATCATTCTCACTTTTCAACAAGCATTTGTGCTTCGATAAAAAGTGGAGAAAATAGGCTAACATTGCTATGCCTTTTTCTTTTCATATATTTCTCATAATTTTTGTTGCATAAAACTAACCTTGATGTAGGTTAAGCCTCTTTATTTGATCCATGGATCCGCTACCAAACAAGGGACGGATTGAAGTAGACGATTTAACTTCACTAGGGATGATGCAAGCTCGCCTTTTTAGGGAGAAATAAAGTTAAACTCTAAGGACACGCCCTTTTTGTTTCGACAAAAGGGGAGAAGAGTAATACGGAGAAGGTAATGTAAAGGTAGTAAGGATAAAGTAACCTTTTACATTTTACTTTCTATTACGTTTACATATCTTTGTCATCATCAAAAGGGGAGATTGTTAGTGCAAATATTACGATATTTAATCTATACAGTCTCGTTTGTTTTGATTGATGACAAACATGTAACTTGTAATACATAACGTAAAATGTACAAGTTACTTGTAATCACACTTTGTCTCAACATACATTCAACACCTCTCGATGTCTCAAGTCCTCGTATGTTACAACACAGGTTCGTACATGTTTGTTATGTGGCATTATGATCAAACCCATTAACAAATCATTTAGAATGTTTAAAATACATTTAGAGTCACTAAGTATTTTAATAGGTTAACCATTCTATTTTGAACCTCATTTTACATTTTGCATTCACAAGTATTTCAAAAGGTAACTAGACATTTTATTAACTAGTTACATAATACATTTTACAAGTTTACCTTGATAAACTTTTTAATCTAAAATGGAAATACATGTCACATCATGGCATGCATCATCTTTGAAATCCTTGGAAGATTTCACTTAGAATATTTTGGTTAGATGGACACTCAATATATCAAATGTGATCTTAGTAAGATTTGGTAATATCTTGGAAAGATTTGAAGAAAGATTTTTAGATTTTCTGTCAGGCACCCACGGTACCAAATTGCATAAAGGGCGGAACCCTTTGAGGGTTCCTTGGTCCGTGGGCGCTCCTGTCCACTTTGGCTATAAATAAAGCCCAAGTTGTTTAATCCCATTTCTTCACCACTTCAAACACATCTTCTCCACCTTCTTGCATACATTTAGATCAATCATTAACAATGTAGTAACATACATTAAACACCCCAATGATCATGATCATAATGCTTCTAACATTCATCTTTGTTGTAAGCATACTCTACATTTGATCAACCAAGGAAAGCTTGGAGATCTAGCCATCCCCACTCACCACAAGTTGAAGATCTATCACAAGAAGTTTAGGGAACTTGTGATCTTCATCATGAAGGCTTCCTATCAATGGAAGTTCATTTAGAAGTAGTTATTCATATCCATTAGACATTTGTGTCATGGATCATTAGTGTAAACATCATTGCATCATAACAACACTTTCACCAAACTAGATTAGATGGTTTATGTGTTTGTGCCATAAAACACAAGGTTTGTTATGTTGGGCCATAAAACATATTGGGAGTGGTTGTACCCTTGTAAAAGAACTCGACATCTAGCTTAGTGTCGGAAATATTGTATAGGCGACGTTAGGTTGGTTCTACCTCGAACTAGAACCTGATATTTAGCTTTGTACCGGAAAAAGTGTAGCGCGATTGTAAGGTTTTCTCCGCCGAGAAGGGAGCTTGTTGATTTAGTGAAGTAACTCTCGAGTTGGGTATTCGGGGAGTGGAGTAGGGCGGAAAGGAGATCCGTGACCGAACCACTATAAATCATCGTGTTCGGTTTGCACTTTCCTTTCTTTATCTCTTTACTTTTATAGTTGCACTATACTATTGCTTGTGATGTGGTTTGATGTTAATGCTTGTGTGACAACATGGTTTACTATGCTTTACATTGGTCACAAACATTAATTGGAACTTTCATATTATAACAAGCTTCATAAGCAATTTGATACTAAAGATCTAAAGTTTTTAAACGGTAACGTATTCACCCCCCCCCCTCTACGTTTCCACACAGTGCACATCCTCTATCACAAATGATCTGTCCGGGATTAATTACCTAACAGAAGATGATAAATCGGAAGACGACGAGGTCCTGCCAAGCCAACTTCCTGAGAAACAGCAATACCAGGAAAGTTTTCTTCTTCCAGGCACTATTGGTAATATTAAGATTCCCCCATTAGATCGATTTGGGGGCTGGGGTAAATCTTATCTCTACCACTTTGTTTGATAAATAAAACACCAACTTAAAAGAAACAACATGATGATAGAAATGGTTGATTCCTCTAAAGGCACGTACCAAGGGGAGTAGTGAATAATGTGCTTTTAAAAATTGGAAAATTCTTTTTCCCCACTGATTTTGTGGTAATTGACATGGGGAAGCGGGAGGCTTACAACTTAATTGTTGGAAAACCTTTCCTGGCCACTTGTAGGGCTCAAATTAAGGTTTTTGAAAAACAAATTTCTTTAGGAACTGAAAATGAACGAATAACTTTTAGTATGAAAGAGAATTTAAAACCAAAATTTCAAATTTCAAATAATGTTGATATTGTTAATGTTCAATCACAAGAATCGCCTCTACATCATGATCCAGTGGAGAGAATATTGATAATGTAGCGAGAAAACAGGAACAGGGAAAGATTGTCCAGGGCATTAAGGAGGGTCCGATTCCAAATAAACATTTTTGCAACCCGATATTAACGAAGGATAACAAATCAATTACGGCATGGCCCTTGTGTAGTCCTTTTCAAGAATTTGAAAGAAAGGCGAACGAATGGATATACCCTCACAAGGGTGAAAGACATGATATCGAATTAGCATTTGAAGATTGGTACAAAATAAGATTTGGGAACTCAAAAATCAATAAGGGATTGGTTAAGCAGTACAAGTACAATCGTCTTACTAATACAACTAACGGTGAGAGATCAAGCATAAGTATAACAAGTAGTCTTATTGCCGAAGATGATGACCAGGGAAAATCAGGTGATGAATGGCTTCCATAGAAAGTTGGAACAGTTGGCATCGGTAATATTGCAAGAAAAAAGGGATTTAACAAATGGATGGATGAGTGCCACCA